>WEIU01003392.1:337484-360352 GCA_013389925.1 Aegithalos caudatus | reverse complement strand
GGCACCGCGCGGGAAGAGCGCGGCCCGGCCCCCTCTGCCGGCCCTGGGAATCGTGTGGGGAAGGGAACGACTCCGCCTGGCCTGGCCCCAGTGGTTTCCCAGAGCTTGCTGATCAAGCGCAGCCCTTTCCGGGAGAACAAAAGCAGCTTTAATATTCATCCGAGTGCTGCTTCGGGAGATAAAATCTGGTTATTTCAAAGCCTATTTAAATAACATAACTGTTTCCCGTTGTTAGGGCTGTTTCCTGTTGTCAGGATCTGCTGCACAATTTTAGCCCTTAATTAAAATTCTAGTGCGGATTTCGGCAGCTGGAAATAGAACAGTGCAATTAGGAACGCTCCAAATATAGCACCAGCTTTTTTTTTTTTTTTTTTTTTTCCTTTTTTTTTTTTTTTTTTTTCCTCTCCACTCTCCACTAACATCTTGTTGCAGCGGTAACAGCCTCATCTTCTTTACTTCATAGAATCATAGAATGTTGCGGGGTTGAAATGAGCCTTAAAGATAATCCAGTTCCAACCCCCCTTGCATGGCAGGGATAAATCCACTAGAGCAAGGTGTTCGGAGCTCCATCCAACCTGGCTTTGAACACTGCCAGGGATGGGGCATCCACAGATTCTCTGAGCAGCCTGTTCCAGTGCCTCACCCTCCCTACAGTAAAAATTTCTTGCTGATATCCACGGTAAATTTCCACTCTTCCACTTTGTACCCATTACTGCTTGTCCTGTCACTATTGCTCCTTACAATGAGTCCCTCTCCAGCTTCCCTGTAGGCTCCCTTCGGATAGCAGAACGTTGCTGTTAGGTCTCCTCAAAATGTTCTCTTCCCCAGGCTGAACAGCCCCCACTTTCTCCACCTGTCTTGGTAGAGCAGGTGCATCAGTCCCTTTATTACTTTCATGGCCCGTCTTTTGACTTGCTCCAACAGTTCCACATCACTCTTATGCTAGGGACACCAGAGGTGTGTGCAGTAATCCAGGTGGGTCTCCCAAGAGTGGAGTAAAGGGTGAGAATCAATTCCTCCTTTTGATGTGGCCCAGCACACAGTTGGCTTTGCACACACTGCTGGCTCTTGTTCAGTTTGTCAACCCCAAGTCTGCCTGTGCAGGTAGAAAGTCTTGACATAATTACAACATTACAGTCTTGACATCATGAGGGCAGGATGGAAGAAAAAGAGTGCTAACAAGCTTCATTCGTATTCTTAGACCTATAACCACACAAGCTACAAAATTAGTTTTGGGTGAGTCATGAGCCGTTACAGCTTTACTCACCATGGATTTCATTCCAAGACCTCATCTATTCACGTAATAAACTCAGAGATCAGACAGAAGACATTATTGCTTCTATGAAATTTGTATCAACAGAAAAAAATAGTAGTATGAACTCAGAAATTCTTGAGATTTGTTTTCTCCATACAGAGATGTGCAGCAACTAAAGTGAGCATTGTCTCTTCCTGATGGTGCTGCCACTTTCTGACTTCACTTTTTATTTTTCCGTTTTATTATTCTTCTCAGGAAGCCCGCACTGGATCTAATAGCTTACCTTTATTAACCATTTTAAGCCATTCTAAGCGTTTTTTCAAGGATTTGTTGTTAAACGCGCTCCCCCCGCTCCTTGACCGGGTGCCTGCAGTTGGCCGGGAAGCGGCGCGGCAGTGGCGGCAGCGCCACCTGGCGCACGTCTGGGGAACGCCAGGCGGCCTCCGAGCGGGGCCGGGCGGGGAGGCGTCCCCTGGGACCGCCGCAGCCGGGCAGGGAAACACTCGGCAGCGTCTGGTAATTACAGCGGGAATGCAAGCCGTGGGAAAGGTGAGAGAACAAAAGTCATAAAAACCCCTCATTTGCAACATATGGGCATCGTTAAGAAAAAGGTTGAAAGGTAATCAAAGAAGCTGTAATGACAATAAATTGCGTTTATCTTGTAATAAACATTTAGACACCAGTTTCTCCTGTATCATTCTTTCATTCTAATTTCAAGTCTCTTCTCTGTTGTTCCCAGTTCTTCATCTACCCCTCACATTTGTGATAGGCTCATTTGCCTCTTTTTATGAATTTTTAAGAGCTTATTATCTCCGAAGACATTAGGTAAAAAATTGATTAAAAGCAGACAGCTGGTTGTAGATATGTAGAGACAAACAAATACACATCCACATGGTGGGATTGCTTGGAAGTTATGAAATAGACATTTCTCCCTAGGCTGGCTCCAGAATGTGAATGTGTAGATAGCACCTAAGCTTTTCTTCACAAAACCAGAAACCAGTGTCTCAAGGTGGCAGAGGAGAAGAGTAGTGCACATGTTGCTGCCCTCACTGAGGAACAGTTACGGCAGAATTCCTGCCAAATTAATTCTATGCTTGTTCAGAAACCCAGAAGGGACACTTCAAAGGCTGAGGAGAGTCTGATGCTATAGGGAAAGTAAGGGAACACGAAGCTCAGGTGGATAATGTCTGACTTTCATTAGGTGTTTATTTAGCACTCAGCATTGAGGTCTGACTTGAAAACTGAAACCTCTCAGGTGTCACTTTAAATATGTAAATAGCAGCAATTAGTGTGGTGAGAGAACTATATTTGTACCTCTGTGAAAATAGTGCACTCTTAGGAAGGTCAGGCCTCCCATTTTTTTTAGGTAAGGTACCTGTTGGAATCCTTCAGTTAGGGAGTAAGCTTCAATCTCTTAGATACTTCATATCTTCCCCAGGGAAAGCTCACAAGTGAGTTGAGTGGTTACATTTTGTGCCATTTTGAGTATCTCTCTTGATGCTGGGAGAGTTTCCACAGTCATTTAATTTCCACAGTCATTTAATTTCCACAGTCTTTGGTTTATTGTGACTTACCAAAACAGTGAAGTCACAAGACAGTTTTAACATGTACTCATAGCTGTGCAAAAGCTGGTGCATAAAAGCAGAATAGTAAATCATAGTTGGGATTTGTCTGTTTCAGAGATATTCACCTGGATCTCACAGAGGATCTCACTGTGGATCTCACAGTGAACTGGCAAAACACGTTTTGGGTTAAATTTTGTAGGTATTATGAGCATACAAGAGTATTATGGGATGACTGCATCGCTTCCACTGCCGGCTTGGATCTCAGGCAATATCAGCCCTTTTTTTGCCATGTCCTCATAGGGACATAGGGCTTTAGATGCCACACAAAGGGACAGTTCTGTTGCACCAGAAAAAAACCCACCTTTTGTGAAATGCAGAGCCCAATTCTTCCATAATTTCCTACTCAGTCTTGCCAACTTGACTTGAAGTTAATTGCAGGTGGAGGTGACAATGGAGAAGGCCAAAGGGATCCACTGCTTTGTGGATCCAACCCATACCAGGATGCAGGAGCAGAAAAAGGAAAGGGATGTCTCAGGATTACAGCCATAGAAAAGCCCTTGGAGTCCTGGTGTGCTGAGCACAGCTTGTTGGGATGTATGCAGATTTACACGGGGGCTGGACACAGCACCAAACACCAGAGACTGCAACACCGATCTTTTGTTCATGGTGCCAGATCAAGCTCGGTAATGTACAACTGAGCTGAAGCAGGAACATGGAAATCTCAGACTGGCTTGGACTGGCTGTAACAAACAATAATTTCCACTTCAATGGCATACAAGGTACTCACAATGCATTGCAAACTTTAATTAATCCTCACAGTCCGGTTGGGATACAGAAGAATTACATCCCCCATCATGGAGGAAAGATGGTTCCAGCATGAAACATGGCAACACTGGAGCAGCACACAACAACATTACCCAGGCATTTCAGTCAGGATGGATCCTGCACTGGGGCTAGAAGAGAATAAATTGAAGAGTGAAACAATTAAATACATACTGAAGATCAAAATCAGTGCTGCCTCCCTCCTGATACCGCATGATGAAGCAGAGCTGTTGAACAGCAGGCAGCTCACCACCCTCACAAGCACTGCAGAATTTCGTACTCCAGTGTTAGAGCTGCTGATTGAGCCAGATGACTATTGGCAAAAGCGTTGTTGGAGCAATTGTGGGGGATTCTACCAGCAAAGCCGAGAGCACTGCTGAGCAGCTAATAAGTGGCTATTCTTCAGTCACGCTGCACTCAAAATAGCTTTCCAGCAGAGGAAAAGCAAATTCTATTGGCTTCAACACCTGGTTGAGCAACTTAATAAGGACAAAATTGAAAGTTAGAGCTGAATCATTATTTATTTTATAACTACATCTTCATCACACAGTTCACTCCAAAACGGGAGTTATTTCATTTCAAATCAGGTTTGTGCAAACTTATTCCATAGGTTCATTCAGCACAGAGGTGAGGAGAAGGTTCTTTGAAAACAATTTCAGACACCAGCTGCGTCAGAGGAGGAGAGCAATCTACAATGATAAGAAGACTATCTCCTTTTTCTCCAGTTCTGCCATACTTTTCCCAAATTGTATTTTCCCAAAGTGTATTTTTAGCACACGAGGGAAATTGTAGCAGTGCAAAACTATATTTAGTGTTATTTTGGTAACATGTCCATTTCCAGACAGTGCTTCAAAAGAGATGAGCAAATAGTTAGAAGAGCAAAATGTCTCTGTCCTGTGCACGACAGACCGAGAAAACTGCTTGTTCTTCTTATTGAAATTACCCTTTATATATTTGAAAGCTCCTATTGTTTTACCTCTTAGATTTCTTCTCCCTGAAGTTTAGCTATTCAGAGGAATGTCAGAGGAATGTCAGATTAAACCTATCCTAATTCCTTCAGCCTTTTTCTAACAAGTATACCTTTCTGAAGCCTGATAGTTATTCTTGTATTCCTCTGTTTTTTTTTTTCCCAGTAGGACCATACCTTCCCTGAAGTGTCCAAAATTGGCTGTGTCCCATCGCACCTCAGATGTCCAGCTCTCTGCGGACAGCTTCAAGCAGAGCTGAAGAATTGCTAAATGCTTGGCAGATGATAACATGGGCTATAAATTGCAATAAGGGATTGATTGACTCTTTTGCAGCACAGTAACATTGTAAACATCCAGATCTCTTTCCAGCATGCAATTATCTCACTTGTTGGTACTCATTTTTTCTTTCTGCAGTTCATTATTCTTGTCTAGGTGTGATGACCTGTTTGTTTTTATTGAGTTGCCTCCTCTCAACTCCTCTTGGTGTTGTTATACAATGTATACCTGTTATGTTTGATTGGCAAAAATACCTACCCGCAGTAACTGTGAATAAATCAATGTGTTTGTTGGCTTGTTTAAAAACAAAGTGCTCTCTTATCCAGAGGTAAGTCTAGCAAATGAAATTTTCACATCTTTTTTTTTATTTAATCAGATTATCATTTTAAAATCTAGATTATTTTTAAATAGGAGGATTCCCTGCTGCCTCATATAGAAACCCAGAGGTTAGAAGTCATTATTTGAAAAAAAGGACTGAAGCAACACAGATTTTGGTATTCTCAGCTCACTATAGGAGGACTTGCAGCATTCTCAGTTATGATACCCTTATTTGTACCTAGTACCATGACAGGCTGTGAATAGATATCATAGGCATCCTGTTCGTGTGCTGTACAAATTTTCATGTATTTATTTAGCTTATTTTGTTCTCCTCTCAGAAAATAAAATAAGTACAGAGAAAAAAATTTTGAATTTTTGAAGAAGGGATTGTTTTTGTCTGCTCACCAAATTTCTCTCACCAAAATATACATTAAGACATAGAAGGGAAAAACAATGAAAAATAAGAGGGAAATGACAGAGGAAGGAGTGACAACTTCCCTCAAAATGGTAAGGATGTTGCTTTAGAGTAATTCTAACAAGCCAATTTTTTTTCAGATGCCTTCCAAATCACAGTAAATTTGTTCATATATTTCCCATTTGATCTAATGTTTTGTGTAGGCTCAAGTAGTAAAAAAAAAATTCTTAATTCTTAAATAGTGAATTTCTGGCCAGGAATTCTTTCATTCCCACTCTGTCCCCAGACTAGCAAGCATTGTTTTAATGCTTACACAAGTTCATTATAGAAATCTTTACTCATATTTCCAGCAAAGCATGGTTTTCCCCTTTGTAATTTAGCTGCTTTGTTGATTCTTCAGGATCGCATCATATACATGCAGATCAATGTGCTTTCTCCTCTTTCCAACTGCTGTTTTTCTCAGAGGAGGCACCAATTTTATGTAAGTAAAAGGATTTCTTCATGTTAAATGGCATACATTCTCCTACTTATTTCAGTTTTATAGATATTAGTTTTTATAATTAACAGTGAATGTTATGAGGACTCTACAGTAACAGTGGCTTTCAGTAGTGATATTTAGTAGGTTCTTTCCCTGCTTGGCTCTTCCCCTACGTCTTTATATTTGGTGCCTAACTGCCTGCAAGGAAATAATTATTTTCTGTTAGATGTTTAATCACAAACCTTGCAAGGAAATCTGCTGTTTTCCAAACAGTGCAGAACTAACTTCATTACCACATTGACACGCTAGATACGCTTCCTAGCCCTAAAGTCCCATCTTCTTAAAAGTCTGTAGCCTATATTCCCTTTGGAAAAGATTATTTTCAAATAATTCAATAGCCTGATTTACTATTTCCACTTTTCCTCTAGAGTATTTCTTGCTGAACATGACAGGTTGTGGGGGATAGGACAAGTTGCACAGAAATACACTTGATGCCTGCAGTGAGATTTTTATATGTACTGGCTCTGGTTTCTGTGTGGTCAGGTCTCAGCCTCCTCTGAAGTCAGCACAGATGTAAAAAGAGGGTCTGGAGCTCTGTCCAGGGAGCAACAGCAGTTTTGATTCTCTGCAGAGCTGCCTTGGCTCAGCCTCAGGGAAGTCAATACGAGCTGCAGGAGTGCAGCACCTCTGAAAATGCAGCACATTCAGCAGCTTTTTACCTTGTTTCTTTCCAACAGCTTCAAAGCTATTATGGTACCAGAGACAGTGCTGAGGTAATTAGATACTGAGTCAGCTTGAGCATTCTCAGACATCAGGACTGGACAAGTCAACATCTGTAGCTAAATATTTCAAGCATTTCCCAACTCCTTCTTCTATTCACTGATTATTAGGTGTCACCGTATAAAGTGACACCTTAGTGTTCAGTCATATTAGTATGTGACTGAAGAGGAAATTAATTTTTCCCTGTAAGGGGGACTTCTAATGAGGTATTTGTCTTGTGTTCAAAGCTAATTGCTTTAAACACAAGAGAAATAAGCATCTTCTTAGACTTGCTGAAGATCTAAGTTCAGTTTCTGTAGGCTCTGTGATCTCAGTAAGTGGTTTGATCTCTCCGTGGTACCTCTTCACTCCCAAACAAGTAACTAATGCACCTGTTGAGTGTTACAGTTCTGCATGCTCAAGGGCAGAGTCCTCTGTCATGATGGAAAGTGTTTAAGGCAAAAGGTCCTTTTGGTCAAGGTCTCCAGCACTTACTGCAACATGTAATGTACATACGGTGTATGCAATGAATTGCTGCTCTAAGTCTGGCTTTAACCAAAGTTCTAATAAACTGTAAAGAAAGCAAAAGTTTGTAAGACACACAGATATTACAGATCTGTATAACACATATGCTCACATACCTGTTTCAAGTCACTTATTTCTTGGCTTCCCTTCTGCTGCTTATAGCGTGGTGTAGCACTTCCTGGCACATATTGTTGCCTTCAACACGAAGGTGGTGTCACCTGACTGTAATTATAGAGATTTCCCCTGCAAGAATCCAGCCCTACAGCTATATTCAGAACAAAAAAAAAAAAAAAAAAAAAAAAAAAAAAAAAAAAAAAAAAAAAAAAAGTGTGAATTAAAAATACGACTTTGCTTTTTTATGTGATAACCAAGCACATAATTTCCTTTCCTTTAGTTTTTTTCCTAAAATAAAGGTGGGGAAGACAGAAACATCAAGGAATAATCTGAGCCTTTATACATCATTCATAAAGACTACCAATTGTAAAAAGAACTGCATATGTAGAAAATGCTGCATAGGAAGTGATTTTTCTTCCTTCTTGTTCTTTATCCATGGTTTACCAGAAAAAGTCTTGTTTTACCATGACCTGTAAATACTGCTATGGAAATAGTTTATCAAAATCAGAGAAAGATTTTTTTTCTCTCTATGCAGAATTTGCCAAACATTTACACTTCAAGTAACAATTTTATGCTGTTTAATACATTTGCAAGCCCTAGTACTTCTCATGGCTCCTACAGAAGCCTCTGAAGTTTTATGTAAGCCACCCTCAGGTTTCATGTGTATTATGGATACAGGACAGCTGATGAAGCTAGTTGGGAAGATCTGTTGAAAAATGAGGGTGACAAAGCTATCTACCTCACTGCAGAGTAATCTTCTGTGACTCTTCTCAGGGTGTATTTCTGGAACCATTTCTTTGTGACCATTTTTCCTTTTTAACTTTGACCTTACTGAGCCTTTGTTTTTCTTGTAGCTTTCCCTGTGGCACTGGGCAACAAGAATTAGGTATTGTGAGTCTGGTGTTGCACAGGTGCAATTATCAATGAATACCAGGTAGCACAGTTCAGAGTACCTTGGCACAAATGCCTCTGTACAGGCAGTTCACATCTCAGTATTTGTATTATCTGATAACAATAGTACTTAAAGGTCTCTATTTAGATTGGGTTCTAATTGTACCAGGCATTTTCTCTGATTAAACCATTTTTATGTGTACATAAACTGTTCTGACTGATGTTGTTGATCCAGAGTAAGAGATTTCTACCCTCAGCCTTTGCCAGAACTCCTTTTTGCCCTCTCCATTTTGTTCTTTCAACATTTACTTTATCATTTCCTCCTTCAGTTCTGTAAATTTTTTCTAGTTTAACACAAACAAACAAACAACGCTCTCAAATATGAAAATAAACACACCATTTAATATTACTGCCTCATTATTCACTTGGGGAACCAAGATATGGGGAGATTAGGTGACTTGCCAGAGGAAAAGGAGGAAGGACGCAGGGAGAAAATTTAGCTCCTCTGAGTCACAGTTCAGCATCTTAAACACTTTGTTCTGACTTCATCTTACCTCTGAGTGTTGCCCAATCTCTTTATGCTCAAACTTCCCTCATCTAAACTGTATCTCTTCCAATTTCAAAGGGTGGCTTGTCACACAGGACAGGCACAGAAGAGATTAAGGGGTTGTTCTAGGCTTTTCATCTCCGGAATTTTTCTCCACTGCCACTGCTACAAGCTACAGTGAAATTGATGTGCTGGAATCACAACTTTCCCTTCACCATCTCAGAAATTTTTTTTCCTCTATCATGTTTGTTCTGTGAAGTGTTTGTTTGCCAGCTTCTGCCTTGTCTACCTGCTTTGTGCATAAATGTAGGGGATAACTCGAAGGTTCAGCCAGATTACCAGTTGGTCAGCTGCCATGTTGGTCTTAAGGATTTAATTTTTCATCCACAAAAATGACATGTTTATCTTTATTTGTATTTAAGAAGATCCACTGGCTATTGTCTCTACGTGCTTGAACAAAGCTTTTAACCAAATGTAAATATGTACTACCTGAATTAATGCCCACTAATGAAAGCCCTTCTTGACCAGCCTAAACTAACATACCCTCTCACACCTTTAAGTTCTTCCATGCTCTTTCTCCAAGTCTGGAGAAAATACATACCCGGCATTCTGCAGTGTGATCTGCAAGTCAAAAAAGCTTAGAAGCTGACAATCTAGTAGGGGTGTGGATTCCAGGATTCTGGATGATGCACTGTACATTGCCCACTTGCAGTCGGATTAGCACAAACTGCATTTTTTTGCCTCCTTTGCCTGAAGCAGTGAGTTTTCTGTTGGGTTTTTACTACATGCAGCTATTTACCATATAATATATTCACACTTAACAATCTAATTGAAAAAAACCCCAAACCTATGCTCAGAACCTAAAGCTAACTTGATTTCCAAAACCAACCTACATGAACTCATGTATTATTGCACAGAAGAGATGGCATTGTTTCAGCCTGGTGGGCAGCTGAGCAACACACAGCTGCTTGTTCTTTTCTGCCCCACTCAGGGTAGAATCAGAAGGGTAGAAATGGGAAAACTTGTACCTTGAGATAAACAACATTTGTTTAAAGGGGATGGGAGGAAGAAGTACAAACAACAAAGATGGGGGGGGAAAAAACCACAATAAACAAACCCACAATAAACAAAACTAAGTGAAAAAGTGATCCAGAAGAAAACACATGCTCACCACTGACTGATGCCCAGCCCTGAGAAATGGCAGCTCATGCCAGCCTCCATCCCCCACTCCCAGTTTTATTGCTGAGCATGGCCTCATGAGGTGCCTCATGGCATCATGTATCCCTTGCATCAATTAGGGTCAGCTGTCCCAGCTATGTCCCTTCCAAACTTCCTGTGCACCCCTAGCCTCATCACTGGTGAGGAAGTGTGAGAAGCAGAAAAGGCCTTGACAGTGTGTAAGCACTGCTCAGTGATAAAGAAATCATCCCTGTTTTAATTGAAAACCCAAAATGTAACATCACACAAGCTATTGTGAAGAAATTTCACACTATCATAGTCAGAACCTGTGCAAGGGAAAATTATTAAATGTGGATAGCTCTGCAGAGGCTTTACTCCTAAAATGGTAATAGTCCATTTTTAGAGCTGAAGTATGGATAAGGATTTTCACCAAATAAAATTAAATATATTGTCACTAAACATAGTGGAATGTTGTTACTGATAAAATAGTAACAGAAAAGTCCAAAGCAAACTATTACTATCAGCAAAACCTTTGAGATATTCCAAATGTAACAGAAGACACGTTGTGTTTTAAGCAAAGAGAAAGTCTCTGGAAGCTTGGCTTCAGTGTGCTTATGCAATAAGGGGCCAAATGGCCAGGATCTGTTCTTATCACTACTGCCAAAAGTGCATCTTTCTCAGCTAATTCTTATAGTTGTCCTTTCACTTGCAGAATCCAATTCCTCTGAACTCCCCTGAGCTTATTAAGTTCCTCTTATATGTTCCTTAACTGGCGGGATCTGAGTTTTTCTTGCTCATACACTTTCTTTTTCAATCCCAGTGTGATTTGCAAGCATTTCAAATGTCTCAGTTTTTCAAACCTGTTTCTTGCTTCTAATATATTCATATTTTGCTACATTTTATTATCTTAGTATGGAAAAATATGGCAGGACATTTCCATGATCTCTGCCTTCAGCGGTTCATTGATTTAATCCAAATTTTCACTCCACAGTTCTAACTGTTTGATTTGTTGTCTTTGTTTTTCAGTGTGTCCCTGGCATCATCCACCTCTCAGTGTAGGTCTTCTACTGATGTCCTCAAACAGTTTGCATTGGCTTGCAGTCGCCCAAACTCATCCTTCAAATCTTCGCTTTCTTTCAGTAAATTCCAATTTCCAATATCCAGCTCTGCTACTGTTTCTCTGAGGTGCCATCTTTTATTTTGTAAGTGTTCATTTTTGAAGGACAATTTATTAACCAGAGAGGTTTATATGTTAGAGGAAGATAGTATGGTCAAGGTGGCAGAACACTGATGTGCTCTGACAGCCTCCAGCCTGCCCAAGTGTGAAATAGTATGGATGTCACTATTCCATGGTTCCAAATTGCCTGCTCTTACTGGGTGGCCCTCACTTGCAAGATGTTGTGGAAAAAAGTATCAGAAGGTGTTTTAAGAAAATTAAGAGCTTCAGGGTAAAATTACTTCGTTAGAAATCAGTTGAGAGTTAAATAGGGCACAGAAGTACAGCATTTTTCAAAACAGGAAAGTGTTTAACAGAGTGGTAAAAGGCACCAGGTAGGACTGATGCTTTTGGTATATTTACTGAATGAATATTCAGAGAGCTGTTATGAACAGTGAAGTGACCCCATTTTTAGATGACATAGCATTCTGCATGTTAGAGCAATTCCAGCTGAATTGTACATGAGATTCTTAGATAACAGTAGCCATTTAGGAGACAAACGTGGAAATCATGGTGTGTAGGTCGATAACACAGCAATCCTCATAACATTAGCAGCAGCAAGGAGAATTCATACTGCATTTTAAAAAATGGTAGAGGGAACAAAGACCTAGTGGGGTGTCCTTGCAGCAGAGCTCCTCTAGCCCTCTCTCCTTGGCTCTCCCATCCATCTCCTGCTCCTATCCATGGCAATCCTCATCCATGGTTTCTCTCCAGCCTGAGCCTGTGATTTTGTACCCTAGGTTGGCAGTGTATTCTTTTCCATGCCTCTACTGTAGGTATTTTCAAGGTAAGATGCAGACTAGAATCCTACAATGCTGTCTTTCATCACTCTGTGTTAAATCCTTACCTCTTTTGAATGTGATATATTTCTGTGCACTGTTTAACTCTCAGCTAATTTCAAATGAAGTAATGTAACCCTAAAGCATATAACAGCTGTACACAGCACTGAGTGTCATTGCTATTCTCACACCAGTCCCTGCTATTCTCACACTAGTCCCATCCTCACATACTACAATACCAGAACAAGCAAAGAAGGCTGTGGAGGGCTGCCTACCCTATTCTCCTGTGGAGATCTGTGGCACCTTTAGAACATCCATGTGTTGGAGTAATTAATGAGGTTTCCAAGTCCAGCTCATCAATCTTCACAGTTTCTTCAGTGTGTCTTTCAGCAATTCCTTTGCTTTGCTAATGAGTGTCCTTTCTGGGACAGAGTCCACAGCTTCCATTAACTTCCAAATCCTTACTGTAGTGTGACATGGCTCTCCCAGCACTCAAATTCTTGCTTCAGTTTGGTGTGACTTGTAACAGGCTGAGCACATCCCACACCAAATGTCTCACTCCCCATTCTCAATGTCTGGAGTACATGCCTTGTCCATAGAAGCAAAAACAGACATTTATTAAATGGGTAGGGGAGGAGGATTTTATTCAGTTGCAATATATACCTTCTTGTCTGAATTAATTTAGGTGAGCTGTGTTAAATACCAAGCACTTTTCTTCCCTCTCTTTTCTTCCTCTTTTTGGCAGTGTGTTTCCCAAAACATCATTTTGAAACCAATTAGCAGGTGTACGGCACTGCAGAACCAGCAACTTTCCAAAGGATCTTCCCTGTCTCTGCTGATTCTCCTTCACTACTGTTACATAATCCTCATATTCCGGCCGCTGGTCTGGGGTCCGCCGTTCGGACCCAGGGGGCAGAAGCCACTCCAAAAGGATATCTCGCTAGAGACAGCCTTCCAGGGGCCAGAGCACCCCCTCAGCGGGCCGGAGGCTTCTCTCAGCAGAGACAGGGCAGCTCTTAGTGATTTCTCAGCTCTTATGTGATTTCAGCTCTGCATGCCCTGTCCTGCGAGGCAGCCTCTATTGCTCGCCCGGGAAGAAGAGAGGAGGGTCCGTATGGCGATTCCGCAGGATTCAACTTTATTCTGGAGCATCAGCGAAGGGGAGCCAGTGACGGGTGTCCCTCACAAGCAGGGCGATCTAGGGGTTTTTATGGGCAAACCAAGGTGGGAGTGGAGGAGCACGGGCCAATGGGTTACAGCAAATTACATTCAAACTTCTGGGGGCTTACAGGACCTTTCTTGGTCGCTGTAGCTGAGAAGTTACTTTCTTATCTTGGGGGTCTGGCAGGAGGTTGTGCAATCCCTTTCTTATCTCCTCAGCAGGCCTCTCTCCAAGGCAGGGCCGCTGGGGCCCTCTCCATTCCCACACTCCTTCACTACTGTTACATAATCCTCTCCTTCTGGATGAGTTATTCTTCCATTTTCTGCTGTTCTAGCATGAAATTACAAAGCCCCATACTGCAAATTAGATTTCAGTAGGGATATCAGGTGTATCAAGAATGGCAATTCCAAATGGCCTCAAAAAAATGCCCTTTTTAAATGTCTCATGAATGGAAGCATCCACAAATATTGTAGGAAAAAACAGAGAGAAAAGGCAAAAGGAGCAAGAAAGGTTGTGAAATATTTTGCATTGCGAAGCTGGAGCTTGTTAGCATCATTTTCAGTGTGTGAAATCCTTATTGTTTCAATAAGACTGGGACGTGCTGTAGCTCTGTGCATGGAGTGACTCACTTCTAGAAAAATATCTCTGAACAATGTCCCTTTGAACCACACTTCTCTAAGAAGCAAAAGGGATGGGGGAAGAAGGAAGGAGATTCATAAATGTGCCATGAATTTCTAGAGAAGAAGGGAAACCTTTTCAGGAGACACGAGATTATGTTCCAGCTTTTAACCCATCCAGGGTTTGTTCATCATAGCTGACCTTCACTGCAGCAGCACTCCACTAGCTGCACAAAACCCAAGAGAGACTAAGGAGAGTGATAATCACTGGAAAACCCTGCTGATGACTCCTCAGTGGCTTCAGGCTGCCTCTTGAAGACTCCATGTGGCAGTTTCAGAAGTGCAGCCTCCCTGCCTCTGAGGCTCTACATTGATGCAGAAGAGAAAGGCAAATTCCTAGAGACAATAGTGGAGGAAAAGTTCAGCCTTCAAAACTAAAAGAAGCTGCTCATTGGACCACTGTGGTTTGTCATAAAACTGGAGAAGAAACATTTACATTCAACATAATTTAATCTATTGGTATTACTAGAAAATAAATCAAAAATTCTAACTTTGAAAGGAAGTTGGAAAGCCAGAGAGTTATACCACAGCTAAACTAGACTTGCTGTATTTAAGAAAGTATTCAGGAGGCTTGGAGAGGGGATAAGTAAAAAGCAGCAAAGAAAAATGCCATGTTGAATAACATGGAAATACTCTATAACAGCAGAAATCAGAAAGTTATCCTGTATTTTAAACTCATTCCTTATTCAACAGAATAATTGTTTATATCAAAATGAAGCTGTCAAAGGTAGGAAATGAAAATTTGTCCCTAACTTAATTTCATGCTCCCCTTGCCTTGGACTGATAAGCACCAAATTAACTTTGTGTTAATCAAGAGGTTACAAAACATTATAGAGATGGATGATTTCTGCTGATTCTGGTAAAAAAAAAATAAAAAAATGTGTGCACAATTAGACATTGCAGTGCATTTTTCCTGAAATAATTAGTTTAACAGTATTTAAAAATTTTCATGCACAAAAGTGAAAAACTTTGAGAACCCTTTTTTTCTCTTCTCTTTTCAGACCCCTGTCTTCCCTATCCCCCTCTTCAGTGCTTCTCCACTTCCATTCACAAAACAGCAGGACAGAGAATCAAGTGAAATTATGTTGTTGTGCTTTCCCTTTTATCATATTCCATACTTGACCCAAGAAATCAGGAAGCAGTTAAAAGCTTCTGTTTCAACTGCCCACCCTGTGCAAATTCTTCCTCTCATTTTGTTTGCCTGAAACTTTGCTTTTTTAAAAGCTTGCCATTGTGCTTTGAACATATGTGTGTACTTACAGACATTTCTGTGCCCTTGTTCTTTCAGTCAAGTGATATTACAAAATGTCTTTTCATTTCTAACAGGGTTCAATCATTTCTGTAATAAACATGTCCTTCAATACAATTCTCAACCTTAATGCTTCTCAAATGTCTCTAACGATTTCTAATTTACTGACATTTTCCCCAAGCCCCTCATCAATTTAACTATTCAAATTGCTAACACTGTTAATAATTCCTCAGTCTCCAGTAGACCCACTGCAGACCTTGAAATCCCTCTGCTGCCTCTGCAGACAAGAACACATCTGGATGTGCATCCATACCATGCCGGATCAGAGTATTTATGAGCCTGGCAGCAGAGTCTCATCACCATGCACTATAATGATTAACAGCTTCATTTTCACCATTGCTATCCAGAAGGGCCTCTCACAGGGTCATTTCCTGCCCTTGCTTCTGTCTTACAGTGGGGTAATTTCACTTCAGCACATGTGGAACAGCAGAAGCACAAGGGTCTGTACTGCTAAGGGGTTGTGGGGAAGATTTTGAGAAACATTTGGAGCTGCATGCCAAAATGCCTTCTGATTTTCTTTGAAATAGTCCAGATGTCTGTACTTTGGGGAAGATTTGAAGGGGAAGCAGATGCAGAATGACCTGTCTTCAGACAAGAGCCCAAATTTCCAGAATGGCCCAACATGCTGTAGTGAGACATTTGGGCTGGAGATACTGAAATGAGCTCTGCATGACCCTGCTGCAGAGCAGCTGAACTGCTCTTATCCTGTGCTACATAAAAAGCATTTGGAAATGGTTCGTCTGTAGGAGGCAGTTCAGACCTTGGAGTGTTTTGAATTCCAGCTTTCTAGACAAAGCTCCCATGCAGTGGCAGCTTGTTAAGTGGCTCACCTCAAAATTTCCTGGACAGAAGTGCTCCTATCTGTGGTGGTACACCTGCAGCTAGCAAAGTCACACGTGACAGTCCCTGAAAAGGGACCTTCCTGCTTGCACATGCAGAACAAAGAGATGAACTGCCTCTGCTGACACTGCCACAGTCAATGAAAATAACCAAATTTGAACAGGAGATGGATGGTCTGCAGGAGATAGCCAGGAGGGTGGCTGTAAAGCAACAGTGCTTCAGGGGGGAATCCCTGCAGAAGCACAGCCCACTAATTAGAACATGATAATTAGAGCATAAATCTTTACCTGGTAAAGATTTCTAGAGGCAATGTCTTTAACCACAAATTTCCTGGTAACCAAGCTACTTAAACCTTCTGGGTCTTGGTTTACTTGTTTGTGAATTTAGGGTTGAGATAACCATCCCTGGGTGATGTAATTAGCATGAAGGAACAAAATCATAGAAACATTTGGGTCGGTAAAGACACTTGCAATCATCAAGTTCACATGTAATCCTAACACTGCCAAGTTCACCACTAAACAATGTCTCTACACCCCACATGTACACATCTTTTATGTACCTCCAGGGATGGTGACTCCACCACTTTGCTGGGCAGCCTGTTCCAATGCCTGATCATCCAGTGAAGAAATTTTTTCTGACGTCCAATCTGAACCTTCCCTGGCACAACCTGAGGACAGTTCCTCTTGTCCTGTCACTTTCTACTAGTTGCTTCCTATCACTTGGGACCAACCTCACTACAAATTCCATTTCAGGCAATTTCAGAGAGTGATAAGGTCCTCCCCGTGCCTCTCTTTCTCCAGGTTAAGCAGTCTCAGCTCCCTCAGCCTCTGCTCATAGGACTTGTGCTCCAGACCCTGTCTCCCTGTGCTTCACTGTCCTTCTCCAGACATACTCCAGCACCTCAATGACTTTCTTCTAGTGAGGAGCCCAGCACTGGACACAGGTCCTGAGGTGCCCAGTACAGGGGAACAATCACTGACCTTCTCTGGCACCAAGGGTAGGCTGACAGGCCTGTAGCTCTGTGGATCCTTCTTCTGGCCCCTTTTGTAGATAGGCATCACATTTTCTAACCTTTGGTCAACTGGGACCTCCCCAGTTAGCCAGGACAGCAGACAAATGATTGAAAGTGGATTGGTGAGCACTTCCACCAGCTCTCTCAGTACAACAGATTTGTGTGTATCTAAATGGTGTAGCAAGTCACTGACCATTTCCACTTGAAGTATTGGGTCTTCATTCTTCATAGTTCAGGGGGCTAGGTACTCCAAGAACAACTAGTTTTGTTATTGAGGCAAAGGTGGCATTAAGTAGTTAGGCCTTTTCCTTATCCTTTGTCAGTGTGTTTCCCCTGTATTCAGTAAAGGACAGAGATTCTTCTTAGCTGCCCTTTTGTTGCTAATGTATTTATAGAAACATTTTTGCTGTTATTTACTGTACTTGTCAAATTAAGTTCTAGTTGGGCTCTGGGCCTTCTAATTTCTTTCCCTGTATAACCTCACAATATCCTTGTGCCCACCCCCTCTTACGAAATAGGGACACTTTTTTTTTTCCTGTGTTCCAGCCCAGCTCATCATTGGACACATGGGGACAGCCTGCTCCTGTGTCTTTGGAATTTTCTTCTTGAAGAATGTTCAGTCTTCCTCATTCATTTGCCCTTCAGCCTCCCAAGGGATCCTCTCAGTAGGCTCCTAAACAGGCCAAAGTCTGCCCTCCAGAAACCCAAAGTTGAAGTTCTGCTGACCCTGCTCCTTACTTCCCTAGCAATCACAAATTCCTTCATTTTTTAATCACCAAGACAGCATAAATCACACCACCCACTTCTTTGTTCATAAACAGTATGGGGCACTATAGTATGTAGGCTCCTCCATGAAAGCAGCAGAGTAGCTTACTTCTCTAAGAAACAAGGAGGAGATTGGTGCTCAGAAATGAGGCCATGATGGATAGAGGCATTTAGCTGATTGAGTAGGTTGCCCAAATGAATCTAAGTGTATGTATGTATGTAGATAGATAGATAGATAGATAGATAGATAGATAGATAGATAGATCGATCTACATGCATAACTGGGGGAGGTGGGATTTTTAGAATTACGAAGAGAAGGAAAGAGGAGATCTTATGACTACCTGCAACTCTATCCTGAAACCAGGGGATAAACCACCCTGTCAGATGGGAGTAAAATGAAATGGGGACATTAGGTTACTGACTCCAAGCTACTCAAGGTGTATTGGAAAGAAGATTGGACCTCTGTCTTCCTTTTACTGACAGCTATTCCTTGCAAATGCAGGGAAAGCACTCATTAATCTTCCTCTGTTTGATTTCTGTATTTCTGATGAATTTTAAATAGACAAGTGGGGCCAGTTCACTTTCCCTTGCAAGGTATTTTCTCAACTGCTTTTCACCTTTGAGACTTTGTGTACTCAAGCTCTTTGCAATGTCTGCTTTAGAGCTCAAATCCTGACTCAGGAGCCCACATCTTAAAGCACAGTCCTCAATATTATGACTGGAAGCAGACTTTACCTATGACTTTTTAATTCTGTCCCTGGTCTATCCATGAAACAGCTTAGTTTCTTGTTCTCATTTTCTTCATATCTCTTAAAATAACCTTGTTTTTTCTACCTGTAAAAGAAGGACTACTAAGAACAACTTTAAAAGCCTCTGCCTTGACATTAATAATTAGAAGGGTCCTTGTAATGAATGATTAAGCATCCTGAGCTGTAAACATGCTATCTGCATGTGCCAGAAAAATAACTAAAAATACAGTATAAGATCCTGTAGAATCTCTTTCCCTTAGAGACCACTTTGATGATGTGAAACATTCTTGTGTAAACTTCATTGGAAAGGGAAAGAGATCACCAGTTCTGTTGAAAATGACAGAAGTGACAATGGCGACTTGAAGTTTAACAAGCCTAGTCTACACAGAAAACGGAAGTAATTCTAAATTAACATAACTAATTAGCAGCCTGAGATAACTTAATTGCCATGCAGAACTTCCCAGTTTTAGTTAGCATTCTGTATTAACTACTATGTAATTATTAAGGCACCATACTCAGCACCAGCAACTTCATTATCATTAGTATTGCTCCAGTCTCAAGCTTGAATGCTGATGATTAATAAAACACAATTATTTACATTGTAATTGTGGTATTTTAATTAAACTGAAAATGCACTTCATTTGCTTTTTGTCAGAGTGTTAATTTTTTAAATTAAGGTCAAATTTTTTTGTCAAGGTTTCTTTAAATCCCTAATTGCAAGTTAGATAGACCGATTTTTTGTCATTTTAAGAAAACATTGTGACTGTTGATAACAAATGAGTCTGAGGAATAAAATAGCCTCATTGCTCTGGAGTTATGTAATCCCAATGCTAGTAAACAATACCTTGATATGTGTTTTCCATGATTCTTAAGTAACTTCAGTGTATGTAAGTCCCACTTACATATTCTTTTAGAATTAGTCTTTGTAAGGGTCAATTTGTTACATTATGACAATATTTTGAAGGTCCTGTTAAAACAAAGAATCTACAGATGTACAAGACCAAGGGTGAGAGAGGAAGTGTTGGCTTACAAAAGTGAAATTATCTGCTCATTGTCACCTAATATGTTACTGTCAGAGCCAGGAATAGAGTCAAGGCCTTCCTCTTATTTCTGTGCTCTGATACTAGATCACATTACTCCTCCTGTTAGCCAAGTTTAGAAATGTCAATTTTGTAGAGAGGAAGAGGCTTAGTCTCTATTTTCACAACAGTGCTCCTGGCCTTAATAATAATAATTAAAGATTTTTAATTAAGTTTTGTAACTCTTCTGATTTCAAGGGGTTTCTTTCTGATTTACATTAGTGTTAGATGGGTCAGGCCCAGAATTATTAGCTTTCCTCAGAATGTCTAAACGCAGTAAGATTTGCTTTTACAGAGGAAGAGCGATTTCCCCGCCATTACCCAGAGAAATTTACTTTTTATTGCAGCAACTTCTGCCCCAGTTTTTGCCCTCTGAGAGACTCTCAGCATTAGCCATTAGAAACTTTATAGGTAAGCTTCAGTTTCTTTTTATATAGCCAGAATTTAACTTAACTCAAAATGTCAATGTGTTTGCCTTGGGGGAGAATAGGAAGGAGAATTACCCAGTCTATTTCAGAGATTAGTCTTACTTGTGCTTGCTTTATTGCTGTATCTTCCAAGTTACAGGACTGGAAGCCCAGAGGTGAAATGGCTGAACACTGGATCAAAAGCCAGGGTTTTGGGAGCAGAGTGAGAGAGGATTTGTCAGGCAGATGACTGAAAGCCATAATAGACAGAAAATTAAGACTGGAAAAGATCCAGAGGGGAAAAGAATACCTGTCCATTTAGAAAAGAAACAGGTTATGGAAAGGAGGATGCTTTTAGCAGGGCTGCTTAAAACAGAAGCAAGAAAATAGCAGACTTTGGAAGCTGAAGACAATACAGGAAGCAAACCTGGAAGGTGAGAAGAGGAAGAGAAGGAAATGTTATAATTGCAGTGCCACTTAAATGTGATCTAATCTCTGGCCTGGGCAAATCCAAGACCTCTGTACCTGCTCAGCCCAGCACAACAATGAAATGAGTGACTGCCAAGAAAAGGGAAACCAATTGTCTGTCCATAGCGATAATGCAGATATCTCTGGAGTTGTGCATTAAGTACTTGATGAAACTTACACGGACACTCTCAGTCTATAGGAAAGAAAAGTCCATGTCTGCTATGCACATTTATAAATATTGCCCATAATTTCTAAATTTTTAGAGATGTCAAGTAAAAAGCCCCTCCACAAAAAATCTTTTCCCCTTATGGGATAAGAATAGGTAATGAAGGCATAAAAAAGGAAAACCACACAAAACCTGATGCAAAAGCAGATCAACAGCTAACACGAAGAAGCCTTTTGTGAGAAAACTCATGCAAGCCTTCCCATCCACTTCAAATTTCCCTTTTACATTGGAAAATCCTCATTTTTAAAGATGTAATTAGCAATAATTGTAGGGCTTTGTGCTCTTGTCATTTGATTTTTCTGCTGCTGTAGCTTCTGTGAAGCTGCTATGGTCTTGTATAAGCAAAAGATACAAAGCTCCTACTCTAGGGATCACTTGCTTATTATTTTTACTGCAGATCTCTTAATAGCTGGAGATTATTTTTCAGTTACTTAAGCAATTCTGTCTGAATTTTAAGACATTGTAATAATGAACAAGGTGAGGACAGGGGATTTCTAGGCATTAAGAAGAGTATTTTAATTTCGTCCTGAAGTAGACATATAAAGTTAGGGATGGCAGCTTGATTCCTGAAGCTATTGGAGGCTTTGGGAATGACAGTAGTTGCCAATTCAGTGAGGAGATAACTGAGCTGATTTACTACAGCTAAAGACTGGGCTCCATTCTCCAGTGCTGTACAGCCATCACACAAGTGTCCTCTATGATGGCCTCATTAGCTTGGAAAGATCTCAGCTAAATTCTGCTGTTTAGATAAAACAGAAGGATGCTAAAGCTTTGCTCAGTTAGATTTATTATCAACATTCTCATCTGTATCTGGTGAGAAGAGTGACTTCTCTTCCAGAGGTAATCCCTGCCAGAGTAATCCCTACTCCTATCACTTCAAGATTACTTGGCTGCATTGCACTTTATCTCAATGCCCCTGGGAAGCCCAAGCTAAGGAGCAATTCTATGACCAATTTTCAAGGCGGCATCATGACAAAATTATTATTACACCAATATTTCTGGGTCTGTAGCAGCTGCTACTAGGTTTCTAAATGGAGTTTAAAATGCTAGGATCAACCTGTAAATCCCTAAATTTATGGGATATAGTTACGATAGGGACTGCTTCTTGATTCCTTTGAAACTGTCCTGGCTGAGATTTCTGGAAACATTCAGTGGGAATTCTCTGACTACAAATCAAAAGGGTCACAGTCAGAATGCTTTTCACAGAGATGGGTTAAGGGCAGGAGATACTTGGGATGAAATATGTATTTGGTAAAAGCGAATGGAATAGGTTTGTGCAATTTTACTATGAATTTCATGTATTTGCAATTCAGAGAGTAGGAGTGAAGAGCAGGATATGAGTCTCTGCACAGGGACTTTTATGAACTTATATCCATTTAATTACTCCTCTCTATGTAGTGCTTTTGGGGCAAGAGACTAATGATCTGATGCAAAGCACTGTCACCTGAAAAATTCCTATTTAGATTCAATGGCTCTAGAGACCTATTAAAAGGAACAGCCACAGCAAAAGCACTTACAAGAAATCCAGGCTAGTTAAATCTTCTGTATAGAATAAAAATATTTTCATAAAGCAAAGTCACAAAAGTATGATCTCCATGCAACAAATTAGATAAATTTTGAATACTTTCCATGATTTTTCAGTAATTTCTATTAATTGCATTTAAAGAGATTTTTGTTATGACTACTTGCACCTCCAAATGTTGTCTTTCATATGATGTTTGGCAGGTAATATACTTCTGATTTTTAAAAATTAAAGAAAAAAAATACTTAAAGCCAAATGTAAATTGTCCTGTTGCATGGTTGAACTGTCACTTCAAAGAGTTTTGTCAGAAGATGGAGCACTGCAAAGATCTCAAGATCTATATTTCATTAAACAAGTAAATATAAAAACAGTCACACTAAAAATGCATGGAATAGTAAGAAACATCCCACTTGAATATAAACAACATTTCATTTTGATGTAAACCATGACCATTCAGAGAGTATATACAGTCCCATGTTTCTTATGCCGAGTTGCTTTTGCTACAGTTCCTTTCTTCATCAGTTCTTTTTTTTTTTTTTTTTTTT
>WEIU01003392.1:322478-337479 GCA_013389925.1 Aegithalos caudatus | reverse complement strand
TTTTTTTTGTGAATTCACAGGGAAAGTAGAAAACAAGCAGTACCCACTCATCCACTGTTACAGTATTTGCTTGTGGGTTTTTTAAAATTAGGTTAAGTTTATGTTTATTTTAGTTAGATCTTTTTTAGCTAGACTTAGATAGATTTTCTTTAAATAGTATATGAGGTAATTGGGGACTTAAGGAGTCTGTCTGTTTTTAAAACTTTAATAAGTAATTCCTCCGGGCCTTTTACAGCAAAACACCAATTTTCCCATTCTCTTTGTATATGCCAGTTTGAATTTCATGTCTGTTTCTTAGTTCCACACGATATTCCCACACTCATTGCCAAGGCTGATAGGTGAGTAGCAAAGGGAGCTGTGGAAGTTTAGAGCAGGACAGGATGGGCTCATGCTTAAGGTAATCATTGATACCCTGGGAAACTGCATTCCTTCCTTGCCACTGTGGCAGTCATCAGAAAATATGCTGCAAGAGAAGAAGCCATATATTTTACATGCATTCATTAATTGCTTCCTACGCCTTAAGTATCTGATCAGACAAGCTAAGAATTTGCAGCTAAAATTATCATCAGTGAGAACTATTTCATTTATAATGCCCAACACAACGTGAGGAAACAATTTGCACTCAATCACTCTGTCTCAATTTCCATCTGGAAAATGTGAACAAAAATAATTAAATTAACAAGACTGTTGTGGGGAAAAAAGTGTGAAGTACTGGCATACTACAGTGATGACTGCCATGGGAAAACCCACAGGGAAATGAACAATCATCTCTTTTTAAGGATTTGATCCATTTTCAGCAAATAAGTAAGATCTGCTAAATAAGGAGCAATGATACTCAAATTATTGCTGGCTAATATTCATCCCTCTTTCACTGAAAGCACTGTGGTCCCCTTAAAAAGAAATCCTGGCATGAGATTGTATTGCATTACAACAGCTTAAACTCAGGAACTTCTCAACTTTAAAGCAGTCTGGCCTTTTAACCTTAGTGATGAAGCTAGTGTTATTAACCCACGGCTGATTACAATTCCAAAAAATTGATTTTTAAGTAAACAAATTAAGGACACAGCCTCTATGTAGTATGTAAAGGCTCTATGGATCATCCCCAAAATTACAGCATATAAGCTGTGAGTGAATTTTCTGATAACTTACAAGTAAATCCATTAAGTAGATTAAGTTAAATTAATTAAAAACAGTGTCCTACCAGAGATCTATCATCTGTGACACATTTGATTTGGACACGAATGACCTTCCTGACAAATAACATAGATACAGCCAACTTTTCAGATAGCAAAAAACTACCATAAATCCCTTCTTTGAAGACATTCAATGGAGGTTAGCAATTGTTATAATTATTTAGGTTAGCGACAAGCTTGAGTCAAGTTAGCATGTGTCAGCATTTGTGGAGATCAAGCAGAGAAAAATTAAATAGGGGTCTGAATGTCTTAGTCTGATCAGGGAAAAGCAACTCTAAAACTGTTAGCTGGCATGAAGACTCAGGAGAGTAATGAACTGGCAGTTTAAATGATTATTAAGCTGAATAGTGTCTGCCAGGGGGACACAAAAGCTCTGTCACTAGGGAAGAAAACCAAAACCACAGCCTAAGAGACTGACAGCTCCTCATCCCAATATCCTCATATTCTTTTTTCTATATCCCCAGAAGACTTGGGAGCAATGCAGGCTTCCTCAGAGCACAGTGAAGCGGGAAAAACCTCAGTTACCGACTGTGTCTGAATTGAATGTCCCAAGAGTGACACTAAATAGTGTTCGTGTCTGGAAATTGCTCTAGGTAAGCACTCTGACTACTTAATCCTAAGCTTATACTTACATGTGTGACTGAATTTGTGCCTGTGATTCCCTGGATCCTGAGCACTTTCTCATCCTGAAAAATTTTGTCTATCTCTGCCCTTCTTAGGCAGTTGCTCCTTAAGGTGCCTTTAGACAAAAAACACAGTGGAGATTACTTTCTTTCTAGAAGACCTAGGGGATCTAGTTTGATTTATATATTCTCTGCATTGTCTTTTTTTCTGTCCATAGTGCATTTTCCAGCTGTAAATCTCTGGAATGCTCATGACCTTGTGCCTAAACTGCTGTGTGGAGCAGAGAGATGGACAGTGCCTTAGTGGCCACTGCAGGGAGACACCAGTCCATTGCCAAATCTCAGATACTGTAGAAAAAGTGTTTTGTTCACATGCTGGGGGTCCCAAATAACCCTTTCCATTATCTGGCGGTTTGGGGAGGTTTTTTTATACAGAACATGAACTCATGTATGGTTAATTATTGACAGCTTGTTGTGGCTTAACCCCAGATGGCAACCAAGCCCCAAGCAGCCATTCACTCACTCCCCTACCAGCAGGATTGGGGACAAAATTGGAAGGGTAAAAACTGCAAAATTTGTGAGTTGAGATAAAGGCAGTGTGATAGGGAAAGAAAAAGCAGCACACACACACAAGCAAAGCAAAGCAAAGCAAAGCAAGGAATGAATTCACTGCTACCCACGCTCAGGCAGGTGTTCAGCCATCTCCAGGAGACCAGGGCCTCATCCTGTGTAGCCATTACTTGGGAAGGCAAACACCTTAACTCTGGAAGTCTGTCCTTCTTCCTTTTCCTACCCCTTTATATGCTGAGCATGATGTCATATGGTGTGGAATATTCCTTTTACCAGCTGGGGTCAGCTATCCTGGCTGCATCTCCTCCCAAACTTCCCATGCACCCCCAGCTCCCTTGCAGGTGTGGTAGTATGAGAGGCAGAAAAGGCCTTGGCTCTGTGCAACCCTGCTCAGCAACAACAAAAACTTCTCTATATTATCTACACGGTTTTCAGCACAAAGCCAAAACACAGCCCCCTACCAGCCACTCTGAAAAAAATTAACTTTACCCCAGTCAAAAGCAGCACATAGCTGCTGGGAAGTGGGGCTGTTCCTTCAGTCATCATTGATTTGTTGGCCACAGGTCTGTCCACAAGGGATGCTGGAATATGAGAGTTTTGCTACAGGTACCTGCCAGCAGCTACATTGAAGAGAATTACAATATCCCTGCGTGTCTATCGGTTTGACTCTCCATAAGGAAGTCACTTTGGTACCAGTTTACAGACTGGAGCTGAAAGTATCACTTTTCATGTAGGAAAAACAAAGACCTTGGGGAAAGCAGTGGGAAGACAGAGCTGTAACTCAGAACAATTTACAAATGAAGTGAGAGAGGTGTTTTTATAGAAAAGTTCTAATCTACAAGGTAAGTCAAAATTCCAGTAAATGGAACAATGGGTGCATTGGTTCATAGAGGTGTGCAGATTATTTCCCCAGTTTATGTGCAAACACTAAATCAATGGGATTCCTGTGTGTGTAAAACTTACTCAAGTTGATTATTTCTGTTGGGTGTTAGAGTTTGCCTGCAAGACAAATTGCACAAATGTTTACTGAAACCAAAACCAAGGCTACTGTGAAATGTACTTTGAAATCTAATACAACACATACTTGAAGAATGAGTTTACATAAAAAAAGGCAAAATGACAAAAGCACTTGTCAGTAAGCACTGTATTGATAAAGATAACATCTCCCATTATTTTTCTGGCATCTGTGCACTTCTGCTTGCATTGCTATTCTACCTCTGTTCCTAAATCATGGCAAAATGTAAGACTTCTATGCTTATTCATATTTCTATAAAGTGTTGTGTGAGCAGCTGAGGATGAAGGAAAGTTGACTGCTATCAGGCAAATGAAGGCAACTGATTTTTAACTACCCCAATTTACCTCTACTTGTGTCCTTTCAAGTAGTCCATCCTCACTGAACTTAAACTCCCATAAAGCAACACCACCACCTACAGCTCAAACATCAAACTCTTCACCATATGCTAATTGTACCTCTCTCTGTCCCGAGCTAAAAGCTTTATCAGATCTAAGAGTAACAGATTACTTCTTCTGTAAATATGCAGTACCACTTTAATTCTTGGTATCAAAAATAGAGTTCAGTTTGGGAAAAAAAAAAAAGTAGCAAAAGAAACAAACACCTCAATGCAACTCCACAATGCACCTTGTTTAAAAGAAAGATCCTTCTCTATGACTTCATCCTGCATTTTGACACCTGTATTCCAGGAATCACCATGAACTGTCTTTCTGCCTTGTAAGCAGAACATTTTAGTTCTAGAGGAATCCAAGTTCCTCAGAAAATGGTGCTTCTGTGTTTCTGTGAAAAAAAAATACCTTTGTCAGCAATGGGAACTCATTAGGTGTATGCTACAGAGACTTCTTTTTCTACTACTAAAAATGGATACATTGGTATAAAAATCATTTTCCTCCAATCATTTTTCAGTAATTATTTCTTACTTTGGTTCTTTGTTCTCTGCTGCCAAACATGTCTTGGGCAGGCTGAAAGGGATACTACACCACCTCAGTTTCACAAAGGTGGGTGCAAGGCTGCATTGTACAGTTCAGAGAACCATGGTCTCCTTGGTGACAGTGACAGAGAAAGCTAAAATCTTGTTACTTGCAAATAATAGAAGTTGAAGGGAAGTAAGAGAGGCCACAGATGATATTCTGTCCCATGGTCTTTATCCATTCCTCCAAAAAGTAGTAAAGCCAATTTGTAAGTGGCTTTTGACTCCTTGTCTGCCCTAGAAAGCTGTGTTTTTGTAGTAGCATGGTCTGGGTCTTAGAGAGAACCACAAAATCTTCAACACAGAAAAGGGCAGTGATTGCCTGAATTTATTTTATGTAACCCTGCCTATGCACCATGTTTTCTGTTGTCACCAGATGTACAGTTATGCAGAAGAATGCATACAAATTGTTCTTAAGAGGCAGTCCTAAGCCACTCACGTAGCCATTTATAGCTTTCAGCACCAAGATAGTGGTTTATAGCTTTGGCATTAGTCCAGTCAAGAAAGCTTTGTTCAAGTCATTTGTATTGTTTTCACATGACTAACCAGTTCATGTTCAAAGGAAGCTTAAATATGTTGTTTAAATATTTCAGGGAACTGCAGGTAACAGTCATCAAAATTTAAAAAAAATTAAGAAATGAGTGTGTGTCAATTTACTGGCAGTCTTGTTTAAATAGAAAGCCAAAAGTTCATTGGAGGGGGGAATTTCTTTGAGGGAAAAGGCACAGAAAGCTTAATATGGTTTCACTTCAAATTTCACAATTCGTGAGGTCCATGGTACTGATACTAATTTACACCAGCTGAAGTTCCAAGCTTCTCTTTCTATTTCCAGACCCTTACAGTATTCATGACATGCTATGTATTATATTAATACTTGCACGAGTTAGAACTGATAGTGGAAAATGACTGCTGCCAATGCTGAAAAGTGATTGACAGTGATTTATCATTATATACATCCATAGGGATCTGCCATGCAAACACCTAAGCAGCCAACAGAGGAGAGCAAGAAGAATTTTGAAGATGCCATTCACAGGTGCTCCATTCTCTGAGGAGCCACAGATGTAAGCACAGTGCATCATCTGTGGCCTGGTATAGCTTTAGAGCTATAACCTGTAACTCCATCGTACCCAACCCACTCCTGTCGCTTAGGGGAACCCACATGAGCTTAATGGATCTGTTCCTATGCTTACAGTATTCAAGTCTGTCAGGAAGATGCATTTTTGGGACGGACCACGACAGTATCGGCTGCAGACACCTGTCTGCAACCTGACATGAGGATCCCGTGCCCCGGGGGGCTGTCGGCAGAGGGACTCTGCCAGGCTGCCCACGAGAGGGCACTAAGGCACATTTGCACTCGGTGCCTTCGGGACGGGAGGCTGGGAAAGGTGCGGCAAGAAGGGAATCTCGCCCCCTGGAAGGAGGTGGCAGACCTGGCTAATGGAAGTGCGTTGTGCCCTCTATACAGCTGGCACTGTACAGACAATCATTCACTCCTGCGAATAGGTCAGATCAAGGATTGTTGGCCAGCTAGGAGAACTACCTATCAAATCCCATGTTTGAAGTCAGTCATGTGCGTATTTGTTTCGCCTTGGACAATAGAGAACACAAAGGTAACGTGCTATTTTATCTGCCACAGCTGTATGGGTTGCTGGGAATAGCTTAAATGCATTGTAGTGTCACTAATGCTGGAAGAACTACCAGCATGACTTCTGCCTGAGAGGGCAAGACAGTTTTGACTTGTAATTATCTAAATCATTACAGATGAGGTTCATTTTTTTTAGTGATCTTGGTACTCAAACATCTGACTTAGGCTGACACAGAGCTGACTTACTGTGGAAAAAACTAGCCAGAAGTCTGCCACTTATAAACAAGTACATTTTGCAGAAGGACCTCTCAAACAGTAGGATTCAGTATAATTTGTCCCTAAACCTAAATCTTCTCCTCTTTTTATATATTTTATTCTCATCTATCTGGCTCTGAATATCCCTTCTACTATTATTCCACCTTGA
Organism: Aegithalos caudatus; assembly: GCA_013389925.1. NCBI lineage: Eukaryota > Metazoa > Chordata > Aves > Passeriformes > Aegithalidae > Aegithalos > Aegithalos caudatus. The sequence goes on along the minus strand of WEIU01003392.1, from coordinate 331,102 downwards.
GCTCTATCCAGGGCACCCAGAAGTAACAAGCATCTTCAACTTGTGTCATCAATAGCACTATTTTTGCTATAGCAGGAAGTATCTTGACCCTTTTGGTTTTCAATTCTTCATGATTCTGTTTTTCAAACAAAACTCTTTTTACTTGTCTCCTTTGAGATAGCTTGACTTCACATCATCAACAATCAAATGCCTCTCATGACATATATTAAGTAGCTAAACTTTAGAATAAAGTATTTAGGTTGAGGGCTTGGGGGTTTTTTACTTCTGAGTAAAAGATTCCATGGCTTTTGGCAAGAAATAGAGACAAAAGAAAAGCTGCATAGTGGCTGCTGAATTGGGATTCCAAAATCTGCTTCTGTTAACTGTTTTTAACCCTGTTTAAGTGTTGACCTCTCAAATGATGCCAAGTAAATTATTTTATCTTTCTGTACCACATGTCTGTCTTGGTTACCTGGGGAGAGTCATCACTGGGAGCACAATTGTCACATTCTTATTTATGACAAGTACTTTGTAAGAGACAGGTTTTCCCAGGTTTGGACTGCTACATGAAATTGCAACATGAAATCTAATAATCTGTAAATGCTGACATGAACAAAATATGTGCAACATATTCCCCTTCTAAAAAAATGTGTTCTCTCTTGTAAAATTGTCTACCAGAATGGAAACAACATTAAGACTAGGTTTTGATTTCACTACCACTCATGTTTGTTTATTTGGTACATTTAAAAAATATATATTTATATTTGCTCAGGGTCTGTTCTTTGGACTTTAGAGAGACCTATGACACTGTTCCCATCTAAATTCATTACATATGTTTTGCCTACTTCCACTATTCCAGGTCAGGCCTGTTTCTTTCCATGGGAGTTGTGTGTTCTTCATTTTAGGTATATTTTGTTTTTCCTAATAGCGAGTGAGATCAATTGAAAACTCAATGAAGTATCTCCTCTATGGCCTCTCTTATCCTGCGCCTTGCAAGTTCTGGGATTGCTAATGTCAGTTTCTGTGATTTATCTCTTGGGGTGAAGTTGTTCTGACCTGCAGTAACAAAGTACATCATTGTTGGCTTGCATGTTATAAAAATGATGCACAATACTCACATCTAAAAGTCAGAATAAACCTTTTACGCAGCTCTTTGTCAGCTCTACAAACGGTTCTAGTTAATCGATGCCATAAAACTTTCCTTCAGGCACTGGTATTCAGCATTCACACTGGGAAATGCAGTTTGAGTCTGACATTTTAAATACTGGTGGTATTATCTAATGAAATAACTCAAGGTTTGAAAATTCACATCAGTAAAAAAGCACAAAACTACTGCTGAGCATTTAAAAATATCTTTTAGAGCACTGGGGGAAAAGACATTGTCCAGACACTATTGTTTTGCTCCTCTTTTCCTGCAGACACTTCTCTAACTTTACCAGAGGTTTATTGGCTCATCAGTGCCTCCATGTAATCGTCATCAACATTATTGGGATCCATGTGCATAAGCTCATGAGGGCATACATTGAAATCAAAGTTCATTTTTGCTTTTATCAACACGTATCACGCAAGGCCTGTCATGAGAGAAGCCCTGAAGAGCTTTTTTTCTCCCTTGCTATAACCAACATTGTAGATTTATCAAGCAAGATTTCAGGATTTCTCCACAATATAATTTTTCATTTTGAACTTTTCTGATTTGCCATTCCTAGGAAAAAAAAGGAAAGTTGCCGAGATGATGACAAACTGTGGAAATTCCATAGGCTTTTATTTGATATTTTAATAATGAATCACATTTTCTCACATTTAGGTGTATAAAGAGTAAAGATGGCATTTGGAATTTTGCTCTTGTAAGGCTCTCAAAGAAACAACGTGATATCTACTAAAGCCATTTTCTTAGGATTTTCCCAAACTCTGGACACTCAAAAAAGGGATGACATAGAGAAAAGATGTAAAAATATCATGGTGGAAGAGGCAGAGGAAAAAAGAAAAGCCTTCTGTGACTCTCCTCTTATAGAACACACTGTACTGTATTCCAGGCAAGCCCATGCCTGGGGGCCATAGTCTATCCTTAAGTGTATGTGACCTACTAACCACAGTAAAAAAAAAAAAGAGCAGGTGATCTGATTTACTGCTTTTCTCAGGGAATAACTTCTGCCTTGGTAGGGGAAAATTGAACAAGTTACTCATGCTAATGTGTGCTGCTCCCATGGGGTTCACAGACCATTCCTCAGAGCAGTTCTGTCCTAGCTTTTCAGCATATCTGGTGAAGAGGTCAGTGCAGATATTCATTCATAGACCAAAAAAAAAAAGACAGTCTTGTTGTTGGAGTACTTGTTTTTTTCATTTCTAGGCAGGTGGAAAAACACTAATGTGCAAAGAATACATTTCTGATACCATTTTCAGGAATCTCAGACATTTCAAGAATCCTCCTCAAGGATTGCCTAGTGTATCATAAAGAGCAGATGAGGTGGAAATACTTTCTGAGGAGGACTGAAACAAAGAAAAGGAAGCTCAGTGCAATAATAGCATCTTATATACCTCAACTTTGGGCTGCCTGCTTTTAGCTAATCTCAATAGGACCTATGTTTACAAGGGTGAGAATTTGCCCTTTTTCAGAACTGGGCCTCTGCCAGTGAAGTGGCAAATATCTGTGACACATAAACTCACCAGCTGGTTTGGCAGCTCTTGGTCAAGAGTGATTTCCCCAGTCCATGCAGTAAATCAAAAGCAAAACCCAAATGGCAGGACAGCACCCTATTTTCCAGATTTGTTTATTCAACCAGTTTGTAACACTTTCTCCCTGTTCCACCAGAATCATTTCATCATTACAATGCTAGGGTTTGTTTCAGCTTTTTCCATTGCCAGCACGAGGGCATTTAAAAAGCACTTTGCTGCTCACCTTTTGGTCATCCTCATAACTTTCATCTGCATACTGTTTTATTTTGCTAGAGGCTTTCCCAACAGACAAGCATTTTCTCTGAAAAGCTGTATCACCTTTGGAGTCAGGAACTGTGACCTTCTGGTGCTTGAATGATTCTATGGAAACTTCAGAATATCCTTTACCTTTTCTTTAAAAAGAAGGGTCATTAAAACACAGAGAGTCTGAAATACTCTCCTACAATTCTTTGCACTTTGGGGAAGCAGGGAAAGTGCTTCAGCCTCTACTATTCTGGATTGCCCAGTTAAATAACTCATGGACTTTGGAGCTGTTTTATTCAGTTTTTGATGAATAAGAATTGCACTTTTATCTTAGCAGCATTAGCACAGCTCAATTGTCCAAATATTATTCTAGTATCTAGTAACATATTCTAGTATCTAGTAACATTTTCTAATATCTAATAGCTGTTGCATACAGTATCCAGTGCTCCCACTCTGAATGTGTTTTGGCCCCTGTGAAAGGCTCTGAAGAAAATTAGGGAGGTGTTACTATTTCAGTGTATGGCTTTTGTTACTTTTGTTGTTTTGGAGGGGTTTTTGTTGTTGCTGTTGTTGTTGTTGTTTTGTTTGTTTTGTTTGTTTGTTTGGGGTGTTTTTTTAATGAATTTTTTGAAATTATTGGTGCAGTTAAGAAATACATTTTAAAGGGAAATTATATTGGTTTTCTTTTGTGATACAAAATCACTATTTTTCCCAGTATAAGCAACCATTTTCAGCAGTTCAGCATACAAATCTTCAGAACGGCCTCTCCCTTCTTGCCCATGCAACTGGCAGAGGAAAAATCCTGTAGTTCCCTTCCTTTTGATGAACAATATCCTTTGACCCCTTAAACTGTTCTTCAGTTCTTTACTTTCTTTCATCAGATAAAACCCTTCCCAGTGCTTTATCCCCGATTCTGCTGTCAGGAATGTTGGCTGTTGCGAACCTACACCGGGCTTGCAGCCTTCATTGCAACTCCTGTCCTAAGTTAGCAACAACCTCGTGATCTATCTTCCTTAAAAGCTTATCTTTTGCATTTGCCACTGTTATATGTAGCAATTTGATGAATAGATCAGTTCTGTTCACTGGTGCGTACTGGCCTCAGGTTCTTGGCTCCTTTGTTCTATTTGCCTACTGCTTATCTTGGCACTCTTTTTGATTGTTTTCAAGTAATGCCTTTTGTTTTCTGTGAGACTGATGTGAACGCAAAGAACAAAGTCCTGCTTTTTCACCCCATCAATCTCTTTGTTCATCTTTTACCAAATAAGCTGGGATAGTGTCTTTTTTTTGGAGCGAGGGATCTTTTACCATTGCCATCACTGCTGGCCTGCCTTTAACTTTTCCTTCCATCATTTTGTGAGAGCTTAGGGCTGGATGTCCTCTTAAATTCCCAGTGGGGGCTAAATCACTACAAAATTGTGAACTTTGTTATTTCCCACTATGTGTCAAATGCCAGGTATGCCTTATCTTCCAAGGGACACAGCACAACTCCAGGTGACCATTCCTGTCTGAGGTCATATCTATAATTCTCCCTGCAGAAGGAATGGCAGGCTATTGCAACCAAGAAACCAAGTGCCTCATGTAGTTATGAGACAAGTTATCTAACAGCATAACATATAAAATACCATGTAACAGTGTCCCATGAAGGCGATCAGAGAGACAAGTAGAGGACTGAGGTGCCTGAGGAGGACCCTGCTGACCCATTCCCAGGCCAGGGGCCATCAGCACATCTGGATGAGCACAGGGGCACAAGGGCTGGCAGGAGCACAAACCAAGCACTCTCCAGCCAGCTTTCAGACTTAGGGGCTCACTGCTGGGGAGTGGGACATCTTATGGGATGTAAGGAAAAAGCAGTTCCAGATTGCACAGGGCTGATTATGGGATGTTTATGGGTGGAGCCAAATGTGGGGAAGGGGGTACTGTTAGGTGACTTGAGGAGGGACAGGAGTGAGAAAATAGAGGGGTAAGCAAATAATAAGGTGAGTTACCACACTTGACTAGTCATAATACCTGTCTGGTTCTGGTCTGTGCCTGATCAGTGCAGTCTGACCTGTGTTCTTAGTAAACTACTTTCTAATTCTTTGCTGGGTGAGGGGTGTCTGTATGTTGGAAAAATATCTGGTCTGTTTGCAAGGCCATCATTTGGAACTTGTTTCCAGTTTCATTTCCCTCTCAACAATGTCTTCTCTATTCCATGGCCTTTCTAAGTCAGCACACCTTATCTCAGAGTTTGCATACAGATGTACAAGACTGTGTGAGCTTTCAGTCAGGCTTTGAGAATCCTCTTCAAATCCATTTCTTATGCCTGTGCACACATGTGTATGGGGTGTGAACCCAGTAGCTGGAGGCAGACCACAGGCTGGAGGGCCTGTGTGTCTGTGGTGCAGTGCCTGATCAAGAGTGGGTGTGTGAGGGGGTGTGATCCCTAGCACAGATCAAGCCAAAACAGATGGTAAGGAAGTGATCGGGGAGTAAGTGGGGTGAGGGAGTTTCTAAGGGCCAGCCCCAGGTGTGAGAGCACCCCTGAATCTCTACCAACAAGAGCACAAGGGGAGGCAGTGGAGAGGGAGGGTGTTGGACTCACTGGTTTGGGTGAGCAAGTGCCAGCAACTGAGAGGTTTGGGACCCAGGTGGCAGCTACTGGGCAGACTGACTCTGTGGTCTAGACAATTAATATTTTTCATTGTTCATCCTGATCAATACTTTTTAGCCTACTTGAAATCACAGCAGAGAATTGCAGGAATATTCTAGCATGTTGACTGAATGTTTCAGTGAATCACCTGTAGTAAAGTCTAGAGAATTTGCTTTATTCAGTGCATTTGACACCATACAGCTTCTGTGGATATTGTTAAAGTGCCCATAAAACATCCATGATGGCTGGTAATATGTACCTTACAGTTGCTTCTATATGATATCATCATAAAGATCATCAGTCACTTATCAGGGTGCACATGCATTTTGTGGCAAAAATTGAATGGATGGACTGGTGCTAAAATCAGTAAAGACACAGTCAGAAATTGTGTTTTGGTTTTCACATACCTATTTTCTACATCTCAAACACCAACTGCTCTGACCTCTCAGCTCTACTGTTTCTACGCTTCCTGAGCAGTCACCTGTGCAGCTGGAATTGCTCTGTACAGCTGCAGGATTTCAAGAATGGTGCTTCACACATAATTTTCTCTCTTTCCTTTTTGGGGTTCTTGAGCATTGCTCAATGGATGTTACTGGTCTCAAGGATTCGCTGTTTTCTCAGAAGCATGTGCATAATTTGAAGAGATATCTGGCCATCTGTCATGGTGTCAAGTTTTTAAGGGAAGACAGAAACAAGCTCAGGGGAAAAAAACTCTGTTAAGGAGTATGGCACACAGAGAAACATCTGGCTCAGTAAATCCCTGGGCTGAAAACAATTGGATCCTGAAAGGATACTGCAGGCAAGAATCACATACACTTGCCTTGGACTTATTCTTCCTTAAGTTTGTATTTACAGGTACCAATGGAGATACAGTATTAGGGTAGGTGGAGACTTGATCTGACAACTGAAGGCAGAAATTCTTTTAGTCTCTTGTACCTGAAAGACAGGTCAGTTACCACAGACCCATCCTCATGCTGAACTGTCTGATTGCTTTCAAGTTTGATTTCTGTCAAGACCCAGTCACAGCTCCACTTAGTGAGCTAAGTGAATGTGTCTGCATATTTATATAATTAGGAAACACAAAGCTCAGTGTATAAAAAAAAAACTTCATTCAGAGGTTTTCACATTGCTATATTAAGCTGGAAATAGCTTTTTGTTTCTTAATAGTTTAAAAATTCTGTGAAGCACAGGTAATGACAGCAGCAGGCTTGAGAAAATGACAGTAATATTTCCAAAGGAATAAAGTCCATGGTCCAGAGGAAATGATACTGTGAAAGCAGTTATCTATTTTGTTATTAAACATTTTACAAGCCTTTACCTTAATTCAGCTTGAAACAAAGATGATATGTAGATAATAAGCTAACAGTTCATTTGGGGGGGTGAGTATTAAAAAATATGTACTAGTATATGTGGAATGCCAAGAATCCCAATAATGATATCTAAATTATTATTAACAATGGTAATAATGGAAACAACAGCAAAATCTCCAAAGAGTCTGCCTAACTGCTGTCATGGTATGGCTTTGCTGAGCAATATAGACCAGTTTTAAGGAGCTGCCACAGTGGGAGTCTGTGTGGAAGCACTGCCTTCCAGCAACTGATGTTAACTAATTAAGTTCCTCAGCACTTGCTATAGGAAGAAAAGTGTCTGAACTCTGCGTGTGTTCTAAGAATTCACAACAGCACCCACTTACTGAAATCCAATCCCTTCTTTTTCTTGCAGTCTTTCTTGGCTTCTTATAAAGGCAGTAGATACCTAAGGGGAAAATGCAAAGGGGAACATTTTTCAATTTTATACTGTTAACATCTGTTTGGAGATATTGCTGATTGATATAATTATCCTCAATAAAAGTATTATCAGTCTGTCAACAATATTGATGACTAAGTGTCCCTCAAACACCTGGGTCAATTTCTTATGAAATACCTATACAATGAGGTTAATTCTCAGAATATCTAAATCCCTATACCACTTATCAAAGGGGTGCAATGTGTCCATACATATGTGGATAGAATACACAATTCAGGATGTGATAATGGATCCTGACATTGAAAATACTTAATATTTTTGTCTGCTTTAACTTTTGTATATCCTTATCATAAGCAGTAGCTTCTAGGTTATTCTAATTGGAGACAAAGTCCTAGCTTATCTGAATTCTTCTTACCACAAGACTATTGATTTATTATTCCATGCTAAATACACAATTTTATTGGTGACTTTTCTTGGAAGCCTCACACTTCCTTTTTTTTTTTAGTACTAACTTCACACATATACTGAACTGAACAAGTGAAAAACATTAAAACAAAACTTCATCATGGACCTGTTTTTTCCTGTAGCTTTTTTCATCATCTCATGATCCATCTTGACATTTAGGATTTTCATGGGAATAAGAGGAAAGGCAACAACAAGCACCTAAGAAAACAAATGATCATGAAAACTTTCATTAGACACAAGTTAGTGTCAATGGGAGTGGGTAAAAAATGAAAAAAAAAAAAACCAAAAAAAAAAAAACAAGCAAAACCTTTGCTCTGCTTTTTTTTTCAGAAGTATGATAAAACTTTGCAAAATTCTAAGTGATTTCTATTTTGTTCACTTCATATTCAAGCAAAATTTTTTTGGATCAGTGTTAGGTCCTTCCTGAGAGAAATTTGGTCCTTAAAAGAGAATAACAAAAGAAAAATAATGGAGAAAAGAGTACAAGAACCAAAGATTATGCCAATATGCCAACTATACACTTAAGCTTACACTGCTTGTTCATTTAATCGCAAGATTATACAGAATAAGGTCAGGGGAAATCATCCCATATGCATACCCAAAGATATCTGATATATCCAATGACAGCAGAGTCCTCTTTATTCAAAATACTTTCAAAACATCAAAACATTTGGATAAACAGGGCTTGAAATAATTGAGGGAGTTATTGTATAAGTAATTCACACCAGGGGGACATAACCTAGATTCAAAGGACTGAGTTTCAGATCAAAGGGGTACAGATAAATGGGATTTGGCTCCATATGAGCAAATAAATTAAAAAAAAAAAAAAAAAAAAAAAAAAAAAAAAAAAAAAAAAAAAAAAAAAAACAACAAAAAAAAACAAAAAAAA
>WEIU01003392.1:300126-322284 GCA_013389925.1 Aegithalos caudatus | reverse complement strand
AAAAAAAAAAAAAAAAACCACCACCAAAAAAAAAACCCCAAACATTTGATTATTCAGTAATCAAGAAATGTCCAGGTATTTTTTCAAAAAGAGTTTAGGACAAAAGGTTGAAATAGTTGCAATAGGCTAAACAGAAGAATATTCCAACTGAATCAACATAACTAACTGAAACTGAAAAAAGATATGGGAGTTTTCAGGGAGGGTCAGGGGATGGGGGGTGGTGCATGCATGTGTGTGTTTGCTTATGTTGTTTTGTTTTATCTTCCAGTCAGGATCATATGAACTTCACTAAGTTTCTGACCTTATTCCAGCCATGACACTGACACATATTTTGTGGCAGAAGGTTGGTATTTATAACACCCATGTCTCTTAACCCACTTTCCTAAATGCCCAATAGAAACAAATGTGAAATACACAAGTTTGGACTTGGGTGGACAATATTGTCTGATTTCTCATCTTTCTGTTGATAACATGACCCATATATGGTTCATCTACATACAGACATCGTCATCTCATATTAAATACCTTTTAAGATTCAAATCTTGGAATTAAAAAATATTTTGATCTATGCTGATATTCATCCCTGCATTATTAATATGGTGGTGTGGATACTTAGCTGATTTATACAAATAAACAATATTTTCCTTTTTCTGAAAGCTATGCACACATTGCCATAATTCAGCATTGTCACTGTCTGTGGGGACTTTTTGATGGGGAGGGGGTGAGGGGTGCAGACATTTAGAGAGGAGTGAAACCATGACACATTTTGATTTCCCCAACATTTGATTTCTGTAGCCAAGAGCCTGTCAGGGAGAGTGCTTCTCCCACCACGGTGCCTCACCTGGAACAGTCCCATCATGGCTCGTAAGCCACAGGGATAGAAGATCTTCTGAGGGCTGTGGTGTGTGCCTCAAGTCTCGGAGATGTTTTTTCACCCATGTTGCATGACGGACCAGACTGCCCTGCTGAATCCATCCCCGTGGGCCTCCTGGTTGGGTGTTTGAGCCCTGACGTCTGCAGGGTCCTGCAAGGTCCAAGTCCTGATGTCTGCAGTGCTGCAAGGTCCAAGTCCTGCTTCGTACCAAGGCCAGGTGCTGCCTCACCCCTCGGCCATGGGACAGGTCTTGTAGGCCTGTCAGTTCCCCATGAGCCATGTAGCCCATTTACCCTACGGCTTTCCACAGGGATGCTCCAGACAGCGGCCTCCTGCCCTCCGGCCCCCGACACCCCCTCACTGCTCTGGGCAGGAAAAGCCACCACGTTGCTGTGGCTGCTGGCAGTGCCTCCTCTCTGGTCCCTTCCTCTGATCCGATGGCTCTGCCAGGGGCTGCAGGGCAGAGGGGAGTGGGCACAGCATGGGGACGTGCCACCCTGCTTGTTGGTGGTGTTTTCCCCAGCTTTCTTTCCTCCCTCCTGGGGAGGGGCTGAAAGCTCAGGTGCGTGAGGTGATCCACAGGCGCTCTGAGGGGAGAACGCGTGAGGCGGTGAGGGTAAAAGGGGAGCAGAGGTGTGGTGGGACAATGAGCAAGGAAAGGTCTGGGGAGGTTGGAGAAATGGGAATTTGGAGTCGAGTTTAGAAGTAAGGGCAAAGTAAACACCAGTAGAGTTGGAGGGGGCAGAGGTTGCTGTTGGAAAGACACAGAAGCAGTGCTTGGCAGGGAAGGAGCCTTGCTGGGTGGTCACACAGGGTGCAGTGTGGAGAGGGAAGCTGAGGAATGGGGATGGTGTTTTGGAGTTTGCTTACAGGTAGCTGCACTGACACAGCCTGGAAGTGAGTAAAGGTGAACCATAAAGGGCAAAGCAGGGTTGTTTTGTTTTTTTTTTTCCCCAAAGCAAATGTTAGCTTTTGTTTCCTGGAATTGTTTAAGGTCTCAGTCTACTGGCCCTGATTTCCTCCCACCTCCTTATCTTACTAACTCCTCTGCAACCTGTTGGATAGTCATGTTGTCTGTGGTACAGGTAGACAGCCAATTTCTAGTTTTATTCCAATTTACAAGAGCATCTGTTGTTTCTGGATATAGATATTATAAAAAGGTAAATTTCCCTCTTCAAAAAAAAACCAACCAAACAAACAAACAAACAAACAAACAAAAAAAACCCCAAATAAACAAACCTGAAATAGTCTTCTTTCAATGAGCAACAGATAATGATAAAGATTGTAAAAGTTTTGCCCTCTCTATACAGGCTTGTCAAGGCTACCTTCCCTGACTTGAGAATTCCTGCTCTCTCTGTATCTCAGTTGGAATTTGAATAGCAATATCTTGACCAGTTTTCTGTCTGAAGTAGGGAAGAGAAGGTAAAAATGGAACCTGTGTGTGGGAACATTTTCAGCTTGATATCCCTGGAGACTGGTTAAACTGTTGTATGGTCCTGAATTCAGAAAGTACATAGGCTTCTGCTGAACTTGAAGTATCTCTGCAGAATCCCTTCTTTAGTCCAGCTCCCTAATCTCTGAGGGTTAAATACAGCCCTACTTGGACAAAAATAGTGAAAGTTTTCTTACACTGCTAGTGTGATGCCTGTGGATCAGACAATCTGTTCCTATTAACGTCTAATCCCTGGATTTTCAGTTGCAATTTTAATTAAGAGAGTGGTCATTCAGTTTTTGATCTATTCATCTAAGGAGCTGAAGTTTTTTTGTTCCCATCAAATTCAAAGGCAGGTCTGTCACTGAGTTCAGTGGTTACAGGGTTGTCCCTGTTATTTTCCTCTTCTACCCCACAACCCCCCTCTTTGCCCGAGGTTTTCTTTAAGGGGTAAAACCCCCAGGAGAGAGGTCTACCAGAATCAAACAGAATCAAATAATTTCCCAAGCTCATTTTCAGAAGTACCTCCCCCCCGCTCCCCTTTCCTGTTTTACCACAATCTTGCCTTTTCTTTAATAATCTGGAATTGCATCTGCATAGTAGAGTAGAATTCAGAGGTTTAAAAAAAAAAAAAAAAGAAAAAGAAAAAAAAAAGAAAAAAAAAAGTGTATGTTTGTGTCTTAAATTAATATACACACTAAATGATATTTAATTGTGCCTTATCAATAGGCTGATGAAGTTAGGTGCTTGCTGCTGCCATTGGTCATGATGCTCTGTAGCAGGCAGAGGCAGCAACTGCTGCTGATGGAAAAGAAAAGGTAGTGGAAGGAGGAGGGGAGGAGAAGGTGGGGGCCGAGGGGATTGGCTGCTTTTAATGTCATTCAGAGCTGCGGGCCCCGGCTCTTCCGCTGCTCCAGCTCTGGCTCTCCCTTGAACAGCTCCTAGAGAGAACAAGGCGTGCGGAGCTCGGATCACCAGCATCATGCTCCTCGGGCTTGGATCGTAGATCCCCCTCTTTGAACACTAAAATAACTCCTTCGTCTTTCAGCGTCCCAAGCAGACCCAGCGAGAAATCAAGCACGTGAGAGAGAGAGGAAAGAAAGAGGAGGAAGACGAAAATCTGCAACCAAGGGGACTAAGGCAAAGAAAAAGAGTGCTTTGCTTGCACAGCTGCGAAGTGGGAATTTAAAGAGCTGCAGAGAGAGACATTCCAGCTCATCAGCACATACACATTGCAGAATTACAGATCCAGGTAGAAATGACATCAACAGGGAAAGAAGGCAGCGGAGCTCAACATGCACAATATGTTGGACCCTATCGTTTGGAGAAAACCCTAGGAAAAGGACAGACAGGTTGGTTCTTTTGCAGCAGCACCGGTGCTAGAGGGAAGATGCTGTAGCAGCCAGTGAGGTGTTGGGGATGGGGTGTTTGAGGGTTCAGGTTTTCCCATTTGCTGTTTCACTGAAGGTAATATTCATAGGGGATTTTGGCCTTTATTTATTTTTAGTTTCCATTTTAATTCCTTCTTTTCTTCCTTTTTTTTTTTTTTTTTCCTTTTCTCCTTTTCTAAAAAAAGCAAAAAGAAAAAAAAGCCCAGATGCTTTATGTTCATTACTCCTGCTAATGGGTGTTGTTCTGATGACAGCCGGAGTGCATGCAGAGGAAAAAATAGATGATCTGCTGGTGGTGAATTTTCACATCCGTTTCTTCACTGCCCTACTTAGGAGCATTTTTCTTTTAAATCAAATTATATTGAAATTAAAGGTTCACAGCCTGTAGTACCGAGGAGGTGGTGGTGGTGGTAGTGGGGGAGTCACCAGCAGTATTTCATGACATCATGATTGAAAAGGGTGTAGTCCTTAAGGTGCAGTTGGGGGGGGTGGTGGAAATATGTACAGTATGTCTCTGGCACTGACTGCTGTGGGTATTTAGCAAATATGGATGGATGGGCTGGTGGTTTTTGTGGGTAGGGTCTGAAATAAAAGAAAAATAGAAGATGGGTAGCAGGATTCATTCTGGTTATGCTGTGTTTTTGTAGGAGGGGTTGGGAGGGGGGAAGGGAGATTATTTAATTATTTTGCTTAAAGCTTGTTTATGAAACTCGCCCCCAGCAGATTTTCCTGAATGGAACAATGGTAAGAAATATTAAAAAGAGGAAAGCGAGTGGAGGGAATTAGCAGAGAGCAGGTGCTTCTGCCCTACATGACATAATTAGATCCCCTAAATGCGTTCAAGATCTGGACTTACTGTTGCTTGCTTGGATAGCATATTCACTTCAAGGGCAGGGGAGTATTAATTGGAAGAAAAACCCTTATAAAGAAGCCCAAACGCCTTCTTAATTTTTTTTTTTTTTTTTATTTTTAGTAACAGGTGCAATAAGCAATGACATGTGGCAAATTCATTGGGTTGGGATCCCCCCAAAAGTGGATTGAGACTTGAGATTATAATGTAGGGAGGGGGTAAGATCGGCCATAGGGGGGGCTTCTTTGGGCATGTGGGTGTTAAGTGTTGTTCATTATGGTGGGACAATAAAACATGATGCATTGTGGTGTATTTTTTTTTTTATAACCCAGCCGAGCTTTGCCCATCTGTTGTCTAAAGGATTTAATAGGCGTTTCCATCCCCAGCTGCTGCCTCTGCTCTGCCTGCTTCCTCACTGCCCTGCGTGGCAGCAGCTCTGCAGTCCGCAATTTTCTTGGGGACACAGTCAAAATCCAGATCTTTCTCTGTAAGAAGCAATGCTCTTCTGAGATGATTGATTATAACCTCCCCCCCATCATTCCCCTCCTCTTCACAACCCCATAGCAACCGTTCAGAGACATGGATGAAGATGACATTATCTTCTAGTGGTAGTGACTTTTATTTGTATTTCTTTTTTGCCTTTTTTCAAATCTCTTCAGTATATCAGCTGTTAAAGGTAGTTCTCTGTCGCTGTTTTGGTTACCACCTTTATTCTTTGCATAGCTCAGTGAGTCTTCTGCAGCTGTGTTCTTACTAAAATCTGTTTTGATGATGGTAATGAAAATATCCTACAGGAAAAAATGTGGTGTATTGTTAATAAAACTGCCCTATTTCTGCTGATAATCTTTTCCTGAATACTCCAGGTGATCAAAGAGCCAGCTGTAGATGACAAATTCATTTTTGTCTTCATCACCATTTCCTTTTTTCTCTCCCTCTCACCTTCTCAGTACCCCTCCCTCCCCTTTAAATGCAATTGTGCCTGAGATTCCTGAAAATACGGCTGCATTAACCTTTTGCTCCATGTTCTTATAGCCTGATGTTGGGGTCCTAAAGGGTTATCTGCAGCTTTGGTTATGTTTTTTTCCTCTCTGCTAATCTTCCTATCTTCCTCCTAAGTGATTAGAGATGTGGGGGTGGAGAGAGAAGAACAGGATGTATTTAGAGGCTTGCTGCTGTTGGCCTCTGCAGTTATTCAACCAGCTGGACAAGGGTGAAAGTTTCCTTCTGCAGTTTTACCATACAACTGATCTTTATAGATAAGTCTCTGCTGTTTGCACACATGAATGCACATGAAATGCACAATACATGGTGTCATAGAAGCTGGAGGTGGGGGAAGGAGGAAGAGAGCTCTTGAAAGTAGCTGATGTCAGTCTGTGTCTCTCTTGTTATACCCGCCCTTGATTAATGGAATAATGCACTGAGGTGAGATCTAACTCAGTATTAAACATACATGGCTAAATATGGAAAGATGCCTTCTGGTCTTCTCGCGTTTTCTGTGCTGATCACATTTGGGGGCTTGCAGAATGGCATAACCAGTGTGTGGCATGTAGCTCATCCTCATCCTGCTTGTTTTGGAGGGTAAGCAGGCAACCTGCAGCATTTTAGGGAGAGGACAAGCAGTGCAGTAAGAGGGCCTGATTCACCATGCAGGTTGCAGTGGCTTACAGATGAAGGAAGTTGTGATTGTAATAATTCATTTAGAGCTTGACTTTGAAGCTTGGGAGATTAGGAGGTAATGTCTTGGAATTTTTTTTTCCTAAGGGGATGAGGAAGAATGAGATAACAAGTCTGCCAAAATGAAATGATGAATAGAAAGTGTAAGTTTTGTTGCAAACTCCTGTCCATTTTTCAGTGATCTTCATATCCACCACTTTTATTTGGAATAAAAAATTATTGACTCTGTAATGTTATTTCAGATAGGCAGGTCAAGCTTTGCTCGCAGATACACTGGAGTTACACAAACGTATTAATCACTGTTACCTGCTTTTACTGACATCAGAAGAAGGGGTTTTGGAGAGGAGTGAGGGTTCATTCATAGTTCACAGCAGACTTAGGGTGCCATGGAGGGAGAACTTAATGGTAGGTAGAGCTCTCTTTGGCTTTCTCTCTGTGAATTTCATGCTGATTGCCATCTTAAAAGCTGAAAAAAAAATGTTTACCAGCATCAACCTACTGGTCCCTGCAGAGAGGTCCGGTTGTGGTATCTGGGACATTAGTGGCACCTGGTGACCTCTGGCTGTGGGTGGGCAAAACTGACAGGGGAAAGCCTTCTGTTCAAACTGGTGGGTAACAGCTGAAAGTATTGATTGATCAGATATGCAGAATTTATCCTGAGCAGCCTTCTGGGCTGGTGCGTCACGCTTGCCGAGGGTGACCGCTGCCACAAAGAGAGGATTAGGGCCTCTCAGGCAGACAAGTTCGAAGGGGGCTACATGGGGCAGTGCTAAAAAATGCTTGGGCTTAGATCTTTGCTGCTAGTGGGAATGATAGAGGGACAAAAATTATTTTTAGTAATGCAATATATGAATTTAATATCTCATTTGAGTACTGTAGCGAGATGGTTTGCTTTTCTAATAGGTTGAATTTAGAGCCCCTCTTCTTGATGTCATCTGGCAGAATGGCTTATGGAATCTCTATGTAAATGGTCTTGCAAGAATACAAGAAACATCAGAATTTTGATTGTTGTACTCAAAAAATTATTTTACAGAACTGCCAGTGTAAAAAAGTCACTGCTCTGTATATATTTATGGGTGTATGGGGACAGGTTTGTTTATCTCAGGTCCATTGGTATGTTCTTTTACTTACAGGTTAATTATAGGAGGTTTTCATTGTAATTAACAGTAGTGAGCAAAGGATGTGTGTCCTGTTACAGTAACACACATGGAAACAGTGTGCCTTGAGAAGCCCCAGTCACATCCGATCATGAAGCACTGTGATAGGTTTAGCTATTGGTTTTCTTCATGTGCCACTAATTTTACATGAAACCAGCTTCTTGTGTATTCATTGCTCTATTTTTTTTTTTTTTTTAATTTAGAATTCCACAGTTGTCTCTGTTCTTGTCTTTCTTTTGGCCTCACTAACCCCTGTTTCACCCTTGAAGCTCTTAACAGTAATTCAAACTGACTGTAGTGAATATTTATTAATGAGTGCAAAGATGAGGAACTGAAGTATTTCTTATGAAGGTCTTCAGCATTTTGGAGGGTTTTCTTGTATTTTCATTTGACAGTGACTGTATTGGCTTTGGTATCATTGTTTACTGTAGCACCAATTCAATACCTAGTTGAAATTTCTAAAATGCTGATTTGTCTACAAGCAATAAGGCATTGGTTCTACATGGTAGTTACTCTGTTCACATTGAGATAAACTTCATGGGAAGTTTAATGTTGCTTCATTTTGTTATGTTCCTTTTAAGCATGGTACAAAAAGTCGTGCTTGAAACTCACAGCACTTTGACCTTCACAAAAAGTGTACAGGTTCTCTTTGCTGCATTGCATCCCATATAGCTTACAGCTATTTTGGTGTATAACATGTTAATTATATATGAGCCATGAGCGAGGTGTTCAGCACTGTGCTGTTGGGTTATGTAAGAACAGAAATCATTAAATTTGGGTCTTAGTGAATTTAATAGCCTTTTATTCAGTCAGAGCTTAAACAGGACATTTCTTTACAGCCTTAACCATCTGTTTCCATGACATTGGCACAAACTGAAATTTGTTAATTTTTTCATTTGTCTCTGTCAAATTTGGTTGAAAACTTCATCTCTATTCAAGGAATGTTGGGTAGTCAATGTGGTCTCAGAAGCCTGGTTTCCTTAGGTAAGTAGGCTAAACAAAGTATATCCTCTTCATTCATATGCTATAATTTTTTTCCTAACTCAGCACATTGGATCTAGAGAGAATCTAAGGAGTACAGCTTTCTTCCATTTAGCTGTCTAGATGAATATATCATTGTAAGAGGTGTAAATCATTGCAGTTTTCCTCATGGCCTTTTTAAACACACAAGCAAAGAAAAAACAGTATATATCCTAATAATATTTTCATACATATACTTTGCTTTCCTTATGAGAGCTTCTTTCAAAGCGGTATGAACCCAGACTCTTCCTCATGATAGTCTATGAAGACTGAAGTGTTGAATTTGTAATCATAGAAATAAATACTGTAGGTAGTAGAGATCTTAAGAATGAAATTTTCCCAGGAAAGGTTATGTCATAGTGACGCACATTTAATGCATTATCAAGTAGTGGTTGCAAGTTTTGAGAGATTTGGTCTTTCCTAACTTTACATACCTTTGACTTTTCAGAAGTACTGTTTGTCTGTTTTACTGACGAAGTAAACTAGTATTACCCTGCTACTTGTGTGAACTGGAAAGTTATCCTTTTTATGACTTTCTCTCTTATTTATTTTGTTTATTGTTTGAATTAGCAAATTCCTGTTTGCTAAATGCAGTGAAAATGATTTTTAACTTCCATCCTTCTAAAAACTTTGTAGGGTCATGCCATTAAGTCTTTTACCTCGATATCAGTAGCACAATTATTATGAACTTGTGGAAACAGCAGCAGGCTCTGAATTGTTGTTTTTCTTTGTAAAGCACAGCAAACTTTCTTACCCAGGGGTTGTTAAAATTTGGATATTGTCAAATGAGTAAGACTGTATGACTATATATTTATATTTCAGATGCCAGCAGGAACTATGGAAGCACTGATTTCAAAAATAGGGTTCTTGCACTGTTCAAGAGCTTTTCTACTTTTTGTCACTGTTCTAATGTCATTTTGTTCTGCCACAGTGAGAAGGACTGCATTAGGTTGAGAGAGGTTGAAGAAAGGAATAAAAACTTCTTGTTAAAATTTACCTCTTGAGAGGAACTCTTAATCTCTAGAAAATCTGTGATTCTGTGAGAAGACCAAGTGTAGTGTTTTAGGTGAGTTCTTACAATTCCTTTTGTAAATTGAGTGGAGCAGCCAGTGTTTGTTTTGGATTCTCTAGCACTGCCATGTTTTTCAGTGTACCATAAGCTTACTCCACACATTACGTTTTGGGAAGTCTTTAATATTGTGTGCTTTAGAGAGTTAAACCGTAATTGCAATGACAGTAATAAATGTGATGCACACCTAAAATTTAGCAGGTAGGTAATATAGAACAAATGTAGGTGGTGGAAGAATTCCAGCTTTCAGGAAAAACTTGAAAGGAAGTGAGAAGTTTGGAAGCAATACCTTGTGAAGTAAAAGACATTGCATGAGAACTGTACTATGCACTTAGGAGAACAGTCATAATAAGACGAGGTGGAAGCCTGGATGTAGATTTCTGTGAAGGTACAGTAAAGGCAGAGACATAAATAAATGCTCATGTGGTTAGTGGTCCTCTTTAAATGCTAAGATACTGTAATTTGCCCTTGTGAAGTCAGTCCATATTTTAAGTTGAGCTGACTTCAGTAGAAGGATTATCAAGTCCAGGATAAATAGCTGAGGGATTTTTTTGTTTGTTGTGGATTGTCCTATTAAGAAATATCCCAAAGAAATTTTCTGGTTTTAAGCCAGCCCAAGATGTTTAGCAATCCTAGTCAATAATGCTGTTCATTCTGCTTATGGAATATGAGGAGATTGTTTCATTTCCAGTTCATGCATAAACATTATGTTTTTCTACAAAACAGCCATAATGATCTGTAGAATAACATGAATAATTTGTTGTAAATAGTGTTCTTAATGAACTTGAACCATCTTCATCTGCAGTGTCTGTAAATGCAGAGTGATTTCCTTTAAATCCTTATTTGTTTCAGATTTTCTGGCAAACTGCTATTTATATCTCCTTTCCCCAACTGTCTTTACCTCACTTATGGATTGGTTGCACTTATGCAGTATTCAAAGATTTGAATTGTACTTTTGAATGTAGTCTGTTTGGTATATTGCATAAGAGAATTGCATTTTGCTTGAATCATTGTGCAAGCACTTCCACCACAGATGTTTGCAAGTTCAAACCGAAAATTCAGATTTCCTGGACAGTTTGGACATGATTCCTATCAGCATCCATGCTTGGTAGATGTAAGTTTTCCAGAAAGGTATTTTTAAAAGTTATACAAGTTTGACCAAATTAAACTTGATTTAAAATGGCTACTTTTAGGGCATATTAATATTTTTGGTCCAGTTTCATTTTACTTATTATACATTTAGTTTTAAATAGGTATATAAAATTTTAATTAATTAATTATGTTTACAGACTAGAAACATTACTAATAAAAAATATGTTAAAAAACACACTAAAAATTACCCAGAAGATTTTTTTCCATTGCTTCATAACTTCTGAAAGTTGGGTTTGAGTTGAGTTTAGGTGGAACAGCAGAATTTGTTTAGGTTCCTTTCATAGAATTGCATTACTGGCTATTGATGTAGCTGCAAGCATTCTGTTCTTGGATGTGTCATTTGTGGCAGAGATGCCTATCAGGGTGCAGTTGTCCTGTGGACTGTATAAACAGGAATGCACTCTTTCTTTTGCAATGACCTTGGGATAAACTTTTTAAAGGCTATTAAATGCAAGTGTGTCATGAGACTGAGGACAAAAAGCAATATGGACAAAGAAGGTAAATGATGGTGTGTGTTAAAGCAAATCCAGGTACATTCTCTTGTAAGTGGTACTGTTGCCTTCCTAGAGGGCAGAGTAACCTTCAGGCTGATGCAGGTGGCTGCTGAATGCTTGGTACTGGAGTTGGTAGAGTAGGACACTTCCCTTGAATTGTTAGTGCTCTTGGTTTTATTTTGAGGAAATGATTTTATTATTTCCTGCAGGCCACAGAGACGTATCAGGCCACCTGATATAAAGTAGCCCTAAAGCTACCCTAAATAACTCTTTCATGGAATACTAATGGCCAAGCTTACTGTTTTGCACCCCATGGCTATGCCAAGCAGTTTCTGGCTTTTAGACTTTGGCTTCCCTGATAAAGATTATTGCCTGCTTAGAAGGACAAGGAATATGTTGTGTTTTTTTTCACATAAACATTTTTAATGTGGGATGGGGTAAGGTTAGACTGGAAGGGACTGTTCTTTGTGTAGCTTACCGCAGATAACAGGCTGCTTTTCAGTTTTTTAGCTGATAATCCACTCAGTGATTTGATAATCAGTGATTTGATAATTAAGGAGTTTGGAAGAAAGTAGGTAACTTGCCAGCTACTGATAAAAGGAGATTATTGCTGGTGAAAACTTTGCGCTGAGATTTATGAATCAACTGACAGCAGATGGGTTAATGCAGGGTGCAGGGGGATTTTGAGGAGAGAAATCATCATCAGGTGACTTAGGGTGGGGTGCAAGTACTGTCTATTTTTCTTTCTCCATTTAATGTTCCAGCACTATATGGGAATTATAGCCCTGATAATATTTCCAGTGAAGTACTTGCATTTAATTTTTCTGGGTTTTTTTAAACTGTTTTCAGGCATCCATTTAGTAAGTGCTCTTCTGGCTCTCTGCTTCTACTTGCAAAACAACATGCTGTCTTTGTATCCTGAGGCTTTTGCAATTTTGATTTGCTGTCTTTTGCACTATCAGTGAAAAATAAATCAGTGTGGTAATGTATATATTTTTTATAATGTCTACATTGCCTATGTATTAACACACTCTGTTTTTGCAGTGTCATTCCTCTGTGTGTTCAGCTTTAAATGCCATAAACTGACTCCTCTTGTATTTTACCTATTAAAAGCACTATTGACTGCAACAGAAGTAATGGAAGAACTGGTTTCTGGAAGAAGCAAACTGGACTGGATCAAAAATATGTTAATTTTTTACTGTTTGTCTAGAGCTTACTCTTAGAACAATTAAGTGTCAGTCTGCCAAACTGAAACAGCAGCTGCAAATGAGAATGTAACAGGTCTTCATACTGACCCAGCAGGGAATGGTGATGAAATTGCTTGGCTCTTTATCTTCTTTCTTTCTTTATTTTTCTTAATTATTTTATGTGTGGCTAGCAGTACAAACACTAAGTTTCTACACAGATACTCCTATGGGAAAAGTGATTGTTTTGTTGGTCCAGGATGAGGCACACTAAAGCCCAGGTTCATAGTGTTGGCTCATCTGCCTTAAAGGAATATAATTTATGAGGAAGAAGGACCTTCAAGAACATATTTGCAGCTAAACATAAGCTGGAGATGTACAATTTACTTCTTAAAAATTCTACTAAAAATTAAATGTCCTGCTCTGATGAAGTCTGGGCTCATGTCACGTAAGGCTTCGCTAAGACTAAGTTGCATTTTTGTTACATTTGCATTAAAGCACAAGTTTATGTGGGAAAGTAGGACTTCATATCCCAAATCTTTGTGGTATTAAATGTACTGTGTGGGATGCTAAAAATTTTCTGATGTCCTTTGCTGACTGTTTGCCAGCAGAGGATTGGGTTACTTATCATGCCAGCCATTTGCCCTGGGTGAGTTTTATTCAGTGATTGTGTGCCTTCCTTTTAATAAGTGTGACCTGTCCCTAAGATTAAGGTATGAATTTGACTGTTTAGGATTTTTACCATTCTAGAATCTCTTAATCTCTCTCCCAGTATTCTCTTACAAAGCTCTCATTGTGTTTTCAGATACTGAATGTTGGGTAGCTTGCCTGCCATGTTGAAAACACCTGCTGGCAGCAGCTACAGGTTTGGTCTATGGTTTTCTTTTTGAAATCCTCATCATCTGTTTTTTGGTTTGCAATTTTGTGGGGTTTTTTGGTTGGTTGGTCTGGTTTTCTTTTGGTTGTTTTGGAGTTTTGTTTGTTTATCTTTGTTTTAAACTTTGGTGTTACCTTGCCTCTTCAAAATGGAATCTGATCCAAGGATTGTTATCCTAATTTAGAGGCTACTAGACAGATATTTGGTTCTTTTTACAGCTGCAGTTTCTTAGAGAAAAATGATTAAGACTCTAGGAAGGTATTTACAGAAAACTTCTGGAGATGTTAGAGTTCCAAGGCTGAGACCCTTAATTGTTTAGGCCATATTTAAATAGGTTTGTGTTTACTGCTAGAAGAGCTGGTAGAAATACTCAAGGACATAGCCCATATGTAAATAAGTGTATTGTCAGGTTTTTTTTCTTTTTCTTACCTGTATGGTCATGGTTGACTGAAAAACAAGGTCCTTTTATGGTTGTCTCCTACTTATACAAGATGCTTTGTCTTTGGGAAATTAATACTGATGTCCTTGGAGAATTATTTTCTCTTAGGTATATTTTTTTTCTTCCACATTTCATGTGTCTTGCCTAGTTTGTGAGCTGAGGGGAAGGATAATTTGTGTTACATTATCTGCATATAATCCCTTTCATGCCAAGGCACTAATCCTAGTCAGGCCTTTGTGTGTGAATAGGAAGTTGCATTTAAAGATAGGAAGAAGCTCCTCCACTGTAAGAGTGGGTTGCACCTGGCAGTGGTTGCCTAGAGATGTTGGGAATTCCTTGCATCAGTTCAAATCCAGGCTAGACAAAGCCTTGAGCAGCCACTCCAGTTGACTGCTTTGACCAAGGCCTCAAGTCTTCTGCTATTCTGTGTTGTCCTGTGCAGCTGAACTGAAACTTGCTCAGTGAGCTGTAAAAGTAAGGAACTCTGTATTCTTCAGTTTTGTACTCTGTATTTTCTTTCTGCTCCTGCTCTTTCTCTGTCCCTTGTCTCTTGGGTTAGGTGAAGACAAGGTTTGTGACTCATTTGGAGGTGTCTCTTCTGCTTGTCCATCTTTTTTCTTTCCTTTGAAACACATTAAGGATTGAATCACGAGCTTTCCATAGTGGGAGTGATAGTTTGAATCTCTTTGGGTTTTTTTTCCACAGCCATTCAGCACTTTCCTTTAAATTTGTAGAATCTTAGAGACTTTGCTTGCTCTTTCAAACTTGGTTGGAACTTGATAATGGGTTCTGATGTTGTGGGGGAATCGCACACAGACAACAGAACATTCGAATTTTATTTCCTTTAAAAATCAGGTTAACAAAAAGCTGTCCTTTCAGAAAGCACAGAAAGCACAACTTCTCTAATCTTCACTTGGTTTTGAGGGCCATGAGATGCTGCTGTGGCAGATCACGATTGCCATAGCAGCTACCTTGGCATCTTGGCTAAGATTCTTATACCAAAGTTAGAAGGAAAAGGCAGTGCTAAAAGCACATTATGATTCCCTAATGCTGGAAGAATCCCATTACAGCTTGGCAGGTTGGATTCCTGCCTGCTTGCTGCTGCTGGGGCAGTGCAAAGCAGGGGTGATGGAGACTTGAACTTGGTCGTTTCTGTTTGCAAGCTAAGCTCGGTGCTCAGGGAGTGTGGGAAGAAGGGAGCCCTCTCTGTATTTCCTCCATGTATCCATTTTGGTACAGTGGCAGTATTTGAAGTAGCCCTTTCCTGCAGAAAGCTGAGAGGAAGACTGAGAGCTGTTTGTGTGTTTGCAATGCCTGTCTGTACAAAATCGTCACCAAGGACAAAGCCAAGTATTATACTGGAACTTGGCAATGGTGCAGGCGCTATCGCCCTATTAAACGCAGGCATTTGATTTCTTGTAAAGACACGGCTATGAGTGCACGGCTTTTAAGATTCCTTACACTTTGTGAGCACCAGTCTTCTGGTTTGTTGTTAGCCTTTGAAGCTAATGAAATCTACCCTTTCCCCCCCAAAGTCCCACTCCTGTAAATCAGTAAAGCTTGATTAAAATCAGTAATCATCGACAATGAATGATTTGTCCTAGAGTGTCTGGGTTCTGTCCCATGCTGCTTTTCTTCTGGGCCTGTGGTTTATTTCATTGCTCATATTTATGAAATTACATCTCTTTTACTTCTGGTTGTTTCCTGATTGCCATGAAGACATTGCTTAGGCAAATTCCCCACTCAGTTACATCTGTGCAGTCTCAGTAACTTCAAGGCCTTCCTCACATTTATCTGAGAGGGAAGTTTGACTCATGAGTGAGCTTCTCATTGATGGCAGCAGAGGCAGACCTCTGGCAGTGTTCTAGTTAAGAGAAGCCTAGGAATACATCTCTGCAGTGAATATTCAAGCAAATTAGAGCACTAAGTGGAATGATACTGTAAGCAAATTCAATTCAAACTGAAAATACAGGCCCAGCATTTTACAAATTACTATATTTCATCCTTAAAGCAGAAGTCTGTCTGCTCAGCTAGCACACAAATTAAGGCAAGCAAATGTTTTGATACTTTTAGTAGTAATTCTTCTCTAGTATTCCATACATACCTGTCCTGAGATTACCCAACCAGTCTGCATTAAGTTTCAGGATGGAGAAAATGTCCTTACATTTGTCATTACCACATCTTTGCTAGAGAAAGGAACAACCAGACTACAGCATGATTGGGACAGTTGCCATCTTTATCACCAGCCTTGTCCTGCTCAGACAAAATGCTGCAAAAATAAGCAGGGTTTCTGGATCTATGTCCTTAATGCTGTCATCACCATTTCTCTTATCACCACTGAATTAGATGAATTGTGGCTGCGAAGCCTCTCTAGCTCCACCAATTCTTGTTTATCCTCAGTGCTTTGGTGCCTGTGGCTCTGCGGGACCAGGTGGGCTGTGGACTGCTTCACAAGAATTCAGAGCAACCTTGATTAGAATAGCAAAATTAACATCAAATTTACTGTTCAAGTGTCTGCTCTGCTGCAAATTTCTGAAAAGTTTATCAGAGTGGAGAAACTTGTGTGCTTTAGGTCTTTTTCTTCTTGAAATGGTAGGGATTGAACACATGGTAAGGCCCAGGATCCAGATCAAAGGGTATGTGTAACTTGCAGTCACAGGTGGAATTCTAGCTCTGGTGGGTAGTGCTGTTCTCTTCTGGCACAGAGAGCAATGAACAGAGTGCAGTGAATGTTGGAGAAGTGAACCAGAGCACCTAGGAAATCCCGTCTTCCCCATCTTTTACCTTATTGTTTACTTTATTTAGCAGTTGTGCCTTTCTTTGGTCTCTTGATAAAATCTGCATCAGCTACAGGTCAATATGGTGTGTCAGATGTGGATAAGCTGAGCATTTTAATACATGATGCTTTGTACACTTTGTACATGGGAGACTTCATTTCAGGGCTGGTTTGTGTTTTGTGTGTGTGTGTGTGTAAACAAAATACCAACCTTCTGCTTGATCCTGTAGAGTTCTAATTCTCTTGTGCAAGATTATTCTGTACTCTCAAGGCTCTCTGGATTAAAGGTACTGAACTTCTCAAAGGGTTGGGTAACTATTTGTACTCTTGTGATCTCTAAAATGCTACAGAGTCTTAGCTGGGACATTTCTTTGCTTCAAGAGTAGTAGAGATGTGTACAATACAGGGTCTGTTAGTGTCATTGTGCAGTTGTAAGGCAGATTATTCAGAAACAATAACTATATAGTCTTCACTGGCCTTAACAGGGTCAGTCACTGACTTGGGGTGGAGCCTTTGACTAGGAAAAAAATTATGTTTTTTTTTAAGATGTCCTCCTGTAAAACTAGGATAATTCTTGACTTCCCTTTTGGGACTGACAGGGTTAGCCAGCTAGCATAGATAATTTTTTCATAAATAAAACGCATCATGAAAAGGCCTGGGATAACCCTACTATTTAGGTCTAGTGATTTCTCTTTTTCCTTTTTTAAAAATATTTTTTCTTTTTTAACCTCCTGAGGATGGACTGGACCATACAGCCTGGTCTGTTCAGGTGATGATGTCTGTTTATGCTGTATTTGTCTTCCCTAGCTTCTCCTTTTGATTATTGAAATGCTGATACATAAATGCTGAAATTACTGTGGCTGCATTTAAAACTAAAGTTGTTGTAACTATTTAATAAAATGGAAAAACTGCTTTGATATTTCCATTTTGACAATATGTGGCTCTGCTGACTTTTGTTGCTTCTTTCCTTAGGGGAATTTGTCCCTGATCTCTCAAACAAAATGTCACTGCGTAAAACTATGTATGATGATGTGTGTTCTAGTTACAAAAGATTTATAATTTGGTCACTTTTATTTATGCCTCCCTGGAGCTGGTGGAATTCTACTGCAGTGTTAAAATGCAGCAGTTTCATTTTCCTGCAGGCAGCAGCCCTCTGGTGGTGTGCGGTTTTTTCTTTTTTTCTTTTTTTTCCCTTTCAAGTAATTTTTGGAGATTCAGATAATTTGAGGTATTTTCAAAAGCTTCTCTATCAGTCTGAGCTACCACATAGTCCCATATCTCCTCTCTTCTCCTTTCTACTCCTCACCTCATCACCACCCCCACCTAAATTTGAAAGTGGGATGTAAAAGACAAAGAAAGGTTACAAAATTAACCCCGTGGATAATACCAGTAGTCTTATTTGGCAAACTGATATTTACCAAGTACTATATCTGTAAGTTTCAGCTCCCAGAGCTACTGCCTGGAAAGGGTATAGGTCGGTGTGAAGTGGGTGGCTCAGCTCCCGGGTTATTCTGAAGACTAGACTGTTAGGAATGCAGGCATTTCTGAGGAGGCTGCTGATGAACTTGAAAATTGAAATATCAAAGAATTTTTTAAGGGATGACCTTAGGAGTCTGTTGCATGGGCGTTAAAGACAGTCATATTGTAAGTTACTGTCTGGAAAAAATATTTTGGCTAATGGGGAAGGAGAATCTTCTCATCAGTGCCCTAGGAGTGAAATTTTACCCTTTTGCTAGGATGAGATTTAGCTATAACTTGAGTCCCACTTAAGACCTATTTTGAAGTACTAAGTTATGTTCTGGGAGGTAAAAATGGGAGTTTAGAAGACAGATAAAATATTGCTCCTTACTGCTTTTGAGATAATAAGCCAGAGTTTTGTGCAAAAGAATTTTGAAATTATTAAAGCTGTGCCAGGGATGCATTTGGTTTGTTTCCTTTCCAGGACTACAGTAAATGTCAAAATCATGCTGTATCTGCAACTGTGCTACTGCGTAAATACTCTGTAGGAAGACACGCAGTTTCATTAACAATTGAATGCTGAAGGGTTTAAGGCAAATAATTCCAGTTAAGATTAGTTGGTTTTAAATATACTGCTTTTTGACTGTGGTGTTTGTAACCTACTGTGTGTCTGTAAAGTGAAACCAAAGTTACAGCTTAGGTTTCTCTGTTGTTTTTGGGGGTTTTTTTGGTTCATTTTAAAGAAGCATGTGATTGGTAAATAAAAAAAGATTAATATACAGAATAACTTCTGTTGTTTTTAATGATGATTGTGGCATATGAGCCCTTAGCAGTCTTTGGTTGAATTTGATACTGTGGACAGCAGATAATAAACATTTGAGGCCTTACTTGATAATACTTTAGGTCACTTGTGCTATAATTGCTGAAAATTATCAAGAGACATTTGTGCCAGCTAAGATACATGATGCAGAAGTGTTGTTTCACCCATGATGCTTTTGAGCATTGTCTAAGTCTGGGCTCTTTTTGCTGGGTTTGCCTCAGTCAGGAAGCAAAGGTCCAGCCTAGTACAGAGTTTGGGGGCAGAGTCTGACCCATGCAAAGAACTCTCAGTGCACCTAGCTTATATATTAGAGAGGCAGTGACAATTTATGACCTTTAGTGCTTGCAGTTAACAAGGGAGAGGTTAAGGTATCACTCATTCTTGCCTAACCCACAATCTCCAAAATGTGATTATAGTTTTGCTTATTTAGATTTCTGTTTGTGATTTAAAGCACAGCACTGTAACACATGCTGCAGTTGTTGGTCATTTTTTGGAGGCAGAATAAAAATTGGTTATTGCCTACTCAGGCATGTTTAAAAAAAAGAAAAGGAAAAAAAAAAAAAAAGACCTTGGGCCTTCCATTTTTCTTTTCTTCAGCATGCTTTTCAATTTGGCAGTGAGAGGACTAAAGCAAACAGCTTTCTGCCATCCAGTAGAGTGGGATACAAGTTTTTAATTATATC
Source organism: Aegithalos caudatus (assembly GCA_013389925.1). Classification (NCBI taxonomy): domain Eukaryota; kingdom Metazoa; phylum Chordata; class Aves; order Passeriformes; family Aegithalidae; genus Aegithalos; species Aegithalos caudatus. The sequence goes on along the minus strand of WEIU01003392.1, from coordinate 302,934 downwards.
CACAAAAGAATAGGAATGCAAAAGCTTCAATAAGGAAATGAACTTTTAAAAAAACCCTGAATTTTCCCTGTTTTGCCACAAGTTTATGGTAGTTCAAAGGTTTAAAATAATAATTTAAAAAATTGAATTACTAGGCTGTGGATGATGTGAAAGCAAGTCATATTTCAATTCAAAAAGCACAGCTGCCCTCTTCCACCCCCATTGATTACTCCAAATGTTTTTTTTGTAATGAAAATCTCAAAATATCTCTGTTTCCAGTCTAGAATGGCCATTGCTGCAGATAGGGTGTTGAACTTGATAAGACTTTTGTGTTGGTCCTAACACAGCTGTACATGCATCCTAGGAGAAATTAAATCACCAAGGCTTTATTCCCTAACCTTAGCACAAAAGCATGTGTGATTATAGTGTCAGTAGCCTGGCTCTAATGTGCAGTTTACTTGGTTTCCTATTGTCTCTTAACTTGCAAAAATGCTGAGATTTGAAAGAATATGGTTTAAAACTCATTTGCCTTCTTACTGGTTCTGGTTTTGTGACTGGGTACACCTGGTACTGTGACCTTTGCAATGCAATTCCTGCCATTCAATGTTTGTCTTGCTGTGAACTTGCATAGATGTGCTGTTTCTCCACGTTTTGGAATTGTGTAAGGCAAGACAATCCATATGCAAAACAGTATTTAAATATCAACTTAAACCAACACTATCCTTTAGTTTTGGGCTATAACTGGCTGTTATACTTGAGAGTCTAAAATTCTCCCTGGTCATCAGTTTTGTGCCATTTGTTCAGAGATTGTGTTTTACATGAAAACTCTCACATAATGACGGGTCAGATTTATGTTCCTGCTACACCTTTTTGTGTGTTTCTTGTTGCAGTTCCAGTGCTTCATTGACAGTTCTTTGGATTTAAAGCAATTTGACACAGTAGAGCAGCACAGTATCATACTATGGACCTTGCTGCCTTCCATGTGTCCTTATAGGAGTCACCATACTGAAGTCAGCAAATGCATGCTATTGGAAAGCTGTTTCAAGTGAGGATATTTTGTAGTTGCTCTCCTGAAACAACTTCAGCAAAGACTAGGCCATAAGCAGTAAAAGGTATGGATAGGAATATTAGTCAAATATGATTTGATTATAAGCTATACCAGGGAAACCCACCCCCCCATCATGCCTTCTCTTGTCAGCTGTGAAGTTTATTTAAAATGACATATATTGCTGAAGACAGGCACTTAGGAATTGAAATGTAAGTGGGTGACAAAGAAACAATACATATGCAGCAGCTTCTTTTTCCCTCCAGTTTTGTGTTTCCATCTCAGTTGTAGTAGCAACTATTGACAGTACTGGAAGTAACTTCTTTGATTTTCTTATTTCTCTGGTGCTATATTAAACCTTTATTCTTTGGCATTCAGCAAGTTACTGGTATAGGATCATCTTACTGCTCACCCTTTGATTTTTCACTCTTTCCCTGTGGCAACTTTCCCTGCTGGATGCATGTGGATTTAGCTTGATTCCTGGCCTTGCCAGCAGCATTGTAAAATTGAACTGTAGCATTTGAAAATACTACTCTATTGAAAAACAAGCTGGAGCAATCCAGACTTGGATTTCAAAGGGAATGGAAAGATCTTGATCCATGCTGCTTTGCAAGCTCAGCACCACAGAGTGTGATTGACTGTAAGCTCACTCATATTATGAAACACTGAAGGGAATTTAATGTAATAACAGGATGGAAAACTGGGATATGTGAGATCATGAAGAAGCCCGGAGTGTGTCCCTCTCCACAGGCAAATTGGTGTTTTGCTTATGCCGTTGTTAAAAGGGCTTGATAGCTCTGAGGCTGTTGAGTCTTACTTTAGATTTCCACTGCTTCGCAGTTTAACCATGGGTTACTCCAAGAACAGCCTGAGTTTGTATCCTGTAATCTCAGCTGGGGCTGATTTATTTTGTAAGTGTAACTAGAAGATCAGATTGGGTGACAATGGGCTAGATCCTTAACTGGTGCTGTTTTGTTAAGAGCCTTGGACTCCATGCTGTTGGACTGACTCTAGTTATGGATTTGACCTCCTATGTAAGGGCAGAGACTAAAATTTTTAAATTTCGGAAAGAATCCAGGTGCTGGATTTTCTTATTTCAAGCATTGCTTACTTGAGAAAAGTACAAAACCACATACATGCATTATGAAAGGTTTTGGTGTCTGGACTTTTAGATGCTGCACCCTTTCTGTAAAGAGATGCATATTTGTTTCAGTCTTTGACAAGGCCTTTCTGTAACCTTGATTTTTTGGTTTTTTTTTAAACTTTCTTTATGTAAGTGATGGCTGAATTTATAGCAATTGCATTTCTGTGTTGATACAATAGCCGCAGCTTGGATATTGCCTCTGTTCTGTGCTATCCACAAATGCTTACAATTGTCTTAGACAATTGACCTTTGGGCCTAGAATTCTTACACTAGACCTCTAATCCAGAAATTACTTCTTTTTGTCTTAAGAGAGCTCAGTAAAAATCTGTATGATGAGGTTTATTTCATCTGACTGTCATCAGCAGAAGGTGGTATGGAAGTGGAAGTCAATAGTTCAATTCCTTGCTGCAATTAAGTCCTCGAGAATATAAGGATGGTCCTTTATTTAAAGTTTCCTTGATACCTTCCCACTACTTAGCTTGCTTCACATCAGACTTCATGATTTTTGTACTTCATTTTCATTAGAAGGCCTATGAGAATTACCAAAATTGTTAATTTTGCATTGATACCCATTGTTAAGGAGTCGAGTGATGAAACACACACATTTAAACCAAGGTACTTTTGGCTACAGGCAAGATTT
>WEIU01003392.1:203396-299944 GCA_013389925.1 Aegithalos caudatus | reverse complement strand
GCTGACTTCAGAATCACAAGTAGTAGGATTTTTTTTTTTTTTCCTGGTATGTTGGTTAATGATTGTCTTATATCTGCGTGTGTTAAAGATTACTGGTTGATTTTTGTTCTAACATAGGGATATGAATCTATTCCCAATATCCATCTGTACTTTGGATGGATGTGATTTTTTTGTTGCCCCAAATGAATGAAAAGAAGCATCAAAATCCTTTACTCCTTTTCCTTCCTTCCTTCCTTCCATGTTTAAAACTTTCTCCCTTTGGTTTAGTAGAGATAACACACGTCCTGGTATTAAGGGGGCATTCTTAATGTATCCTCTCTATCTTTCATCACCCTGTGTTTGTCTAACATTATCTAGTATGTCTCTTTTTAGTCTGATCATCAAAACTGGCAGTCTGGATCTTTTCATTCTATCCTGGTATGTTCCTCATGCACTCAGGGTTTCTGCTGCTGATCTCTTAATGTTACCTATTTTTACTGTGCATTTTTGAGGTCAGTGTTCCAGTTGGGGATGTATCATTGATTTATACATTGCCATGATCTCATTCTCAAGTACAATTTTAGATTTGATTGTTCAACATTTTGTTGTCAGTTTTGATTACCTTTTCACATTGAGTTGATACTTTCATTATGCTGTCTGAAGTAATGGTAAGTCTTTTCTTGAATGACTCCACTCAACTTGGGAGTCAGAAATATATATTGCTACTTCCTATTAGCCTTTCTATTATGCATTTATTTACACTGAATTTCATCTACAGTTATGCTCTCTTTCCCCCAGGTTTTGATATTTCATTGTTTTAAGTGCTTAAGTGAGACTTAAGTATTGGTCTAGTGCTATCCTACAGTGCAAGGGTAAATTTCACCCTTTATGAACTGATGCATCCTGTCACATCAATCAGGGATGTACTGTGGATTTCCTAGGGCAATATAAAGGATCAAATTTCCCAATTAACCCCTTCAGAACCAAATTAAATGTTGATGCCAGATCTAGCATATGTACCACAAACTTAATGTGTCATGATCTGTAGTTCTGGTGGTCTATTTTAGTGTGATCATAGAGGAATCTTCAGCAGTAGCAATCTGCTGGGTACTTGAAATATCCCAAGATTAAAAAGGTCACATCTGGTGTATCCAGGTGTTGAGAAATTTATAGCATTTTCTGTTGTTGCTTCCTCTATTTGTAAAATAGGTTTTTGTCAAACCAGGTCCATAAAGGTTCCCCCAAGCTAAAACATTAAGTTTGAAGGGACACATTTATGCCCACCTGTCCATTTCCTTTTATTAGAAGGAAGATCTGTTTCTTCTTTGCTGTTTCATGGAAGAGTTTCTGAGTAGGTGAGAACATGTCTGGACATAAGTAGGTTTGATTTCTTTTGTTATCTCTGATTTTGAGAGTAATTTCTTGACACACTTCTGTTTTGTCACCTATAATGTTCATAGTGGGCCTTACACAAACTACTTTGAAAGTTGAAGACTCAGTGTGGTACAGAAGCTAAGGAATTTATTTTTTTTTAATATGATGTTTCATAATGTGGAGTGGGGTCTGCTGATGTCTGATTTGGTTTTCTGTTGTTCACTGAAAATACCACGAAACTGACAGACCAAATAAAGCATTTCTCCTCCATATCCCCTAAATGAGGGAGGAAGCTCTCTGAAGATGATTGTCCCTGCTTCCCCAAAGAATGCAAACAAAGTAAAATTGCAGTTTAAAGGGTATAAAAATGTGAATAGATAGAAGAATTTTATTCATCCCTTCAAACTTATCATTATTGTTTTGGTGCTTCTGGTTTGGGAAGAGAACTTGTTGTGTTCAGTGATCACTGATTGCTGTGAAATTGGCAAACTGTCCAGCTGTTCAGTGGATGCTTGTCTGATCGTGGAAATCCTGCTTATGAAGCAGAGCAGGGGGAAAAAGAGCAAAACATGCTGGTATCTTAGTGGATTTAGTTTTACACAGTAGCATCTGCTAAACATGCAGTGACTCTTTTACTTAGCAATTCAGACTAAACCCCATAATTATTTAATGAGCAACGTGCCTCTTTCTCTCCCATTTGTTTTGATCCCTAACCTCCAGAAATGCTGGCTTCAGGGTCTGTGTAAGGCATGGCTTATGATGTGTGCCTGCTGCCCATCCTGGGTATTGTATATGTTGTTTTGATTTATTTATTAGCCTTTATTTTTTTAATCTCTGAAATTTTTGTAGGCAGGGAGGGAAGAAGCAGGACCTTTAAATGACAACCCACAACTCCTCTTAACTAGTGACAGATGCCTTGTGACGTGACATTTTAGGGACTTTGAGACTCCTGATAATAATATTTGTGGTTCAGGAATGACCTTGCATATCAGAAGGTCTCTGTCTGTCCTGCATGTCATAATGAGTTAAACATTGTGGTGAAACAGCACAAAACCAAAGTGCTGTGTCTGAGCCTCCTGCAGCCCCTTTATCCCCTTGTTACCTCTAGGAAGAAAATGAGAATGAATGCATCTTTCTAGAGAATAAGGAAAAATGTTGCTGAAAGAAAATAACTGTGTGTGCTGCTTAGAACAGTCCACAGGCTATGCTGACAAACAGCAAGAAAACTGATAGGAAGCCTGTTCAGAACCCTGCAAAAAAAAACCTGAATACAATAAATCACTTGTGTCTTGAGCTATTCTAATTAAAATAATTTTCTCTTCCTTATAATTACCTTTTCATATTAACTTTTATTTATGGTACTATATGGAAAGCCAAATGAAAGTTGGATTTTGGTTTCTGGAAGCAACTTCTCCAACTTACTTAAAACAGGTCATGCTCATTTGTGTCAACATTGCAATCAGTTGCTCAGGGAGAATGGTTGTGTCATCAGAACTGAGAATCATGATTTGAATTCAGCAGTAGAGAAGAGCAACATCTGAATTACAGGTAACTGCTCAGGAATGCTGTTTTTTAACTAGAGATTTAAGGTTATAAAAATAAGATCTAACTGGCCTGGTATATCAAATAATGCATCAGATCCCTCAGTGGTAGCTTTTATTTGTTATCATGGCTTGACTATTGTGGTTGAGTATCTTTTTTGCTTCAGTTTAAGTGAAGAGGGAAGTCTATGAAGATTCCTAAAAATCAAGTCATGCTCCCATCCAGTTTTGGATAGTAAGGGGCAAGATGCAGCTTTTCTCCATATGTCATGGATCAGGAGCAATAGCTCTCTTGAAAATAAAGCAGATAGGTAGAGAGAAATTATGACAGGCCAGGAAGTCCTGCTTCCTGTGGTAGGTGTGAACTTTCTTAGATTTTTGCCATTCTGGGCAACTTTTATGTGTGTACCTCTGTAGAAAGGAGCAAGTCATGTTGAAATGGTAAGAGTGAAGTGTATTACAGCTCTGGGGCCCATTCTGTTCACTGAACACATACAAGCCTTTCTGAAGTGGGAGTAATCTGGTATTCTGGAAATATCAGAGATTAAATAATTGGACATCTGTTTTTAACATGGCTATAATGCAGCTCTGTAAGGTGATTATAATAAAATTCCTATCAACTTTAGACAACATATAGAAAGGTCATAGCAAATCATACTGAAACATGGATACCTGTTTTTGTTGTAAAGAATGGTCTCTGCCCCAGACTGATATCAGTGTAAGTCATTACTTCTTCATTCATCATTCTTGAGCACTTCTTATTTTCTCAACTATTCAAGCAGCAGAGATCTAGAATCAATTCATTAAGCTGAGATAAACATCTGATGATTATTGTTCCTGTTTTCATATTATATAAATACCTTGGGAGCCATCCTCTTAGGGGAGCTTCATGGTGGCTGAGCAGTTGCTACCCAGAGAAACCTGCATTCTGAATATTAAACTTCATGGATATTAAGTACTGCCAGAAGCAAAAGAAAAAAAAAAAAAAGTAATTTAGAAAGAAATTTATTTTTTATTCTTGAAAAACATGTATTTATTAAAAAACTAACATCCTTACATATGGATGCCCTCTTTGACTAAATATTTCCATAACACAAATAACTGGCAAGTTTAAACTAACTTTCTTCACTGTCTCACCTCACATCTTTTGAAATAGGGGTGTCAGTACTCTGGGAAATGTGTTAAAGGTCCATGTGTATGCTAAATGCTTTTTTGTGCCTTTGTCAATCTACAGATATCATCATAAGATTTTTATTGTGAAACGTTATTCAGTAGTAATTGTTTTTGAAATGGCAACAGCTATTCTGAGTGCCCAGCAGAATAAACAAAAGTTATTCACCATTTTTCACAGGTGATGTGTCCTTCTTTTTACTGGTCCATGTTGGATACACGGAGAGCATTAATGCCAACTGTATACTCGTGTTTGTTTAAAACTGATCTAAAGGTGCACTGTACAATTGTATGTGTATATGGGTGACACTGTACATAAAATTTATGATTCTTAACATAATGATAGCTTGCACTGCATGTTCCCACTCACAGTTCTCCGGTGATGTCCCTGATCCTGAGGAATTTACCCATCTATGTAGTTTTTTCCTACAAGAAACCTGTTTCACAGAGGCAAGTCATTGTTTCTGGCAAACAGAAGGAACTGTCCAGCATTTTGCAAGCTGAATGTATTAAAGCATTGGTAAACTCGAAGTCACTTTGAATGTTGTCGTTCCATGCTTCAAAAGCCTTTCATCTATGCATTGTTTTTTTTTTGGTACATTGAATGTGTGTGGTTATGCATGTGTATATCTCTCTGACTTGAGAGAGCTGTGGCTAATCACAAAGTACTGTTTGTAACCTGATAGTGGCACTTGCTGTTCAAAAGTGGTGCAAGCTTTACCCACTAAATTTCTTTATGAAACCTCCACAAACTTCTGAATTTGTAAAATAAAAATGGAACAAAATTGGTTTTAACAGCAGTGGTAAACTATGATGCATTTAAGTATTCAGACCAAATGGTAGAGACCAAATGATAAAGAACTGTGTCTAAATTATGACACAGCTGAGAATATCAGTAGAGATGAAAACAAAGGAGAATCAGAGCACAACACTCAGATTATTGATTTGCTTGGTATTAAAAACATCTTAAAATTTTCAAAATTAATGAGACATAAAATCTCCCTCCTTTGCATCTGATTCTATTCAGTTAGTTATACAAGAGCTATCACAGGAGAATGGAGCATACCATTAGCTGTTATCTCAGAATGACTCTGCAAAATAGTCCTTAAAGCTCTACTGACTTCTTTCTGACAGTCTCCTAAGGATCTCAGAGCTGCCCATTGCTGCAGTGTATTGGGCTGTCCTCAAACCTGGATCTGAGCTGTGTGGCAGCATCCTCACCCTGCAATTTGCTTTAAAGCAGCAGTGTCTGAATAATGTGACTTGGGCAAATAGACCCCCACAGGGGTCAGCTGAGCTTTGTGATGACTTATGTAGCAGTGAGAGTGATAAGTTTATCACCAACAAAGTCATGGTTACTGCTGACAGTCTTTATGATTTGATCTCTACATTTAATGTCATTTTGTTTGCTAAAAATGGATGCAGATGTCCCCACTGTGTAACAGTACTTTCTGGAAAATCTGCTTTGTGACTTTGGGTATGCAGGCAGTAATGTAGTACATTTCTCCTGGAAAACTTGTTCTTACTTGAAAATATCTCTCAACATTATCTAACTTTTAGTGTCCCAAACTGCCCCACTGTCTTCCAGTATGCAGATATTAATCACTGTGATACCTAGTTTTTCACTACTGTCATTTCTTAATAGCTGCTGTAGAGAATAAGGGGTGAAAGAAAGGGGATTAAAAAGACTGGGAGTCATATTGCAGTGAAGTTAGGTATTGTAATTACTGTGTGCTACTTGCAAATTTTGTTCACTTTCAGTAAGTTACAGCTGGGTGAGAAAAAGGTCTTTTGAATGCTCAACAGCATGTGATGAGTTGTCATCTTAAATGCTTTAAAACAGTTTTGGAAATGAATCCTCTCCCCCTTCCCACTTACCTTGTCTGAGCCAGGTGTCATGCAGCCAGCTGGAAAAGCAGTGTCCATTAGTGCTTTGCCAAATGCACCACATTCTCTGAAGCATGATGAGCCCATTTTTTGTGTCTCATATTTTTAGGACTGACAAGTATCTTGGTTTACACATTTGGATTCTTGATGTGTTTTAGATGAGCCTTCCAGTCATTCTGAATTATATTTGTTGCTTTGATAATAAGTTTTCATTATAAGAGTTCCATTGGAAAGAAATGTGTTTTCCACCCTCTGCAGTAAAATTATAGCACCACAGACTGGTTTGAGTTGGAAGAGACCTAAAGGTCATGTAGTTCCAATCCCCTGCCATGGACAGAGATACCTTTCACTAGACCAGGTTACTCAAAGCCCTAGCCAGCCTGACCTTGAACACTTTCATGGATGGGGAATCCACAGCTTCTCTGGGAAAACTGTTCCAGTGCCTCATCACCTCACAGTACAGTATTACATATTTAATCTAAACCTGCCCTGTTACAGTTTAAAACCATTCTCCCTTCTCCTGTCACCATATGTCCTTGTCAAAAATCCCTCCCCAGCTTTCTTATAGGCCCCCTTTAGGTACTGGAAGGCTCCAGCCAGTCCACCCGTGTTCTCCATGTGCTGGCAGCCACCAAGCTGGATGCAGTACTGCAGGTGGGGTCTCACCAGAGTGCAGTAGAATCATCTCCCTCACCTTGTGGTGCAGCCCAGGACACCTTTGGCTTTCAGGGCAGCAGGGACACGCTGATAGGTCTTACTGAGTTTCTTGTCTACCAACATCCCCAAGACTTTGTCTGCAGGACAGCTCTCAATCCATTCCTGGCCCATTTGTATTTGTGCCTGGGATTGCCCCAGCCCTTGTCCAGGACATTGTCGTTGGCCTTGCTGAGCTTCAGGAGGTTCTTGTGGGCCTGTCTCCAGCCTTTCAAGGCCCCTCTGGATGGCACTGCTACCCTTCAGCACATTTGACTGCACCTCACAGCTTGGTGTCATCATCAGATGTGCTGAGGCTGCTGCTGATCACTGTTTGTGTCATTGTGAAGGTGCTGAAGAGCACTGGGGCCAATACAGACCCCCAAGGAGCACCAGTCATCACTGGTCTCCTCATGAACATCGAGCCAGTTCTTTATCCGCTGAATGGTCCATGTCTTTCCAATTTAGAGATGAGGATGTTGTGTGGGACAGTGTGACATACTTTGCACAAGTCCAGATAGATAACATCACTCACTCTTCCCTTATCCACTGCAATGTAACCCTGTCATAGAAGGCCACCAGATTTGTCAGGCATGATTTGCCCTTTAGTTAAACCATGTTGGCTGTTTCCTATCACCTCCTTATTTTTCATGTGCCTTAGCATAGTATCCTGGAAGATCTGCTCCTTGATCTTTTTGAGCCCAGAGGCAGGACTGACCAGCCTGTAGTTTCCCAAGTTTACCATTTTTCCTGTTTTTTTCCTCTTAAAAATGAGGTTTGTAACAAGAAAAAATTATTTATACCAAAGCAGTCTGTGAGGCACATTGGCTGCTTATTTAAGAAAAATAAGACTCCTCAGAAAAATTAATTAAGAGTTGGGAACCTAAATATCATGAGTAGCATGGGTAAAGCCAGTGAGGAAAGCCAGCTGCATTACTGCTGCCACCCACAAATGAGTCCAGTAGCCAGAATGACTGAGGGTTTTTTATTGTGTTGCCCTTTGGTACTGCTGATAAAGGGGGGAATCACCAAAGGCAGAGGGCAGTGCTACCCATGTGTATAATTTGGGGTTGCAACAGTTTTTGATAGTTCTTACAGAATGTTTCCTTAGTAAATGACAAGAGGCAGGGGGAGGGAAAAAGAAAAAGGTGACTGGAATGATGGTGACATTTGAAAGGGGAACAGCCTTGTCAGAGCCGTGGCTTTGTACAGATAAGAAATATATTTTCCGATTTTATGGCAGGTTGGGAGAAACTGCTGCACTGGGCAGATAAGAAGTGGGGTTACATGCTAGTTTATCTGTAAGGAGATGTAGTGTTCCTCTCAGACTTGTGGCGTATTTAATTTAGATTAGAAAATCCTAGGGGATTTACAGCTAATCATAAACTAGCATAGATTAAGAAAAACCCTCTGAAAAATATTATTGAGATATAATGTGTTGTATATAAATGGATGCAAGTAAATATACATAAACATATATTTTATGTGAATTAAAAGTCATTCTGCTATACTAGTGAAGGGCATTGTAGGTCTTCATTGTAGGAAATCAAATGTAGGTGTGCTAGGCAATCTTGCTGAATATGGAGCAGGGCATGCCCTGTGGCTGTAGAGCTGGCCCCTGCATGGGCAACATGTTTGATGGCAGGACTTCTTTTAGTGCCAGGCTGGTCTCTGGGAGGAACTCGCCAGAACTCTGGGTTGCTCTAAATTACACCAGACCTCAGGCAGCCCTGGGCAGTATTTGGAATTCAGAATATAAATTCAGAAGATAAATATTTTTGCTCTACATGTTGTATGTTGCACTTCGTGAAGGAAATAATAATGGTTGATAGAGTTTTTAAATTTTCGTGTTTTAACTTGTAGCTGTTGTGACAGTTGTTCAGTGAATTCACCCGTATTCTAAAACAGGTACCATATGGGCAGTAGCAGTATAATTGCTTTGTCTGCTACCCTTCTAATATATTGGAGCAATCTGAAAAACAAAACAAAACAAAACAAAAAAAAACCAAAAAAAAAATAACCCCCTCAAAAAAACCCAAAATTTTTTTAACTTGTTTCCCTACCTGGAATCTCTATGGCCTTTTTATTCCTGCAAATTTTAGTGCTTTTTCTGCAATGTATGGTATACCTGCCATGCCATAGGAGCTATGTCTGCAATCTGTAGGCATCCTTAAACTGACTTGCATCTGATTAGGTCAACAATCTATAGAATGAAGAAATGTCCTGAGAGGTCTGGGCTAAATAAACTTGCCCAGAACTGTAAGTACTTGGATCAAAATCCATCCAGCCAGTGCTGAGGCCTGTGCCACTCTTGACTTGCTGCTCTTGTGATTGTGCTCATGGAGGCAGATATCTGCCACAAGACAGATATAAAATGCCAGTCCTATGGTGTAACTTGCTAAAAGTTGGACTTTGACTGCATTTTAACCCTGAAAGCTGCCAAAGAGCTCCTTGTTACCTTTGGTTGCGTGGTCATAGATCTGAGAGACCAAGGGCCCAAATGGTACTGCCTCTTTGGAGGGAGACCTGTTGTGCCATCCAGCTGCTCTTCTGGCAGAGCTTCATGCTGTTTTTCTCTCTGTGTGCTACATGGGGGAAAATGGATTGGTTTATGTGAATATAATTTCAAATTATGTTTTGTTTTATTTCTCTATTTGTGTGTGTTTTGTGATATAATACTTTTTCACATACTCACAGATAAAGGTTTCACTATATAGCTGTTGCCAGACTAATGAACCTGGATGTGTGGAACTGCTGGAGCACAAGATGTATTCCTGATTGAATAAAACATCACAAGGTGAATAATTTTAGTAGTATCATGGGAGAATAGCAACTTTGTTTACATAAAACCTGAATTTTGAAAAGTATCTGATTCAGAAACAGACTTTAGAAAGCTTTCATAGCATCATTCCAAATGAGTTACAGCAAAACAAAGCAGTTTTTCAAACTTACTACTGAGGCACTGATGTGAGTTTTTAAATGTGTACTCTTAAGTTATGCCTTCTTCCCAGTCCAAGCATAAAGATGCATTTTGTGCTACCTTGTTGCAGTACTCAGTGGCTGGGTTCTGAACCCTCTAAAGAATTATTATGGAGAGATTCTGATGCCTGTTGAGAGTTTCACTTACTCCATTTTGGCAGGAGAGGGTGTGCAAGCTGGTCATTTTGCTGAGACTTTGGTGTATCTGTGTTCCATAATGCTGCTGACTGGTTCAGAATCAGCTGCTTCCACTATGTCTCAAGCACACAGGGTAATGAACCAACTTTGGTTCTTTTTGCTTATAAAAAAAGCAGCATTTTAAATTTATCCTTGGCATACTTCATGGACTTGTAATGCTGTTCTAGTCTAGAAATAATATTAACAATTTGCTTTTTAAAACAATTTATAAGCTGTCACCACAATTCTTATTTTACCAGGGTTTTTTTTAAATCTCTTCCCCACCTGTTCTACCAATTAATACAAACTTTGAGTTATCTTTTAAAATACTCTATCTTTGTAAGATAAATTGTCCTGAATTAAGGGTTTAGATATTTGCCTTTGACTTTTGTGAAAGCTTGATTTTTATTTTTTATTTGTGAAGAGGTAAAAGGTTGAGGAGTAAGCAGGACAGGATGTTCTTGTGATGGTGATGAAAGCAGAAAATGCGTCTTGGAAGTTAAGTCACTATGTAAATATATTAATTTGCTGAGTTGCAGAATAGCCTGGGGTGGCTGGTAGGATCCCCATCACATAAGCAAAGGTAGAGGGATTGTGCCTTCCTATTGCATTTCATAAACACCCTTTCACTTTCTAATTATGTGGGTTGCTTTTTGGTTTAAGGAGGAGAGAAAAGGGCATCCTGATTCCGTGCAATCTGCACTGTTGCTTGTTCCTTGGGACCCCACTAGTCAAAACAACGGGATTCATATGTTGACGGCAGCTGAGAGACCAGAGTATGACCAGATGGCAAGGGGGAGCTGAGCTGTCTGTTTCTGCAAGCGATAGGCACATTATGGTTATTCTCTTCTGGGGACAAGGGGGTGGGAAGGAGGGGGAGGGGGAGAGAGAAAGAGGGAGATATTAGATAAACAGACTGTAGCCTGAATACATATGACATGTGGGAGGAAAGCTTTGTTAAGCAAGAACTGAAAGCCTCTCGCAGAGCATTAAGCAGCACCGCCTGTGCATTGGACTGAGCCAAACCAGAGGAAACAGGAGCACAGACCTGCACCAGGAGCACAAACCTGCACCAGGAGCACAAACCAGCTGTAACTGCTGTAAGGCCAGGGAGCTTCACCGTGCTCCTGCACAGGTGCTTGAAAGAGTGAAGGACTGGAAGGTTTTGCTGTTCCCCTTAACTCAGCTTACTTTTTTGGTGGGTAGGAGGGGTCGTTTAGCAGCACATTTGCCAGAGGTGTCTTTTCCTTTCATTTTGCTATACTTTTTCATCAGCTTCGTGTATCAGGGATGACTTTCCTGGGTTCTGGTTGTCTGCTATGTGCACCAAAGTCACTGCAGGTTCAGTGATTTGCAGGAGTGCTCAGCATGCTGTGTAGTTAGGGAACACATCCTTGATTACATCACCCTGAGCCTTATCTGGAGCCTGCTGAAATCTGAAAAAAAATTCCCACTTAACTATATTAGGGTGTGGATTTGTCTTAGCAATGAAACTGAAGTATGCTTCTATCAGTTATTGGTAACAGAGCTCTCAAGTCTTTCCCTAGTGCCCTCTCTGGCTCAGCAGCATAAGCTGCAATGTTTGTCCCATTTTCTTCTATTTTTCTTGATTTTGTTCTTGTGGCATGTCAGTAAATGAGTAACTAGAGCAATTGATACTTGCATTGCATAGAAAGGAAGAGGAAATTTTCATTATTTTGCTCGTAGGAGTTTTTTAAACAATGTCTGACTGTCTGAAAAACTGAATAGAGCCTTAGCAATTATTTGAGAAGGGTTTGATACTCTTTCCCATATACCAGTAAATTTATTTTATTTTTCTCCCTCTCTATTTTCTTTTGGCTTTTGCCTGTGTGATTTTCTGACCTTTGTTGGGTAGTTCTTTTTGAAGCAAGGTGATACAAAAGCAGCCTCATCCTGTTGTTTTCGTGGTGAACCACTCTGAAGCAGTCTGGCTTACGTAGGGGGGGAACATAACAGATTTGTTGGACTGCAGCACCTAACACCACAGCTCAATAACCTATTGGAGTGTTTGAGCACGGTCACCAGCTTGGCTTCCCTGCAGCTCCCTAGATAGCTGCTTGTGACATTGATCTGTGGGGGGTGGAGGCAGAAAGCTAATGTATACATGTAGCTATTGCCTGGAGGAGTGGGTTAGCTGAGATTGCATTCTGCCTGGGTTTGGTCACAACAATACAAAGACTTCAGGGGGGTCTTTGCTACGCAGAAAGTGCAGCTAGAAAATTTTAAATTTTTATACTCATAAAATACATAATGAAAGCCATAAAAGAATTAAAAAGGCTAAGCAACCCAAGACCCCCCATAAGAACAGAGAACACACCCCCCTAAAAACCCCAACAAATAATTTTTAAAAATCCCTCACCAAAAACCCCACTGAACAAACAAAATTAAAATGAAAGAACAAGCAAAATGAAGAAAACTACCAAAAATGTTTAAACTCTATCTGGAAAGATGCTGAGTGTGGTAATGCCAGTTTTCTGTTCACTGCTTGGAAAACCTTTTGCAGTTCCATATGGGACACCATCTTTTAGAACTGTTATTTTAATTAGTGAACCAAAAAAAGCATTTTGCTAATTACTGTTGCTTCTCTGGCTTTGCAGAAGCTGCTTCTACTGTTAGATAGTAGTAAAACACCTATAACTGCAGTGTATTGATGGCTGACTTTTTGATTTTTATGCTGATTACCACAGCTGAACTAGAAATGCAAGTAAGTTTTGTGATCAGCCTCTCAGATCAGACAACTTATGACCCTGTCTTTCTACAAAACTTCTGTCCCATTGTCAGGGCTCATAAAAAACTTTGGGAAAACTCCATTTTGATTAGATGCAGGTTTTCAACACATGATTGTAAAAGTTGCCTCCAAATAAAGGGAAAAAAGTAAAATGTTAAATTGTTTCAGGTTTTCTTCTAAAATTACTACAGTGGCACTGGGAATTTTTTTAAATTCTAAATTTGAAAGCCATGTCAAAGACTACTGTTTCATTTCTAATTTAAATACTGTAGTTATTACATAACAGATAAAACTGAGGTGTGAGGTTCAGTAGTAGCTTTATAATAAATGCCATTAGGGTGGAGATTTACCATGTTTACATAATATAAAGGGACTCATATATCAGGGAGAAGGCTGGAGATTTCCATGTATATGTAATAATAGTAGCTAGCTCTTCCACTTTGTGTAGCATCTTGGACTGTCAAATCCATATTTAGCCATGAAAATTGAAACAGAAGCCTATTTATCAAAATATTCTAATTGTCAACGTGAGCCTGTCACTTCTGGGATCTGGCATTGCCAGGTCATTTTGGAAGTCTGATGCGTTTGCTTTTTTTAAAACAAAGCATCTATGTCTAAAGGGTATTAAAATATACAGTTTTGGATCTAGAAGAAAAGAAGCTGGTTTTAAGCCAGGAAAGGTTAGCCAAAAATATCTAAACCAATGTGGTGAACATAAATTGTATCATTATTTGGTAATTTTCTGTTCTTCTAGAATTAAGTGGCAACTTTTGTTGCTGGCTTTGTTAAGAGCAGGATTGTGTCCATTCTAATTTTTCTCTTTTGGATGATCTATTACTACTTTGGTATGGATAGTTTTTCATTGTGATCTGCTCTATTTGAGCTGACAGGGAGGAACCATAATACAAAACTGCATTTAACCAGTTATGTTTGTTGTCTGTTTAGCCATTCCAGTGTTCACAATCTAGTTGGTACTTCAGCCTCCAAGTCAAGGAAGCAGTGAAGATAGTAACTGGAATAAAGATTCAGAAAGTTAAACTCAGGGTTTCATTCTTCTGTCTGCTCTTAAGTTAATGTTCTAAAAACTTCAGGCACACAAGCTCGTATCATATCCCATTAACATTCAATTTGATTGTCTTTGGAGTACTTGTACATGGAATTAAATAAATGAAAATAATAGACCTTGAAAATTGTGCCTGATGTGTCTCAGTATCAATTTTCCATATGTATGACAAAGTTGTACTCATCTATTGTACCCATATGTTGGATTGCTAAGGTGGGAATTGGAAAATGCTCTGCGATCATCAGAACAGAGGTGCCCAGTACTTATAAAAACCACAGATTACACTTTCAATCTTGTCTTTGTTTTTCCTCTTTGTTTCTCTTGCTCTTTGAGTTTGCTGCCAAATACATTTGAATGTCACTGTATCCATGCTGTTATAATCTGAGACTTTTCATCCTGTGAATAAACTGGCAGCCATTAGTGGCAATGGAGATGTTTTTATTTTCAGCCTTTCAGCACAGCACAAGGAGTCCTTGAGCATTGACAACTGCATTCTTGGGTTCATCCATGTACTGAAATGAGAGGAATAACCCTGTTTTACAGTGATCAATTTTCTGTAGAGAAATGTCAACCATAATTGGAACTTAAAACAATTCTTAGTGATGACCAATTTGATTAAAAAGCAAAGGAGTGAGATGCAGTAAGTGTCTGGCAGGGCTTTTTTGAGCAAAAGGCAGGTTACTACAACTTTGATGTTCTGCATGTAACCCTAAGTGCAGTAGTTTACTGTATTGAGTTTGCTGCTACAGACTCACAGTTTAATGTACCACTTCAATGGTACATGGATAACATACTTACATGAAGACAAGTGTATGTGAGATTAATTTCTTTCTGTGTTGTTCCTGAGTTCAGATAAGGATTTCTTGCTTTATGCATATGTAATTAGTCATTACATTTTCAGTTTCTTAATCAAAATTAATAATACACCAGGTATGTTTCTACAGCAAGGATCTCAAAGCACTTTAGGAATGTTAGTTACATAATACCACTCGGATAAAGCACATATGATTATTTGTATTTTGCAGGTGAGAAAACTGAATTGGACAGATCGAATTACTGAAAGACATACAGAAATTGTTGATGGAATTAAAGGCATTATTTGGAGATACGATGTAAAACCTATTGAAAGTGTTTGGATTGTGTCACTGATTACTGGTTCTTCTGCAGTGTTGCAGCCACAAAGCTGAGCATCCTTCAGTGATCAGGCCACCTTGAATAAAAAAGATTTCTGTTTTACCCAATCTTTTGACTACCTACAGGTTTTCTGAAACAGTCGTGTTTCATGGTTACAGCTTTTTATGTTTCAAAAGTTACTTGATGTTGGAGAATACCCTCATGGGAAGGGAAAGAGGACAGGTAATCATCTGAACATTTCATGTATTTGTTCCAGCTGTGCAGACAAACCAAGCCCATTCTCAGAAAGCAGCTGCATTGCTTACAGCAGGTGCCCTTTGTGCAGTCTCATTGATTGAGATCTCAGTTACGCTTGTACAGGAAGTGGTAGGAAATGGAGGCATCTTGTTGTTTCTTTTTCTTCCCCTAATGCACTTATATCTCTCTACCATTTTATTTGAGTTTTATTTGCAATTAAAGCTATCTTGAACATTGCACTTAAGTAAAATTATAGTTCTGTCTGAACTGCAGTCACTCAACTTTGCAGAAGCAGAGATATATTGGGACAGGAAAAAAGTCTCTGTTTTCAAACCCCATTAATGAAGGACTGAATTCTCCATTTTCTGAACTGATAAGGATTTAGTTTTCCTTACTTGTTCCCTGCATCTCCCGAGAACTGCCCGATAAGCTAAAAGTAACCATAGGAAACAAAATAATTCTTTTAACTTTTTAGCTGGGTGCAATATCAACGGCAACCGAAGAAATAAATTCTTTCTAGTGTGCAGGTGGCATCTGTGGCGTATCTGACAAAAGCGTTTCTTGCTTTTTTCAAAATTCTTTCTCCTGTCCACTGCAAAATGAGGTGGGAAAGACAGCATTTCTTTTGATTATCTTGGGAGATCTGCAGTCATATTTCCACAAGCTGTGTTTGCCTGGGCTTGTCCATCATTCTGTGTCTTAGCTTCCACTCTGTAAAACAAAAGTAAATGAAGCTTCCTTTCTCTTGCTTTTGTGTTTTCTTAGTGACTAGGGGAAAGGAAACTTGATCTTGACTGAAGCTTTTATAGTGTAATACAAATAATAATTAAATGGATGGAGGAAAATTAATCCTTTCTGGCTCTTAGTTTGCAGCTTGCACTAGTCATGATGGAAGTCACACCTCTGACTGAGCAGTGCCCTGATGCCTGTGTCTGCTGGAAGAAGGCAGGGTGTTTTTTCAGTGTTGGGTCCTTCAGAAGGTTTCTCTATATGTAAAAAGCTGCTTTCCTCTGTTATTAAAGATAGTTTACTGAGAGCCAGAGAAATGGAGGGCAGAATTCTCTAATTAATTTTTGTGGCAGTTAGTGCAGATGTTAGTCCACAGTTCCCAGAACTGCACAACCATAGGAGTTTTTATTTCAGCTCCTGCCAGAGTGTATGGAGATCAGTAAAAAAACAAGAGCATGAAACACCAAACCCGACCTCTGTCTATTTTTATGTCTGTAGGTATCTGGAGAAACAAAAGCCAATAGGATTGTTGATTGAATATCTGACAGGGTGTGGAGAACCTGAGTTGGCCCTTAGTAGCTGCCTATCCATTGGATGACAAATGGGGCCAGGCTGTGTTTTACAGAGCCACTGCTTTCTTAGATATTAAAAAAATCAGGGCTGTTAGCCAGTTTCATGTTTTCAGGAGGATTACTTTGAATTGTCATTAACAAATGGAACAAGTAGGTACTGGAAAGGAGCTGTCCAGGAATACTTTCAGTGTTAGTGCACTTGAGCTCTGCTTAATTACACAGCCCATTTAGTACTGCTCTGTTGATAGCACAGCATTCAATTTATGTTGTTTACTCTGTGCACTGGCATTTGAGAGACTCTATCTGTCAATGTAACATTTTGGCATGTCGATGCTGAAGATTTGCACCTCACTGTAAGGGCATGGGTGTTACTTGCTGTTGAATGGAATAGCTGCATATTATTGCTGTCACCTTAGCTGAGCTCTCTTACAGTGTGGGATCAAATTAATCTCTTGGGCTGCTGAAACAAGGTGATTGTGCCTCTAATAAAAATTTATTGGTTGTCTCCTAGTGACATGGAAGCAAAAACTTGTAACGATATTGACACCTGGGAAGCGTGTATTGCTACCTAGTATAAATAGCACTTCAGCTGCTTTTTCCTAGTAAAATTTTGTGGGCTGCTAAATTTCCCTTCCTGTCATCTTGTTCCTGCCGTTTGCAATCTGTTTGTCACCTAGTGTAGTTGTAGGACTTTGGTCCAGGATCAATACTTGGTCCAGAATGTATGTGGCTATGTGAAATACTTTCCTGTGATACAGAATACGAGATACAGATTTCTGCTTGCCTCTGAGTTATAAACATGTTGGCTACTTGCACAAAGGACAGAAAGGTAGTAGTGTCAAAAATACTGAATTTCTAAAAGCTTGTTGAAAACAGACTCTTCGTGAGAGAAAAGAGACCAGGTTAGTGCTCCATTTTGCACATCTAAGGAAAATACTCTCGTGGAAGCTCAGCGTTTTCTAGGTACCAGAGAATCGATACAAGAGAGATGCTTCACATGACTGAACTACAGAAAAGTCTGATGTGAGCTTGCCTGTTTCAGAATCCAAAGAATCCGGTGTGAACTAAATGTCTATGGGAGAACAGGTTTATTTAGTTGTGCTTCCCATGTAACTACACAAACAGCAGGAGGATGCCACTGGTTTGACGTGATCCAGCATTACATCTGATCCATCTCAGCAAACATTCAGGCAGGTTTTCTAAGGTAGTAACTGAACAGTTTATCTGATTGCATCATGTTGAATCTAAGAAGAATTAGTTCTTTAAAACAGATGTTGGTTATTTAGTAATGCTCACTGTTTGTAGCACAGTGAGAAATGGTGTATTCAAGCTCCATTCTGCTTATTGAAGATTGGGAGTTATGCCTGTTGGACAGCATCCAGATGTAATTCATGATTTTTGATGAAGGAAGGTCAGCAGTTGTTCTTGGCTGTGACATTTACTGTATTCAAACACGTAGTTAACTTCTGGACACTCCCAAGGAACTACAGAGGTAGCTTGCCCAGTTGGAGATCAGTGTGGTGAGTTTGCAAAAATTGCCTCCCCACTTAAGTATTTCTGACTTATCCTTTGAGGCTCAGTGGTTGCAATTTCTGTTCTTGGCTGGCTACAGAAAAAAACCCAATTTTAAAAAACCCCACTGTTATTCCTTACATTAATTAGGAAGGAGGAATTATCCATTAAGATCCTTTAGACATCAATTTTTGCTACTGTAACTGTGGGCTTGTAGGAGTGTCACACTGGTTTTGGTGGGCAGATTTGCCAGTGTCTACAAGAACTGTGACAAGGAGCTTGGCTTCCTGTTGAGCTTTTACATGGGAAGTAGCAATCAAACTTTGAAGGGCCAAAGAAAACACATCTCTGCAGTTCCAAGTCAACTGTGGAAAGCATAGTATGCAAATATACTTTGGCAGGAAATATATGGAATATGAAATCTATTTCCTGGCATCTTCACTGCAAATGCTCCCTGTGGTGATTTGTTCATCTTTTAAAAAAACCAAAAACCCAAAAGAAAATAGTAACAAATCAAGGCAGAAGAAAAAGAGCTGAACAAAATGAAAAAGCCCTACCAAACCAGTTACCACTTCCATTAGTGCAGAATACTGGTAACATAATGCAGTGTGGCCAAGGAATGTTTGTGATCACAAGGATGGAAGTTTGCACTGCAATCAGACAAAGCAGTCAACTTCTGTGACATTTGTGATGGTGGGGTGGGGAATTGCCTTCAAGCTGAAAGCTTGCTTTTCACCCAAGAAACGTCCTCATTTGTTAGAAGCTTCTTGTTTTTCAGTTTTGGGAGTTTCTGCTGTTTTTGAGGAGAGTGAATTTTATTTCAATTCTTGCTGACAAAAAGCAATATTGTCTCTCCCTGCCTCATAGGCTACAGAGAAGTGTTCCAGTGCTTCACTGTTTACAAGATGTCTACCCTACCCCCGTAATTAACAGAACAGATAGGACAAATCTCTGTTGCTTTGTTACCAAAAGGCAGGATAAAATGCTAAAGAAATTTTTTCACTGCGTATGTGTACAGATTCATAGAGGAGATTATACAAATCCAATGCTACAATTCTTATGAAGTTTTGCAGAAGCTCTCTACTTTGATAAAACTACTGTCACAGTGTTCACAGTATCACTTAGTGCTCTGTCCTCTTTAGTGAAATACTCATACACCCCTTTCATGTGTTGCATCCTTGAAGTCTCCAAGAAATACACATTGCTAGCATGTACAGAAGAGATGGAATGTATTCAAATGCTGAAATGGTGGGTGACAGGACAAAGTCCAATACAGGAGGATTGAGAACAGTACAGTGAATACTTATTTCTAGCTCCTTGTTCTGCTTGGTAGACTGACTGTTGTCAGACTACCACTGGCTCAATTTCGTATGGCAATTATAACGTCCCCAGAGAAGTCACCTAGGTGCTACATGCTTTCTGCAGCCATAAAGTTATTTTTTTCTGTACTCCCTTCAGCTGCATCTTAGAACAACTGCTGAAAAAAAAATCAGCACTATATGTATGAATAGCCCAACAAACCTCTGTCCCTTCGCTCCTCATTTACAGAATATTCTGTGAAATTTCTTGAATTTGCCCGTGACTACTCTGTGAAATTGGGCATCACATTCATCAGTTTGTTGGAAGTCCACAGTTGTGAGATCAGCTTCTGGAACTTTAAACTTTGCCTGACATGTAGATTTTTGTTTGGGAGCAATTTGTTTGGATCTATGTATATGTAAACTTCTTCATACTGGAGCTTTCTCTGAAGTAGAAAGCCAGCCAATCTTTTGATGTAATTCTTGTATATAAATGGTCTGAACACATACATGTGGATTTTTCCAGAGAGAGTACATGTTTAAAAAGTCATGATCTTACTGCAGATGTTCACATTTCTTCCTACCCACCACTTAACCATGACTAGAAGAAAGAACAGTATTAAATCTAACCATGCACGTGCCACTGCAGGACTGAGGACTGATTAGTACTTTTCATTCACTTACATCAAGATACTCAGGCATAAATTAGGTATTACTTAGGACCATTTTGCTACTCCTAATAGGGTCTTAGAGGGTCTGAACCAGCTTCTGATCTTGTAGAGAGCTGCAAACCATTTCTGTATTGGTGACAATTGTTTTCGTGTACTGACCTACAGTGAAATAAAAGGACTTAATTGTACAGTGTAGACATCAGGGGCTGGACATGAACTACTTCAGTGTGTTGATCTATCCCTGTTGCACCAGTTTACCTGCAAATGTAAGTCTAGCTCAATCTGACCCACAGCACACAGAGTAACTGTAAATAAAGCCTCCTCTGCCTGAATCTGTGTCCTGTTCTGATCTGTGCACTCCTTCAGCAAAATGTGAATATTTGGAGTCCTGGCTGTGTCTTTGTGTTCATATGCTAAGAAAGATTTCTCTCAGTCACACAGACTTCAGTGAGTAAATTGAAAACTGATGCATTTATCCAGTACAACTAGTTTCATGTGAGTTTCTGGTAATTGCATTTCACACAAGTAAAGCTGACTTTCCTGTGACCAAGTACTGCTCTGGAGGATTTGGCTGTGGTTTTCTCTTATGTCCAAGTTTTTATTTTTTTCTTTAGTGAAGCCTTGCCATCATAACTAAATGTGCAGGAGTTAGGTATTCTCTGTAACATATCTTCATTATTGGAATAATTCCCTGAAGGGTGTAATTGGGAAGCATAATATAATCTGCAGTACCATGGTTAGGAGATTGCAGGAGGATTATTTTGATATTCTATTTATAGAGAGATTTTTTTTTTTTAATTTAATAAAAATGGAGCAAAACTTTTAATTTTTCTAGAGAAGGATTTAGAAGTTGCAGCCCTAAGTGTAAAAGCTTGCCTACAGCAGTTGCAGGTGACTCTGGAAAGCCATTGAGACACTGAGGTCTGTAATGTATGCCATAGGGATTTTGATGTCTTACCAGGAGAAATGAGATTTACCAGTATTTATTAAATGATTCCCAGTAAATACTGAGTTCTTTAAAAGCAATCCCTGAAACAATACTTGAGAATAACCACAGAAGTTATATTTCCCTCTATTTAAAATATCCCCATTTTAAAATTCTAAGTATTCAAATACAGACTATTAAAATCATTGTTTTGAAAAGTATCTCTAGACCTGTTTATCCAAATAGCAGGGATGTATTTATGGTATTTAAGCAAGAATAATCTGCTGTGTTATTTCAGATAACTCTTGCTGTATGTAATTTTGGGAATATTTTAATCCTCCTAAAAATTCTTTATCCTGTTGTGGTATATGTCACCGCTGTAACTATAATCTATTAAAGGTACATTATCTAATTTCTATGTTAGATATCTCAGTATCTACATAAGGAGGCACACACTGCAGTTGGTGCAATTTTTTGGGATTGTTCTAATATGCTTTTTGCTGCATTCCTGGTTTTTGTAAGTAACATCTTGGAATAGTTTGGGGGTTTTGTGCTCCAACCCCATCCTCCTGCCCCTCAATACCTCACCCCTCAATAAACACTGACAACTTTTATTTTTAATTGGCCATGTATGTTTTCCTAGCAGTATGTTTTTCCTATTTTTATGTTCTTTCCCTAAGAATGGAAGGTAGTAAATAATAAGTAAGGGGACATGCCTTGAATAAAAATACATCATATCTAATATTTCAATGCCTGGTTATGGGAAAACAAAGACATTAGTTATGTATGAAATTTTGGAATATGTAAAGACACAAAGGCTTGGAAATCTGATGTTGTGTTGTTGTCTTGCTATGTTAGTGAATCAATTTTAAATTTTCACACCTTTCACAGATGGCTTAACACCCTGCATTATACAGTCTTTGAAAGACCTGGTAAATACTTTCTATTATAACATAAAGAGGGCTTTCAGCAAAGGTTTTTATATTATTAGAGCTATATTTATAAAGGTTTGGTTTGCTTTTTACTGTATTTAGGAAGAAAACAAAGATTGAGAGAAAAAATATTTGAAATATTTGCCAAAAATGGCAGAATTAAAGTGAACAGAACTTAAGAAGTTGGTACAGATACTGGGATGTGATTAATTACAGGTCAACTAGTGCAGAAAATCCAAAAATGTTGATCCTGGATTTGCTCTTTTTGGTAGCCTTGGAGGTACATCAAGTAGTGATCTTGCTTCAGGAATGAGATCATCCTCGGTAGTGCTGTTCTGCAGCACTGCATGAAGGCTGTTTGGCAGTTTCCTGATGGATGCAAATCTGTAGGACAATTTCTTTTTTTTAATTTCTTTTTTTTTTTTGTGACCAAAATTGACCTGCTCATGGTCTGTTTGTAGCAATTCTTTTCCCTGTACTATTGATTGGGTCTTTCTTCTCTTTGCTTTCCTATTATTGGTAGTAATAAT
Organism: Aegithalos caudatus; assembly: GCA_013389925.1. NCBI lineage: Eukaryota > Metazoa > Chordata > Aves > Passeriformes > Aegithalidae > Aegithalos > Aegithalos caudatus. Next base: position 277,792 of record WEIU01003392.1, on the reverse strand, counting down.
TGATAATCAGTAATGGTAGCAATTGGAGAGTGACTATCTACAAGTGCATATAGTCCCAGGACAAGGGGGAATGGCTTTGAACTCAAAGGGCCAGGTTTAGATAAGATATTAGGAAGAAAATCTTTACTGTCAGGGAGTGAGGCATTGGAACAGATTTCCTGGAGAAGCTGTGGATGCCCCAACCCCTGGAAGTGTTCAAGGCCACATTGAATGGACTCTGAGCAGCCTGGTCTAGTGGAAGGTGTCCCTGCCTCTGGCAGGGAGGGGAGTTGGAACTGGATGGTCTTTAAGGTCCCTTCCAACCTGGGCCATTGTGTGATTCTACTGGGATAATGCTGTGAATGGAGTTGTTTCACTTTACCTTGTAGTGGAGAGAAAGGATAGTCATGGAGGGATGAGTCTTCCTGTGTAGGTAATCTCTGCTCTGCTCCTACAGATCCAATCAATGGATGGCTTGGATCCATCCAAGCTGTGCATGGTTGTATATCTGTTGAATTTGTGTTTTTTTTTCTGAGAAGGCCAACATGGTAATTTGTGCTGGAACTATTACAAAAAATGGAAGAGCTTGTGATAGCCATCTCCAGGCTGAGTGGCATTCTAATTGGCTCTTTTGGGAAGCCTTCTGTTTATTAGTTTATGTATTAACAGGATATTCAGATTGCTTCTCAGGGCTCAGAAACTGTGCACACTTGTTCAGTGAATTGCATTCAAGTCAGGGCAGACAATTTATTTGTTCCCCAAATCTGTCATCTTTACATAAGACATAAAAAGATCCATGTGTCCATTGGATTTCTCTGTGCAGTCTCTATTTTCTGCAGGCCTGCTTGCTTCTGAAATGCTGGAGTGTTATATCATTAAAACAATACTTGCTGTTGGTTATATTAAGTGTTGGCAGGGGAGATGCCCAATCTGCATCTTTTTGCCTGTGATGTTTTTGTTTAAGTGCTCTTTTCTGTCACAACAGGAAGATATGAGGCTGTTTGTACATTCTCCTGGCACAAGCTGAACAAAGCATTTTGGCTTTCAGGTTCTGCTGTTGGCAGTTGTGCTCTGTACTGGAACTGTTGCTTCACCTCCCACCACCCAACTCAGTGCAGGGTCAGGATGATGTTTCCTCTCAGCTTGGAAATGCAGGGTCACTTAGGGAAGCCTGAAGGGCATCTCTCAGGTCTTGCTAATTGATCATTCTTTCCACCAGTCCCAACTTGTGATCACCTTGCTCTGAGGGGAAATACAAGTAGCTTTGGGGGTAAAAAACAGAATTTTCTTCAGTTTGTAAATTGATGGAGCCATGTGTATGCAAGACTGTGACCTTCCTCTAGGCTTAATATTTACAGGCCATTATCTCCAAGTACTCCTACCATGTGAAATAAAGCTCCAGGATGCTTTATGGGTATACACAAGTGTTTCTTGGATTGGTGACAAAACCACTTGAAAAACAGAATTTTCTGTAAAGGGGAAGATTTTGAAAGGAGTCACTGTGTCCATGGGCAATAGGTGAGTTGGGACCTAGATTCCAGGGATAAAATTTACAATTAAGAATAGTAAGTATCTGCACCTGTTTTTTAATGTTTTGGTTACCATTGCTGAGAATTCTAATTGCATCTATATTTAATATTTAATTTATTAATTTTTTTAGACAATGACAAATTATAATCCCTTGGGATTCACCTAACCTACTTCTAGCTGTTGGTTTCTTGCCATCAGTAGGGATGTTGCTTTCCCAGAAGGAAGCCTCGCATTGATGCAAGTAAATTAAAAAGGTCTTATCAATTGCTGTCTGTCTCTTTTGTTTAACTACTTCTGTTTAGGGTTTCTGACTAAAAAGTAAGACACTGTGACAGAGGGACACTCAGAATAATGGAGCATGCAGCTTTAAGGCAATTTCTTTGCTTTTAAAAGATTTCTTTTTTTGTGAAATACAGCATTTCCTTATTCCAAAAAGATATTGCAGCAATATTATTATTGTGGCATTTTTCAAGGGTTTTCATTTGTTCTATGTATACCTGCTTGACCTTGGCTTATAGAGGTATCTGTTTTTTTCATCTATGCTTCCTTCTTTCCCTGTGTTTATAATGGAGATACATGTAATTTGAAGCTAGAATCATCTTTTGAGAGCTTTTGTTGGGTTTGAGTGTTATTCATGGCTTGACTCTGTATGTGAATTCAGTCTAGCTACCCAGGGGACCCCAGTGCCACCGCACTTCACACTAACAATGGAAAAACCAATGGAAAACCTGATTTGTTGGGGTTTTTGTTTTGTTTTGGATTTTTTGTTTTGTTTGGGTTGTGGGGTTTTTTTGTGGTTTTGGTTTTTTGGGGTTTTTTGTGAAGGAGCTATTTGTTCTGGATCATTTGCTTCCCTATATGCTATAAATTTTGTCCTTTGTAATTCTCCTAACAGATGATTTTAAAGCAGGGGGTTTGGAAGGTTCAGAAGTTAATGATGGATATGTGTCTATTGTTGACAGTGCCCATATTTTAATTAGTTTTTTTAATTATTGGGGTGTACTATGTTAATTCATTGCAATTTAAAACCTGAGCATGGAGAAGAGGAGAGATATTGTTGACATAAGTAATTTCTTAAAATTGCCTGTACTTGACAGCATTTATAAAAAGAACCATGGAGAGCGACTGCTGATTCAGGAGGCTGGTAAAGGAGGGCTGTTGATATCAGCAGCAAAACTTCTCAGCAAACACAAGTTCTAAGAAGAAGATAATCCCATGTTTTGGACACTGGGTGACATAATAGGGTCTCATGGTCTTTGGAATGTGTGCCAGAGAACCTGTGAAGGTCATAAACCAGGTATTAAAAGTTACAATGCTGACAGACAAACAGTTAAGATGCTGTCTGAGAAATACTGTTTTCTGTAAGTTTTGCCATTGCTTTGAAATTTTCCTGTGGAGTTCCTGTGACCAGATGTTACTGAGAAAAGTGAAGTGAAAAGTGGGAACATCTGTGTACTGTGCTGCCTGCTGGTGAAGTTTTTCTGGTCAAGTGCAACAGATAAGACCTTTAGGGTTTAGTTCTTCTCTTGTAGATTCCCTTCATCCCCATAAATTCTTTCAGTACTGAAGAGCTCTTTGAAATTTACAGACTGAAGTACTGGGAATTAAAGTGGAAATGACTATCTGCAGGAAGAGAGACCCAGTCCAGAATCCTGATTTGCTGGGAAAACATCCCTTGAATAATAACTCATGCACAAAGGCGGCTCAGTCTTTAAATTTTAGTGATTCTTGTCTTAGCTAAGCCTGTGAGATTAGGTTAAATTCCAGAAGCCTTTTCCAGATATTATTAAATTCAATGGAGGGAATGGTGATCCAAAATGGTTTGGATTAAATGTCTCCCATGATAAGAAAATCTGAATAGTATGTATTGTTCATGAGAGGAGGTTTCTTTATTTATTCCTCAGCAAGAGAAGTTGAATTTAGAGTTGTGGATAGCTGACAATAAAGAGAACTCTTAACAGGATTATAGATTTTCTAGTGGTAAAGTATCTTTGCCTCTATTTAAGTATATAATTTAAAATTTCCCACTTCTGTTCCCACTCAGTCCTGCACCTTTACAATATTATGTAGTAATGGCATCAATGACATCATTCTTACTCTTAGTAAAACTTGAAAAGAGAGCCCAGAGTCTCAGTAAGACAAGTCTTTGAAACTTAGGGGTGTGGGGAATGTGAGTAGGGCTTTATCACACAGGCTTACTAGAGCAAATGAATAACCTTGTTCCTCTTTGAGTCCCCCCTTCTTCCCCCTTCTCCAGATAACAATGCTTAAACTTTACATAAATAGCTGGAACACTGTGCAGGACCTGATAAGCGGATTTCTTCGTCCATGCTGAGTCTCCCTTGTATCATATATCCGTTCCATTATCTTGTGGAAATGCTTATTGCAATTTCTTCCATTTAGCCCCCTATATATGTTATCTATAATGCATAATGGAGTGTGTGTATGAATGAAGGACAATATCCCATAAAGCAAGAAAATTACTTGTAAGTTGCAAGCAGTGGAGCCTTAATGGCATGATCTCATTATGTTAGGAAAAAAAAATTCTTAGCATCACCCTTTATACTACAGAGCTTGCTTTATTTTTCTTTCTTTTTTAAATCTTCTAGATATTTAATCAAGCTATGGTATGAAAGAAATAATGATGTTGAACTAAGCTTTTGGGTATATACCATGAATTCTTTTTGTAAATTATCATTTAAAGGAACGTTCTTCTGAATTTCCAGTGTGTTTCTGATGTGAGAAGCATCAAATTAGGAACTTTGAAGTAGTATAATAGTGGTAAGAGTACATTTTTCCTCTTCAAGAGTTGTGTTCTAAACTTTGAAATATGCAGTGTAAGCGTATTTGAATTTCTGAGCGCTCTAGTTTACTGTGTGTAGATATTTTAAGTTCTGAGGTTATTCAACAGCATTATTTTAAGAGGGATTAACCTAAGGTCTTAGCAAATACTGGTGTTCAGTTGCATTTGTGTAGTCTGCCATGCGCTTATTTTCAATCAAATTGTAAGCAGCAAATAGGTGTGTTAGACAGGCTGCCTTGGGTTATCCAGACAGCCCTCTGTCATTGGAGGGTTCCTGAGTTCTGTGCAGAAAGGAGACATTTCTTCTCATCACTTAAACATTTTATTTGCCTACATTTGCTTTGAAGACTTGAAGATTGGAACATCGTTCTTTTCCTCTGGAGACTGTTTTGCAGTTTCTGTTTCTTTCCTAGATGTTATAGTTGTCTGCATTGCCACATTTTTCTTTTCTTTTCCGTAACTGTCATTCATACTTGCATTTACCACAGTAAATAATTCATTTTGGCAACTGGTGCATGTTTTCTTGTATTTCTAATTTATTTGTTCTTCAGTCTCCATTTATTCTTCTTTCTTTCTTCATTCAATATTAGACAAGCTGTGAATATCCAGTCTTTTTGGTTTGGTTTCATTTTAAATATCCACAGAACAGCCCTTCCAGGCAGATAATATTTTCCATAATTGAAAATCTTCCAATAACTCTTTTAGGAATGGAGTGAGTAGAATCGAATGAAAGACCCAAGGCAGAGTCAGACACAGGCCCAAGTGTGTTGGCAGTCTCCTTGTGGGACTCTGAGCGCCGGGATGTGGCTCCGTAGGGTAGCAGCAGGACACGGCTGTGCTTTCCCCGTCACAGCCTGGCTGTGGCCTGCGGGAACACCTCGGGAGCGGCGGGGCAGGGACACCAGCTGGGCCCAGCAGCTGCAGAGGCGGCGCAGCCCGGCCGGGGCCTCGCCGGGAGCGGCCCGTGCTGCTGCCCTGCCCTCTCCGCTGGTGGGCTCGGCGCTTGGCTCCCCTTCACCTCCTTCATCCTCCTCGCATCCCGGCTCCTCCCTGCCTTTAGCTCTGTGCTTAGGTGTCCTCTCTGAAGTAAACACACCACACACCCCCTGCCCCGTGTTGCTCAAAGTGTCCAGATGATTGCAAGCCCTTGCCATGTTCATCGTATGCATCTTCAGCCCTTGCCCTGTCATGCTTACTGTCTTCTGCTAGACTTGGGAGCAATCCCAGCTATGTTTCAGTACTTGCAGAATGCCTAGCGCTGTAAGCAGATACTGTAACCATTTTTTGGTTAGCCTTTAGGAACTCCAAGCATAAATACAGTTGTTATTACTCCTATTAATAACACTGGTGACCTGTGTCTGGCTTGTGTTTAGCTGGCTCCCGTAGATTTAGCAGTGTGGCACATAAATGTCTCCCTTAGGCGAGTATTGGAGTTTCCAGTATCTCCTCAATACCTATCCGTGTTTCCTTTCTCTGTTCCTTCTTCTAAATTGTTTTTTATTTGGCAGTTTTTGATGTATCGTTTCACCTTGACAGCCCTGTTTATGGGTGTCAGTGGACAAAAGCCTTCAATGTTTTTTTTTTTACTCAAACCCCTTAGTTTTGGTTTTGTAGTTACGACCAAATATCTGTCAAATCTGTCCTTAAACAAACAAAGCAAAATGCATTGTTGTATCATGTCAAATGTTATTAAATAGTTGTCGGGTACTGCTTCATATACAACAACATTTCTGTCCTGGGTGACAATCAAAATGCTTATTGCATATGCAACATTGAATTTTTAAAGGGCTTTTAGATACTTGGTGAAGTGCTAGCTATTTTTTATTTCTACTGGAATATAAGTGTCTTCTGCTGTGCCAGATAGTATTGAAGGGGTATTATATTTTGAATCATTGCAAGGTTCTGTTCTCTAGTCTTTCTTTCTAAGGTTTCTTTACTTCTTAAAATAGCTGTAGTAAATTTAATGTTTCCAAGGAGTATTATTAGCTTATTGAACCTGGATCATAATCTTCTGGAGACATGGGAATTATAAAATCTTCTTGTAAATCATTAATGGCTCTGCAGGTAAAATGCCCTTGTGTAAAGGAAAGCTGAGATTTGTGGTGTGTATTTTCAGTCATCTCCCCCACACCTCCTACTTTGATGTATGCAGCTTCTCCTAAAATTAGTCTGAATTACGTGGTCCCCTTTGGTTGTGGGAGGACCCTGTTATGTCCTGAGCCCCATTCAGGTTCCTGGATTTCTGCGTTCATGTCAGACCACAGCAAGAAATGCACTGCAGGGCTTGCCTTCAGTGAAATTATTATGCCTACATTCCTTTAATTGCTAAATTTGCTGGCTAAAATATTCAGAAATAATTCTGGAGATCTGCAGTAACGGCTGATTGGGATTGCATATTTTTACCTCTCTGTGTACTTTCTTTGCATACAAAAACATCTCTTTTCATGCTGTGGTTGCTTCTTTTGAAACACCTGAGACTGTAATTAGGTGTGAAAAAAGGAAGTTGCTGGCTTTGTGTATCCTTCTGTGCCTAATTCTGGGATCCTTGTTGTGTATGGTGCTGAAGCATGGGTTCTTCAAGGTTTTTGTTCATGAATATTGAACATGGATAAAATTTGTAAGAGTTCATTCTCACAGGTGTTCTGGGAACTCTAAAATAAAACATAAAATTTAGAGGGATCTGTAATACTGTACAGCAGTGACTCCCCTGTTTTTCTATATCAGTGTAACTGCAATACTGCATGTTGACACTGCCTGACATTTTAGTGCCTGCAGAAATGTTTGAGTGACTGCATGAGTTAAAATGAGAGTATTTGGAAGCATTGAAACAGAGAGATTCTGGGAAGTGGATGTGGCATAATTTGGAAGGAGGTTAGGAGTTTTGAGATTAAGCCAGCCAGCATCTATGAAATGGAATTAGTGCTGCATGCTTGGAGTGAGAAATACAACTCTTTTTCCTCAATTCACGTTTTTAGCCAGTGTTTTTCCTACTGTTCACGTTCCCTTGCATTTGTGGTATCATGATGCAGACCACTAGAAGGAAAAGCCAACAGCACTCCATGTCCTTTTCTGGACATATTCCTTTGTGCATTGTCCCTCCTTCTTTTTGGTGCAAAAACAAAAGGAGCAGGGTGGTGGCAGGGGAGCTAAAACTGTTCCTGGAAGTGAAATCTTTCCTGTTAACTAGAGTTTTCCATAAGATTTGTTCAAATATTTAGGTGCTAACAGTAATAAAAAGATTATACTATAGCTGCCCATTTTGCCGAGTAGTTGCTTGGTTGAGAGAAAGCAGGAAGAAATGGATATTCTTGTTCTTCCCTGTAGCTGTGTCACTTCTGGCCAGGAATGTTCTCTTAATTTCTTTCCCTGCATGCATGGGCTGTCAAACTCTTAGCTCCATTCTGTTATCCTCCATTATCCCCACTTTCATTGCAGTTGTTTTACCCTGTTTGGGTGTGGACTTTCTGAACACAGAAAAAGGGGAAAGCCACAGGCAGTGAGTGGTGTCAGTGCAAGCCGCTGTGGGAGGAATAAAGTCTGCTTTTGCTCCACAGTCATTGATTGCCTCCCCACCTGAACTTAGGAAACAACCTCAGGGTTTTAGGGAGGCACTTGACAAGCCAATGTGACAACTCTCTGTGTGCAGGGAATTGAGGATTTTCCTGTGCCAATAAACCCACTTCAAGGGACTTAATCTACTGAGAGCCAAGTGAAGTGTGAAGCTTCCTAGAAGGTAATAATTACTTTTGTGTAAAACAAGGTATGAAAATAAACATCATTACAAAAACTTAGAGCAGATAAATTATAAAATGTCACCTCTCTAGCTGCTTGTAACCCGTGAGGAGTTTTTGAAGTGGGAAGCAAACACTGATAGTGATACATCTTATGGAAACATGAAAGTTAGGAAGTAGTCATGGTTTGTCCTCAGCCATGAAAGCATAACAATGTACCCTCATATTTGACCAGAAGGGAACTTTTATGCTTTGCTGTGTTTGAATCAGAGCAATATAGTCTTTCTTACCATTAAAATGGGTCATTAGTTAAAAATGGATTCCAAGATGTGTTTTAAGACATTACATACAGCACCAGAGTTTTGGCTGCAAAGCTCATCCAAGGATGTGGGTTCTCTCTTGCTGTTTTGGTTCTGTGTTGTGACAGGATTAAAAACTACCACAATGTGACTCCAGCTGAGCCATTGAATGAGGAGAACCAGGAAAGGCTCCTTTGGTTTTAATTCCAAAGCATAATACTTTAGTCAGACTGACCTGCTGTGGACAACACCTTTCAAATAAAATGAAGGATAAGAATCCCCCAGAGTTTACTGTGGATTTTTGTTTCACCTCCAACAAGAAGCAAAGCTTTTTTGGGTTGGGGGCTTGGAAGAAGCTGGCTTCCTGCTCGTCACTGTTCTTTTCTGCATCTGCTCTTGAACTTTACACTGATACACATCCTAGCTGTTTTTTTAGAAGATCAGTTTTCATTGCATTTGGAGCTGGTGCTGGAAATGTATAAGAAGGAAATAGGTAGTCTTTATCCATGTGCCTCTTTCCTCATTTCTCTCTCTTTTGTGCAGGTAAGAGCATAATAAGTATATGTGTACATATCTGTACATTTAAATGCACACACATACACAAAATCCAAGAATATAATTAAAGACATTCACCTAACATAAAAAGCTGAAATACTTTTGTTTATTTATTTATTAATGTAGAAAGAATTTGGAGCTCCTGGAGAAGGAAGAACTACTCAAACACTACTGAAATGTGAAAAATAGCAGTAGGCAAATGCAACACCTTGTTTTTACTTCTTTTCTAAAGTTGTCTTCTGTTCCTAAGTGGTTTTAATTAAATACTGTTTTGAGGCATGTGACTTACAAACAGTATTCAAAATTTGAGCGAAAGCCAGGAGTAACTCGCTGTATTTACAGGCTTTCAATTTATTTTGTAAATAATATTAAATAATAATAAAAATATGCTGTTTTGTTTTAAAAGTTATAAATGAGTCGCACATTTAAGAATACTAAATCTATACTGAGAGAGATCTTTCAAAGCCACTGTGTAATTAAAGTTTCTCTTTATGAGTTTAGAGTACCTTCTTTCCTAATTGGATATAGGAATGACACTTTTGTGTTGTTAGTGAGCAGGGAAGTACTGCTGTGTCTTACAATTTGGTGCTGGAGGAAAGAGGCAAATGATCCATCCAATGCTATCCTTTGAGAGTATTATAATAAATATTGTTCTGTTGAGAAAAGTAGAGAATGAATAATAGCATATTCAGGAGCAAACATCGGCAGAGCAGACACTCAGGGACTGCTTTGAGGACAAACTAAATCATCATAATGTGCTCTTCTTACTTGGAGATGAGAATTGTGAGAATGGGACTAATAGCACCTGCTGCTTTCCTTCTTGGAGAACAAAGTTCTCGAATGAGTTGTGAGTATGTGTGGCTCAGATCCTGAGAGATCTTCAGAGAGATGCCACACTTTGAATTTCTCTAAACTTCTTTTGTAATACGTTGTATGTCATTTCCCCTCTTCAAGTGCCAGAAACCAGGCCATCTTCCTGGGTGTACTAGTGAATCCTCTGGAATCTTGCCCTGAATCCAAAGAATCGGTGGGTTTTGTTCTTTATCTTTAAATATCCTTATCAAAGTTTCAAGTCATGTTTCTGTGATGTAAAACTATTTCACAAGCTTGTGCTTTGTGACGAGTTGTGCCCAAATGTCAGGATCTTGCTGAGAAATTGGAACTATTCCATTGTTGTTTTCACAGTAGAAGGGAACCATTGTGTCAAATGTGTGCTATAATACCTGTAATGCAGGTTTATACCCTACTCTCTGTTTTTACAAGTATATGTTATATCTACTGTCTGCACTAGGTTTAAAGCCTGACACTGAATTACAGGAGAAATTTAATGCACTGTATTAGAAACACATATGACTGCTCTAGTCTCAAAAAAGGTTGCTCCCTTGACATGGTGAGCTTCAGAAATTGATTCAGGTGCACTGAGAATTGATTTGAGGAGTCTCTCTGGCCTTAAGGGACTACAGTGTAAAGAAAGCTCAATAAAAGGATGTTGTAAAAGCAATCTGGAGTACGAGGCAGTATCCAAGATCAAGGAAACTGCAATAGGTGAACATTCAAGGGGCACTCTCACTTTGAATTTGTGTTTTAACTGATTAGAAAAACAGCATGATAGTAAAGGACCATTTAATGGTACAACTTAAATTATTTATTCTTTATTCTTTACTCTTTAAATTTTCTTCTCTTTTAAGCTCGGTCTTTTAGAAGGCTACATAAGCCACAGTACCAAGGCAATTCTCAGGCCTACTCTTTCTTCTTCATTTCTTGCTGAAAAGTCTTGTCTCAGTTACACTTGTAGTATTTTTCACTAAATGATTTTTTGATGACTAGGAAAGGACACATGCCAAAGAAAAGGGCTACACATAAAAGAAGTTTCTAAATGTGGCAAATGAATTGGAGAAGGCAGGAAAATTAATTTTGAAATAAACAAAAAGATAAATCTTTTCAACTCTCTCCTAGTCAATAATCTTAGTAATTACAGGAATAGGAGTACTACTACTTAAAAATCAATGCTGTTGTTTTTTAATATCTTGGCTTGCATACTGGAGGTCAGTAGAAACTTATTCTGAAATAGATTGTAGGTAACCTCTTGAGACAGATCCTGGGCTAGAGTTCTAGACTTTAACATGGGCAAACACTGTAAAAGATACATCTTCAAATAACAGAGAAGTCCTTTTGATTAAAACAGTTAGTAAATTAGTAGATTTGGTAAATGGAAATTCCTATTGTACAGGACAATGAACAAATTAAACGCATATGGCTCTTTGGAGGTAGAAGTTATCTAAGGTTTTAGAATAATGGATGGAAACATTGGCCTGTCAAGCCCACTGTATTGATGATGAGTTCTTATAGCTATCTCCTTGTCCTCTGGATGTATCATTCAGTTTTGTCCCCTCCTTAGACACCTTTTTTTGCTTTTTAGTTCTCTCCTGAGATTGTTTTATGGAGTGATTTTCTCTACTGAGCATGCAAGCACACTTGTTAGGATTTGATATATGTAAGCCACATATTTTATTATGGTGGATGTGTTCTTATAGGATTCTTATTGATTTTCTTGTGTTCTAGTCGATGATGAAGTGAAGCGATAATAAAGCATGGATGTGCTGGGTTTGTTTTCTTTACCTCTGCTGTGACTTAGACAGGACATTGTAATTTTTTTAGATATGCCAAGTGCAGCGGAGAATTAATCTTTCTCTGAAGTGAAACAATGTAGGATTACAGCAGTAACTGCTGATGCCTGCTACATTTATCCTTAACTAGCTCCTTTTTTTTTTTTTTTTTCTAAGAATTCTTGTCACTTCAGTGTTTCCTTTTACACCATGCAAAGGTTGTTTTGGATCTTTGTTCACTTACTGCTGTTTCCAGTGAAGCCAGTGCTAGAATCCATAGTGGTCGAAGGGAAGGTCAGACACAACCGTATAAAATAAATGTAATTTGAGCATGAAATTATGTCAGAACACCTCAGTTTTTACATGTGTGACAAAATGTTTACCTACTTACTGATACTTCTGAAGGAAGCTTGTCATTTGTATTATCAAGATGATAGCACCTTTCCAATGGTTGTCATTGGAAACTTGTATAGGGTCACTAATCTTTCATTTTCTGCTCTTCTGATGACTGGGTGTTTCCAAAAACTTCCCTGTTTTGCTTTAACACATCACTTTAAAATATCCTTAAGAACAGAAAATAAAGTTAGAAAATTACGTGTTCTGTCAGTTAAAAGTAAATATTAATGGGAGTAGTGAAGTTTCACAGGGTGAATGTGGATATAAACAGGCTGGAGGTGTAACAGCTGCTGTCACCAAAGACCACAAAGAGAAGTGGAGAGGAGGGGAAAATCATGTGATTAATTAATATTTATTTGCAGACTCTGAGAGGTTGCCTTACCTAGTATTAATTGAAATATTTCTTCTGATTACTTAAAAATATTTACGTCTATCTAAAAAAAAAATCTGCCTAAATCTGGAAGAAGAAAATTTTAATTTGACCAATGGAAGTTCACACATTGTCAGGAAAAAAACAGAATACATGAGGACAATGCAAGAAGACTGGCTGTATGTTATTACCTTCTTGGGGTTTGGGTCAGTGTGCTGAAATACTGGCAGTGCAGTTCTGCTTCAGATGAATCAGAACTAGGTCCATCAAGCAACTTTATAGAATGTTCTCCTCCAGTTGGTCAAAGCTGGACTTTGCACTTTCTGCCTTTCTTGAACCTAGCTCCTTTTTTATTCTTTTTCTTTTTCGTCTTTGTTTCATCTCTAAAAGTTAAAAAAAAATGAACAAGACTTTGTTTCCTTGTGAACAGAGATTGCATCTCTCCTCCCAGGGCTTGCTCAGGGTTAGTAACAACTTCTGCGAGAATGATTTATTGACTTTTCTGCTCTGACCAGAATTAAAACTGTCACCAAAGGGCCTGTAGTCCCCAGACACCAGCTTGGCCTTCTCAGTCAATCTGCCAGAAAGGGAGCTTTAGTTACATAGTAATTAAAAGACTTATTTCATGGTGAGTAACTAAAGGAAAGTAGAGGTCAGAGAGAGAAAGGTTAACGTGCTGAGGCAGAAATAGTGCAAAGCACTAATTCTGTACTTATATATAGAAGTCTCCCCCCTTCATCTCTCAGTGTTTTTCATTTTCAACTTGTACTTTGCATATTTCTGTTTATTTATTGAACCAGCTTTGAGAACTTTGGAAGCTTTATGAGAAGGTTTAAGATTACTGGGTTTTAAGTGCTACTTCATGATATCTTACTAGATTCATGAGGGATCGAGGCTTACATGATCATGAACAATTTATCATTCTTGTTTGTCTTCCATCCTTTTCCATTCCAGCTGTGGATCTGTTGGCCAGTTTAATCCAAATTTGACCAGAAATGTAACAGCCTCCACAGTGCATGAGAGGGTGTTCTTAAACACTCTGCTGAGAAAAGGGCATCACAAGTATAACCTTTACTAGACACCAGAGCTACAAGTGAAAAAGCTCTGTTGTGACAATTGTGGCCTAAAGAAAACTTTAAATTCAAGTTTGCACCTCACTGGAAACCAACTGTCACACAAACCCATAGGAAAACTGACTTCATCATTTCTTTTTCTTATGGTCCTGCTTATTTTGCCATCAGCCTATTGTTTAACATCCCTGGAAAAGAGCTGTGTGGAAATTAGTGCAATGTCCATGCAAATATCCAAGACATTTCATTAATACAACTCATGCCATTGGAACCAAGCTCGTGCATAATCAGAGTAGGAGGATTCTCTTTGTTTTGCCTTTATGGCAATTTTGGAGAACCGATGTCTTCTTAGGCACTGTGATATGCCAGGGAGGAAACAATGCCTTTTGGATGGTTGCTTGCAGCTGTGCTTTTCTTCCTGCTGTTGGGTTGTGGCTCTGTCACTTGGTGCCTGCTGTGTCCTGTGACAGAGCTGGGCCCTTCAGGTCTTACAGAGCTGCCATTCCAGCAGCACATGGTGAATTACACCAGGCCTGTGGAGCTGGCACTGGCAATGTTACCTTGTCAATGGGATTTTATCAGGGAATTGTTCAGCAGAGCTGAGTATATCCCTTTCTTACTGATAGGGCAGCCAGTTTTTAATTGGATTTGTAGAAAGACACTTGCAGGTGTATCTTTTAACCACAGTTTCCTTTGCCAGCTGGCTTCCCATGGTGAGGAATTGGTGTCAGAACTCAATACTACAGTTGCACTGTGGGGATTGAAATGTGATTCAAACCCTATTTTGCTAGATTCAGTAAGTGCATGATGGATATTATAAAGAAAATAATAAACTTCATTGAATATGTTGATCACAGAGGGATTAAATAACATCTCAGACTTGCTGAAGAATTCTGTGACACAGCTGTGAGTTGAAAACCAGATTTCTGCATCTCAGTGTGGTGATTTAATGACCAGATCCTACAACTGTTTCACCAGGGAAATCAGGGAAATGTTCATCACTAGAGCATCTGTATTCCAGATTGGCTTTAGTGTTATGGATTAGAAAGTAGACCTACTTTTTTTTTTTTTTTTTTTTTTTTTTTTTTTTTTTTTTTTTTTTTTTTTTCCTAAATCTGCTTTATCAAATAAGATTTTGCTGAAACTTAATGTCCAGAAGTATTTTTGAGATTTAAAGCAAATAGCAAACTCATTAGGAGTTCATCCTGCCTTAGTCTCCCAGTGCATCTTAGTGTGTTCATTGCTGGAGCAAATAAGTCTCATGTCAGTGTTGAAGACTATTTTACCTGTCTGAGAGAATTTCATGTGAAGTGGGCAAAGGCCCTTTGAGCCAGTTGAAAAGAACCTATTTAATTCAGTGTGCATACTAATAAATATGTGAAATATCTCCCATAAGATTTTTTTTGGGTTGGTTGATTTTTTAAGTGTACAACTTGAGATAGCCACAGAGTTCTTAGGGGAATGTCCATGTATTTGCCATTGATCATATCACAAAAAGGAAAAAAAAGTTCATAGTAAAGTAGAAAGATAGTGGCAGTGTAAATTAGAAGCCTTAGATAAAAATGTTTTAAAATTTTGACTTCCAGTGTTGTCATTGAACTGAATTTGAAAAAAAAAATCAGCAATTGTTCAATTTGAGGTTTAGACTAAAGTCTTGGTAGCTAACCTTGCTGAAGATGAGGTAGAAATGATGTTGTCAAAACAGCCTGTGGGATGATGCAGAGAGTGGTTCTTATTCCAATTCACAAATAGCTGGATTTGCTGGGATGATACAGAAGACAGTAATTGGCCCCAAATTAAGCAGATTGTGGGTTTTTTTAATGCTTGTTTATTCATTTTCCCAAAAGGTGGGCATGGGCTCTCAAGCACGGATCTTCTCTAGGCCTTCATTTACAGACAGACAAGAAAAGAAAGGAGTGAGGGGGAAGAACGAGGAGGGAATTGAAAGATTGATTTTGATCGAAACAGACCTAAAACCAAAACCAAAAGAGCTCTGCTTTGAACCTGTGAAAAGTACTATTTCCCTTGTTAGCACTTTTCTAGTTTCTGTAAACATAAATCTACCCAGCATGTGATTTCTTTGTAGCTGCTGTCATTGCAGCTTCATCCTTGGGTAAGATACAAGGCTAAGTCTCTCAAAGGGACCATACAATTTACTTGTAAAGCTGGTCGTACCATAAAGTTACTTTTAAAATAAAGACCTTTCAAATTAGTCCTTGAAGTGGGTTATGATCTTCTTAAGTGATCTCTTAATGAAATATGTTTCCTATTATAATTTTAGGGTTTCATCTATACTCATCAGATTTTAATTTGTTGGAAATACAGTTTTGACTACTTTGGACAGTGGATGTGACCTTTAGTGAATTCTGTGCTTTTATGAAACTCGTGGCTCTCTGAATTAATGATGACATAAGAAAGCCAGGTCTTTAATTTGTTATAAATTTAACTCTGAAATGATGTCTGTCAGTGATAATGCTACAATGTAAAGGAGTGTTGGCAGCAAATGATAAGAAATGTCAAGGAAAGGGCAGAAATGGGGAAAGGAGTTTTACATACTGGTATCATGCTATGTCCTCTTTTTGATAAGCTGTAATGACAGTGGCTGTCAAAGCTGTCAGGGTACTGAAGGGCCCTTCTTGAGACATTTCTCTCCTTTATCGACAGGCAAGGAAAAGTGTATGCATGCACCTATACACAAACTTATGTGGAGGGATAGAGTCTCATTCCTTTCATTCTGGATCAGGAGAAAAGATTAAATGCTAAGTGATATTCTGATTCTCATTTGTAATTTATATATTTCCATAAAGTCTTTGGTGCTGTGTGCATAGTAATTTCTCCTGCATCTATGGTGTAATATTAGGAAACTCATGTAATTATAAATAACTTAATGGATATCTGTTTTGTATATATTATGCAAATAGATATCTGTTTTAACCTAACCTGTGAGGTATAAGAGTCATTCATTTAGGCTGGAAAACCTCTTAAGATCATCAAGTCCAAGTGTGAACTCGGTACTGCCAAGTCCACCATTAAACCATGTCCCTAAGTGACACATCTAGACATCTGTTAAATGTCTCCAGGGATGGTGGTCAGCCTGCTCCAGAGCTTGACATTTTTCCCAGTATCCAAGCTAGACCTCCCCTGGTACAACATGAGCCCATTTTCTCCTGTCCTATTGCTTGTGATTATTCCAAGGAATTTTAGTTAACTGGAAGGCTTTCTGAGAAGGGGATGAAAAGAACCTTTGCTTCCATGTCTTTACAGATCTGGTGCTGCAGAATATTCCAAATGCAGATGCTTTGAGGTTTCTAATGACATCTAAGAGTGTTAGATGTTTTAGCACAGAAACATGCTCCAAACCCCATATTCGTGTTAGGTCCCAGCTTCATGAGACACTCATTAATTATTTGGGATATTGAAATATAAGTGAATGCTCACAATGGGATTGGTTTTGGGAAGAGGCTTTTAGGCAAAATGAGATAAATGAGGGGTAGAATGGTTGTCAAAATCTTGAATTCTTTGATTGGGTGGATTAGGCAGTTGCCTAGTATTGCCATGCCCTGCCTTTTAGTGGATCTGTGTCCTTTGCTCTTCTGTTTTGAGAATAATACTGAAATGTTCCCTGCTAATGTAATTCCTTGAAAATGAGAGAATTGGTAGACACACTTAGGTCCTTTAATTTTCAGTGATGTCAGTGAAATCATCTTACTAATCTGGAAATTATACTGGCAGTCACAATATGGGTATAACTTAAAGAGCAAACAATAAAGTGAGGCACAATAAGCAGCACATGAGTAAAGATTGTGGAATGTGACATGAAAGTGTCTGGCCTGTGGGGAGAAATACCCCTTTAATTTTAGAAACAACTAAAAGGAAAGAAGCAAATGGAGCACAAAGCTATTCTGTTTTCCCATTTGGGTGACTTCAGTGGTGCTCAGTTTTTGGGGTTTTTTTTTAATGTTTCATCAGAATAATACCTGATATGATGGATTATCCACTCTTCCTGCAGGTTGAGAATCATATACAGATGGAAAGGAGCAGGTTGGCAACATCAGCATTCAGGTTCACTGGTACAAACCCCTCTGAAGCATTCTGCTTTGATGGCTGATTAATCATTTAATTTCCAGCGCCTTGTGTGAATAGGTTCAGGTTGGGGTTTTTTTCAGTGACTGCTGTGGCCTTTCCATTGCATCCTGGAGCCCTAGCCAGAAAACTGCTGTGAAGGAAACATGGAAGCAAAAGTGTAGCATCAATACTGCTGGTCTAGGTTGCAAAAGTAGCATCCTAAGCACTTAAATTACCAAATAGTTCTTGGAAAAGCTGGAAATATTGACTCTAATGTTTTGGAAATATATCCCTTAAATCAACACTTTTAATTTTGCTGTTTGATGGATACATTAATGCCCTTCCAGAGTACATTTTTAATGTGAATTTTTCTGTCTGCTTCCAAGTCCTCACTCCTATTTTTTTCCCAGTGCTGTAACTAAACAGTTTTGATGAAGAGGCTGTGGGACTGGATGGCAAGACTTACAGACTAGAATGTGTGAGAGATTATGATGTAGCTAAAACTCATGTGATAAAAGATACTTCTTGTGTTCATGGTGATGGTTTGCAATATCCTCTGAGATGTACAACTGCTATTTTAGCACCAAAGAATGACTTTGACTCTTCTAATCCAGAGGAAATAGAAATTCTGGGAATCATTATAAGATCTTTAGTATGACTTAAGTCACACTAGTTAATTTACCATTTTTTTAATGGATTTCATTCTGTGATGATTTCCCTGAACCTTTCTCTGTCAATTGGTCAGTTGCCCACCAGGGCAGAATCACTCAGTGTTGAGTACAATCCTCAGCTGTAGTAACCTGGAGGGCACAGGGAATGAAGAAAGTTCCTCTTCATCTGCTTCTCTGTAAGGTAAGGCTGGACTGGCAAAGCAAGGACTCCTGCAGCTTGTTCTGTAGCCTAGCCAGCCATCTCCTGCTTGCTGAAACACAAACAGATGCTGTACATCCAGAGTTCTCATTATCCCACTCCTGTTCAACAATACAGCATGTTATCCAAAATGTTGGAGAAGACTTCAGGGCCCCTTTGCTCAACACTCCTTCCTGCCTTTCCATGGCCTGCATATACAGAGGTAAAGATTCCTACATTAAACTTGCAAAGAGTTTGGGGCCTTGGTAACCATTAGGAGTAGGAGGTGTGTTTAAGGACATGGTTGTTGCTTTGCTGCTTAGTTCAGTGTGTTAAATCCCAAATTTGCAGTCCAGAGACTTAGCTGCAGTGCATTTTACTTTCTGTTTTATGCAGCAGTTCTTATCTGATGAAATTGAATAGTACAAGTATTTCTCAGCACTGCAGAGACTGGTGGAGCTTTATCTGTGGATTCTGGCCTTTCTTCTGCCATTGATGTAGTGCTGTAAAAAGGAACAGGGCCTTGAGTCCTGAAAGCCCGTGGTCTAGAAGGAGTTCTTAAAAGCAAAGCCCTAAACCTATGCTGACATAAGTATACAATTTTAGAGGGAGTAACTGAAGTGGGTTTAGCAAGAAACTGCTGTTAAAGCTGAAGGCATCAGATCAAAAAGGTGTTTGGTGAGCTAAGGACATGGAATGGAGAGGATGAGTGAAAAGGGATCACCTGTCATTTGTACTGCAGCTTGTGAGTCCTAGAGATGATATTTTTATTGAAATGTAACTTGATGAACATTGAGTCCTGTCTCTCTTGGGACTTCACTCAAAGATCTTTGATTTGGTTCTAGAATTTTGGATTATGTTTGAGGCAATGCTGGACATCATAGTGATTACAAATTTACTACCATGACACAGCTTTTGAGAGGCTATGTCAAAAATGGAAGCTTCAGCAGGCCAGAGGAACAGGTTTTAGCCATGAACTTTTGTGTCCCTTGCTGCCAGGAACCTTCAGTTGGTGTTATTCCCGTGGTGTGTGGCAACTGTGCTGAGACCTAAAGGTTTAGTCCTTACACCTGTGAAGTCAGTGGCCCAGCTCTCAGGGGCATCAGTGATGTAGGATGAGAGCCTGAAATGGCAATTCCATGCCCTGTCACAGCATGGAGGTGCATCATGGCAGCCTCTGTTACAGAGCACAACTTGGCATCCTCAACTTAGGTCATAGTTGTTGAATTTAAAAAAAAAAAGCAGGATTGTCTTTCTGTTTTGCATTAGAAATGTGTTTTTTGAAATTGGTATTGCACTCTTGTAGTTTGGTAAAGTAACGCTTCAGTTCCTTTTAATAATGGAAAACATCTATCTGAATCCATCATTCAGATTTCATTTAACAAACAATTCCTTCTTCCTCCACCTTTTTCATTGTTTTGTTGTCAAACAGGTTCCCAGACTAAGGATGAAGAAGAAATGGTAAGCTATTGAGTAGTCATCTTGGGGCAGGTTATTGAATTAAATGAATGTGGATTAAAAAAAGTTACACCAACACTTTCAACATTATTAAAATAACAGGTTTTATTAGGCTGAAAATGTCTACACTGGTATTTGTATAAGTAACTGTGCTCCAGAGAGATCAGTGGCTGCTTCTGTGTTCCCATATTCTGTTCATTAACTCATTAGAGCTTAACGATGTGATTGTTTCAATGCTGGATGCAGTATTTTCATAAAGCCTGTGAGTGAAAATGGACAAGCCCAAGCACTCAGAGAAAGTCTCCTTAATACTCAGCTAATGCAGCCATGGCAGGGTGAGAAAGGAGAGCATTTGCAGCCTCTTTTGCAATTTATGACATAATTTGTTAAAGCAACAAGATTTTCTTGCTCTCTTTCTGATGGATAGGCCAGATAAATGAGAGAGATAATAGTTCATTGTTTCCTGCTCTTTGAATGGCATTTCTCTATTGTCTTAAAGCCTCAGTGGAGTCAACTTCACACAGTGGGCTTTGTTGAAACAAAAGCACTTGTGCCCCATGTCACCAAGAGAGCTACAGTGGAAATGCTAATTTGATAGAACTAAAAAGTGTTTGAGGTGGAGCCAATAGCCTAAATATGAGATCCTCACCATCAGCTATTTACGGTCTTTGGTTTTCTGTCCTGGGTGAACAGCCTGTTTCACAGGAACATCAATTTTTGTGCCTTGTCATTTCACCAATTGCATCATGCAGTCAGATTTCAAGTGCCTTAAGAGTAACCATAGTAACTGCAGGCCATTTAAATAAGCTGAAAGAAAAGGAATTCCCTCCCTCGTAAAACCCTTCAGTCAAAGGTACAGCAGGATACAGATTCTCCTCTGCTGCACACTGGCACTGCTCCACTGGGTTTTATGGTTCTGTGCATTTGCACAGGTTGATCTGGTTCTAAAAGTATCTGCAGAGCAAATCAACAGAAGTGGGTGTAGCTTCTTGAGGAAGGCAGAGCAGTGGCTGCTGGCTCTAGGATAGATTTGTGTCTTTGTGTTTGTGCCTGTCTGCTCAGGCACGCGCGGATGTGTCCACTCATTCCCTTCCCCGCTCCTGAAAAATGTCACATTTGTGAGACAGAACTACTGCTGCCCTTGTGCTCTTCTTACTCACACAGTGATGTCAAAGCCTCTGTTTTAGTTTGACAGTTTTGTTTCTAGTTTTAGTTTTTAGTTTAGTTTCTGTAGTCAGTGTAGGATGGGCTATAAATCTAATCTTTAATGTTCTGAATCAGAATTTTAATGCAGTTGGGTAGGCCCAATTCCAAGTGCAGCATACTACACTTGGCAATATCACAGTGTCATCCATGCAAGAACACCACGAGGAAGCCAGGTTTGAGTGTCTTTTTGTTGTGATAGTGAGAAAAATCCAAATTTTCCTTTTACTCCTAACCTGAATTTATTCTTACCTATAGCCCTTACGTTTTGCCTGTTCCCTTTGTTTCCTAAACTAAAAATCAGGGTACTGTATTGTTAGGGAGACCCTGAATATTTTATTGAGAAGATTTATCCATCAGCTCACTGGTTCATGGAATAATTCCCCTGGATTCATGCTTACATTGATTTCAGTGATAGATGGTGCTGGTGATTCTAAATGTCAGTGCTTCTTACATCTCAGGATCTCTTCATTTTCCCTCCAAGTTTATAATGCAAGAGGATAAATGCATTTAATTTAGATTAATCTTTGACTGTTAACTTTTCTGGAAAAAAGAAGGACTAAGCTAGGTAAGTAATTCAAGTAAGCAATTGTTCCTAACTCCTAAGCTGAATATGCTAATGAAGCAGTTATGAACTGACTGGAGATTTTGGTGTCTGAGCTGCTTATTAAGAAAACTGTTCTATCTGCAAAAACACTTTAATTGTCTTGTTGGGGATATCAGTGAGAATTAAAAACTAGGCTAAATTTTGAGTCTATTTATAGATTTAATAGCAAAGAATATCTTCCAACATCTTTCATTCAGGGCTAGTGTTTAAAATCTTGGTGATTTAAAGTTATTAGATTTCCAAAAACCAATTTGCTATTAAGGAGTGATTAAGAAACTGATTTCAGTACTGGCTATTAGAAGCTTATCATTTGGCTTTAAAGCATTAGCATTCTCTGTTCTTTGAAGATATTCAGGCAATTTTTGAAGGCCTCATGCTTAATGCTTGTTACAATAGCCTTACTGAAATACAGGTATTCTCATCCTTGTTGGGCTAACCTGGGAGACAAGTTGGATGTTGACTGAATTGTTTATTAGTCTCTTTCCTTTGAATTTGGTCACTATTTAAGCAGTGTGCATTTCTGCTTTTCATCGTTCTTTCTCAAAATTCTCCTAGGGGATGATTCTTGAAACCATTTCCATAATCACACTTACTTTCAGATATTTTTCCTGCCTAGATTCCTCTAGTTGGGCAGGCTTCTCCAACTAACTTTCCTAGGGGGCTGTCATTGACTGTGGTGCAACTGCAGAGATCAATAGTCTCTGTGGCAGTGTGCTGAACAGGCAAGATTCACAGTCATCCCAGGAAGAAGGCTGTAAAGCTCCCTGACTTTGTGGAGACAGAGAAGGAAGTGAAGGTGACATTTATACCTCTTGGTAAGGAAGTGAGGATAAAAAGGAAATCTAATATATCATTGGGACATCATCAGTTATAGAAACTCTGAATTTGTGTCTTGTTTTTCATGTGTTAAGTAATATTGTTGTCTTTCTAGCGGTGCACAAGTAGTGTTTTCTCTCCCCTTGCCACTTCAAAAGTTTGCTCAGTTTGTGATCAAGTTCTTTTTGTACATTCACTGTTGCTCCATACATTAGAATTTCTTATCAATTTTTGGTCAATAACCCACTTGGAAAAAAAAAAAATTCTTCAGTTTCAAACATTCAATTGTTAAATATTACCGGCAGCATCTACTGAAATCAATCCTTTTCCATTTTATTCTGTTTTATAACAAGATAGACATACAATAATTCATCCTTTAATAGGGTACTTAGGCCTAATTATTCAGTGCTGCCACCTCTGCTCCCCCCACTCCCAGATTAACATCAATATTATCTAAAATGTCTTTGATTCAATGGTCTTATTTAATCTAGAGAAAAAACAAAAAGAAGTACCAGATGAAAGCTTGAGTAAACTTCCTGGAGTCTACAAATCCTGATCTACAGTCATTACTCTCAACAGAAAGCAGTTTACTCACCAGTGATCTTTGGAGTGGACACAGAGAAGGTAACAAAGTGCAGTGCAATTTGGTGGTGATGGAAGTCTAGAGTTAGTTATAGCCCAGACTGTTGTATAAACAGTGGAGAGTTGAGGGGTTAAAAGAGATTTAACTGTTTTGAGAAGTAGAGAGGAAGTAACCTTTCCTCTGCTGTATTTCATATATATCTGATAGGATCATGATAGTTTGAGAGCTGAGGTGATCTGAAGTATTTCATTCAGGATCTAGAGAGTCTGAATCCATCTTCACTCTCTTTCTTCTGAGGTGTGGCTTATATTTCTGACTGATGTCTGCAAGCAGGTACTGCTTCTCTGGGCTGCTGGAGTCTGGCCAGCTTTTAAGCCAAAACATTACATGTAGAGCTTCTTGAACAAGAAAATATTTGTACAATGGGCAGCAATATAGATATACCATGCACATTTTGACAGAGAAATAAACCCACACATTTACACTTCCAGTCTGATTTTTTTAAGGTGGTGATTTACAGCCCTATTACCATTTGGCAAGCCAAGGTCTGGAGAATAATATCAAGCCATCTGCTTGTGCCCCTGTAGGGCAGCTTGTAGCCGTGATGCTGCGTTGCAAATACATCACTGAAACTCACATGCTGAAAATCTTGTTGTGTGTCTTGGATCCTTTTCTTTTTGTTTGCCTTCAGGATGGTGGCAGATGTGCTGGACACACGTGGGTTTTGTGCCATTGACTGTGCTGTAAATAGTTGAAATTATGTTCTGTGATATTTTTTGCTTTTTTCTTGTTACATAGCTGGAAAATGGGGAAGGGGCCTTCGAGGAAAGGCTGGCATGCAATAGAAAGAAGATGAAATAATTTTTAGAGAAGAGAAATGCTACTTCTGACAAATGGTTTTTGAGCTAATTGCCTTGCTATCTCTTGAGACCATATTCCTCTCTTACTGGCATTGTACTTGGATACTACACAAGCTAATTGAGGACTTACCTTACTTTGGTCTGATTTCTTTACTGTGGTTACTATGCATACTACTCCACAGCAAATCTAAGTTCAGATATGCCCTACCACTGAAAGTCTCTCCATTCTGGTCTTTTCCCTCCTCTCTTTCCTGGCAAATCTGTGAGGACTGCTGCTGTTCTTCAGAAAAGAAGACAGATTGCACTGAATGTTGGTGGTGTGCAGGGTTGCTAATCATGTTTCTGTTCCTACCACACTTCCACAAACTGGTGAGGTCTGTTATCTCTGGGACTAAGTTTTGTCACACTTGGTCTGTGCCACAAAGCATGCTATTGTGAAAAATCTGAGAAATAGCCTTTTCAGAGCCTGTGTGGTTATTGAGGTAGGTGCAGTTACAAGTGGTATTGCTGCAGTTCCCAACTGGAGAGCACCGCTGGCATTGCTTCTGTTTTAAGCTATGTGTCATTAGTTCTCTTGGCTTCAGGCTGTAGAAAGTAGGTTCAGTGGGAATAACACTCAGGAGGTGACTGGGGTCAGCAGTGCTGTAGGTAATAAAAGTGAGAAGTGGGCAGATGATATAAATGCCTGTTTTCTGGTCATTAATGTGATATACCATGTAATCTAGCTGCTTTTAATTATTCATTATGTTGGAAGGGTTTACAGGAACAGACAAAAAGACAGCATCCTGGAGCATAGATTGAGAAGATTGAATTGCAGACTGTGCAGGAATTAGCTCTTCATTTTGCCTCCTTGTGTTTCTCCACATAATGAAGATTTGGTTCATAGTGTCCCAAAAGTGTCTTGAGTTACTGTCATTACTCATTCATAACCACCTCTATACACGAATACCTGGCAAGGAGAACATTCCTTGAAGGGCTGTGGACAAAAGCAGGAAGTTTCTTTGGGTGATTCTTGTTATGTCTTATTTATGCCTAAAATAATTTAAAAAAATATTCTGTTGAAAGTGGAGAGGGAGTTGCAGTAGCAATAACTGTATCTATCCAAAGTTGATGTGTAGATCACTTTCTGAAAAGTCATTTTAGTTTTAGGGATAGTTTCCAATACATATATATACTGTACTATTTAAACAGTATGTGATTTACTATTTACACTTTTAAAACTGGAATGTGCTTTTCCTGTTTGTCATCATACATACAATCTTATGTACAAAGTGAAACTTGATTCCCATATTTGTGTTGTTTTTTACTTGACAGGAAGGTCTGAATTCATATGACTTCTGTTTCAGATGTGGATGCTGTGCTTATGTCAGAGATGTACATTTGGAAGGGTTATGCCAGCAGATTTTCACTTAGACTGGGGTCATGGAGAAACTCTGGTTATTGATGAGGTTTACCCTGGTTTTATGCAAAATTTTCAGGCTAGATCTCTCAGGATAAACTATTTCAGTATTGGCTACTGAACTCAGCGGGTCTTGTTCTCAGTCAGAAAACTGCTCTGATCTTGTTGTCTTGTAAAGATATGAACATAGTCTGTTGAATAAACAAGGAAGGAATGGCTTCCATGGAATCCATGTGTTTTCAGGTATGAAGATACTGGATAGGAAAATAAGGATAATGATGAAATGAGGCCCAGCAGAGACTTGGAACAGACCCTCCTGAGGCCATGCAACAAGGACAGCCAGCCCAGTTTCCCAAACTTGCTTCTGTAAAGAGGTTGAATGTAGAAACCATGCAGGATTTCAGCTGCCTGTGTGAAATCAGTGCCAGTGGGATGGCTGTTCCTGCAGAGGGGCAGTGTCTTCCTGCAGACCTGCTCCACAGCCCTATGGGGTGTGTTATTCCAGTGGTGAGCTTGAATAGAGGCAAGCAGTTGGATGCATCTCAGGATCATTCCCCACATCTGTGTGCTTGCCTTGGCACACACAGCCACATGCTGACCATAATCCTGTATTAGTGGTATTGCCAGCCATTCCCCAAAGCAGCAGACACTGATGTCACAACTGGGAGATTATGTCCTCTTAGGAGATCTGGCAGGAGAGGGAAGGGCAGATTAATGGAGCAGGTAGATGAGGAGAAGAGAAATTATTTATTAAAGCCTAAGCCTTTATCTAAATCACATTGGCTCTTTCACAGACCAGTTCCAACAATCTCAGACAAGATGCTCATAATTTTTTTTTCATTTATTTTTGCAAGTCTGGTCAAGGGATTTATCTATATATATCTACTGATTTTGTTTTCCCCTCCTCCCCAGACAGACTTGTTCTTCTGGACTTTTCTTCCATGGGTTCAAGGGTTTCCTTGTTTTGTTTATTCAGTGTAGATACAAATGCTCTATTTGAGGGCCAGCTTGTGAGGAATATGTAGAAATTGTACCAGTCCATGTTTGGGTGGGCTGGAGGAGCAAGCTACAAGATTTCTTTCATATAGGCTTTCATATGTATTCCAAGTTAACAACAGAACAGCTGCATTGAGGTGCATGGCTATTTTTGGGAGAAATGCTGTCTATTGATATAGAATAGTATTGTAACTATAAAGAATAAATAAAATAATAAAACTTTTTTTTATATAGCTTTATATTTATTTTTGTATATGTATGCATGTATCTCCCCTCAAAATCCTGTCTTATTCCAATCCAGTAGTTTAATCTGATCAATACTTCCTCAAATATTGCAGGTTAGGAAAGATGTATTGTACATGTCACTCTCCAGAAGCTAAATCTGAGCTCATGGCCTCTGTGACGTATCTGCAAAACTCCTCTGGATAACTCTGCTTCTTTGCCACTGTAATTGAGAGAAGGATTTGACTATATGTCGGATTTTTTAGGTTCCTGAGGGAGTAAGATATCTGTTCTTTTTGAAGGGCAATGGCCACAGGGTGCTTAATTTTCTTAAACTGATTTGAAAAATCCTGACCCGGTGTGAATACTACCATTTGAGCAAGAAGTAAGGGTGAATTTGTAATCCTCAGTAAAGGGATTTGACTCAAAACTTACCAAAAGAGGGAAAAAAAAAAAAAAAAAAGAGATAACATACTTCAATTACCAGTTAGTAAAGTTTGTAGCCTTTGTTGAAGCTGGGAAGGTTTATACCATCAGTCATTTGGTGTAGTAAGTTTAGTTTTAAAATTAAAGGATATCCCCCATGGAGGCTCTTCAGAAATTAAGATAAGATCAAGGAGACTTGAAGTATAAAGGGAGAAGGAGGAAAAGAAGAAAGATGTATTGGCATTTTTCAGGCATTGGAATTAACTCCCACAGTCTGGGTTTATTTCTAATTTTAGACAAAGCACTGGTCTGGTCGTGTAGCTGTAATGCAGAATTACATTTAGTTTACTGCACACCTTTGTCCCACCTCTGATGTCTCTGGGGGAAAACTCATCACTCAGTGTGATGTTGTGCTGCTGGTCTTCTGTTAAAAGGCCTGGTGCTGCTTGGGTTTTCCTCATGGTTTGGTTTCTGTAACTAATTTTTATTTTTTGTTCCTATGGATTAGAGTGCAAGTTTGGGATTTTCATCTGAAACATAAATTGTTGATTGAGACTTTTTGAATGTGGTGTTTTGAGATGGGTGAAAGCCTGCTCCTCAATCTCAGATAGTTATCTGCCACCCATGGGCCAGCACTGCTTCCAGATCAATTGCATGGGAGAAGCCAGCCAGCCATGGCTGTGTAGAGTGATCATTGGGATAGATATGCTACTTGATTATACAAGTATTAACTTACATGGCTAAATCTGCAGCTTGTTAATCAGTTTGACCATGTGATTTTAATACCTAGATTTCTTCTTTTTTAATTTTCTCTCTGGCAGTTGTTTTACTTTCTTCCTGACTGATTTGAAATTATGGATGTTTTCATGAATGTTTATTGTAATTTGTTCATGCTTCTTAATGTTACTTTTTTGTATGTGCTTTATAAATGCACATTAAGTTATTCAGTTTTCCTGGAATTGGGCTTTGTACACAAAGCAAAGACAAATTCATGTTCACCAACAGCTTTCAGTAGAAACATTTTCACAAAATTTATTCCCCTGCACATGGGAAGGCAAAAAACCATTCCTTGTGTCTGATTTACTCATGCCTGACAAAACAAAATAGATCCCATCCCAGATTTAGAATGTCAAATCCCAGGAAACAAAAGTGATGAGAAAAAAAAAAAACTGAATAGGCAATGAGCTTGTAAAAACACAGACAAAAAGTGTGAACTTGGTGCAAAGTCTTAGCTGTTGTGAGTTGTTCCTTTGGGTCTGCTTGGAGAGGCGAGTGTTGCATGCCTGATGGATTAGGGGGCTTAAGAGGCTCCGGTCTCTCTGGAGGTCTCTTATCTCATGAAGGCAGCTCCAGTCTGCTTTGTGTACCTGCATGAAACTCATCTGCTCTAATGGTGTGACCACAGTGAAAAGGGTGCCAGTGGAGCAGGAGACTACGCAGCTGAAAGGGGGAAAATGGAAAACAAACCAGAAAGTGGGAATTGAGGACCAGGCACAGTAGAAGTGCTAGGTGCGTCCTTCTGTTTGTGGTTTGTCTGCATAGCCCTTGAAGCCGCAGGGAGCTCCATTGCTTTGCATATCCCCTTGTTACACTGCATCCGCAGGGCTGTAGGGGCAGCAGTGGGAAACCCTGCATCGCTCCTGACCTGGGAGGAAATCGTGCCTTCGAACCGTTAGCGTTTCTGACCTATTTTTTGGATATTTATTTCCTTGAAACCATTAAATGACTCTGAAATAAAACCATTTTGACTTCTCCAAGCTGTGAGCGCTGAACAGGTTAAAAAGGGAAACAAGCTAAAAGCTCTGTTTCCTTTGCCTGAGAATCCAGTGATGCAGGATGAAATTAAAGGCTATAAATAGCTCCTGTCCCTTCAGCTTCATCATGCAAGCTTGGGCTGTGCGCAAGGATTAGAAGAAGACAGAATGGATTTCTGTGTGGCGTCAACAAGAGTCAAGGATTATGCCCACTGTGCACATTGTATTGTTCATTTCTCGTGGGCCCTTGCAGGGAAATTAAATCCCTTCTGATGCTCAAGGTGCAGGAAGCAGAGTCGGCTTTGAGCAGGACTCGTGCATTGCAAAGCAATTTTACACAGTAGCACTTAGCTTCCTGTGGGTGTGCTGCGTCAAGCCCTGGCTTCGTTTTGTACAGTCAGAAAACCCAGCACAGATCATAGCAGCAGGGGCTGGGGCTTTCCAGCCTTTGAGCTGGAGCTGGTATCAGTGAGGTTTATTGCTGCTGAAAACATTTTGAAAATAGGTTGGTTGTATGTTTGTTTGTCGTGTTGCCCCTTTTTCACTCTGTTGCCTTCTCTTGTGCAAATCCGGTGTCACTGAGCATTGCTCTGTAGTGCCAGAAGGCTTTCACAGACTTAACTGCAAATAGACCCTTGTGATAGGTGTAAGCCCTTGAAGAAAGGATGCCAGATTTTCCTTAGAGGAGCACTCAAGGTTGCCATGACCTTAGCAGTGGGAAGAGTTGTTTTATCTCTTCTCTCCTCTCCTCTTGTCTTTCCCACCCATACGTTGTGTGTGTGTCATTAGAGACATTGTTTCAAGGAGGAGTAAACTCCTCTTTATTATTTACAAAAAATAGAAGCATAGAACAACAGTATTTATCTAAAAGGTAAAGAGTTAAGTAAACAAGCAAACAGCTTGTTTTTGGAGCAGTTTATAAAATTTCTGGTTTTTCCTATTCCTGTCCCATGAGATGCAGAAGCCCATTTGCTTGCAACTCCTGTATGTTTAGATGAGGTTTGATAGTGCAAAGTAACTTTCAGAGTTTGATCCTCAGTTTCATATATATTTAGAGCTGTATAATGACAAGTACTATTAATATCTCTGCTTTATATATGGTAGTTTCAGGGGGGAAGAGGGGCGAGAGGGGAGTAAGTTCAGACTGATGTTTTATTGCTTTATAGCTGATGTCTGAACATTAAAATAAGAAAATAGTGGTAGTATTTGTTATTAGCTGATAAAAGGATTTTATGTACGTGCTGTTTTTCCACATTCTGAAGATGCCTTGGGACTGCTAGGATTGTGACTTTGTTGTGGCAACACTGTAATTCTTTCACTAAAATCTCCATGAGTCAGCATTATGGCAGTGTGAGAACTTGCTCCAATACTCAAACCTCCCCCAACAACTTCCCTAAGGAGAAAAATGGTTGAGGATGTAGAATTTGCAGTAGCCATGGATGGTAGGAAAAACATTTTTTTAGATTGAATAAAGCAGTTTTGTTAATTCTTAGGGACACATCTAATATTAGAGTGTGCGTTTTAATTTCCTGCTTCTAACAAGGAGAAAGGTCCTTTTCCTGACCTTGTAGTCCTGTTGACTCCATCTCATGGCTGATGTATTTCAGTCTCCTCCTGTAGTATTGAGAAGAACATCCATCCCCTGGGAATCCAGTAGGTATAAGGAAAATGCTATCTTTTCCTATACTCTGAAGCCTAAGCAGATGTGTACTAACCATTGGACTGTGAGCCTACCACTTTTGCAGAAATGTGGTATTTATGTTTTCCAGTGGAAAAAAATTAGCTCATGGTGATGTTGGGACTTCCTTCAGAGAGAAAGTGGATGTCTGAGTAGGACAGGACTCACTGACAGGTACATCTCAAGATTATGCAGTCAAATCCCAAAGCCTGCTTCTTTTTTTTCTTTAGGCACATTCTTTG
Organism: Aegithalos caudatus; assembly: GCA_013389925.1. Classification (NCBI taxonomy): domain Eukaryota; kingdom Metazoa; phylum Chordata; class Aves; order Passeriformes; family Aegithalidae; genus Aegithalos; species Aegithalos caudatus. Next base: position 247,295 of record WEIU01003392.1, on the reverse strand, counting down.
TAACTGTCCAGCTGTAAGTGTGTATCAATAATTTGCTTTTAAAACATTAAGAACAAGAACAAATAGGGAAACAAGGAATGTGTAATTAAGGTTGCCTAATGAGCTGGAATAGCCACTCATATCTGCCTTGAATTAGAAATGATAAAACTTAGAAGCTTCTGCTACTTCGTTCATTTCTTCACTTGTAATGTCACCAGCATCCACTAAAACAAAAAAAGCCTTGATTTGGACTCCCTAGTTGCTATAAAGAAGTTAGAAAGCCTCCTGGATGCAGCTATTCCTTACAGTCAGGCTGTGTTCTCTATTCCCCCTGGAAGCTTACTAGGGTCCTGCTGACCTGTTCTCCCTCAGAAACCTTCTCATTGCTGTGCAGAGTCACCAAAATAGCATTTTGGCTTAATGACTCCAGCACTCTGAGGCAGGCGTGCTTCCCACTGAGGCAGAGACTCCAGTGGTGCAGGTTCAAGTCTCATTTGCTCTGTCCAGGATGGCCACTATTAAAGAGCTCTTCTCCAGCAATGTAAAAGCATTTCCTGGTGCAAACTTGCCTGTACTTTGTACTTCAGATGTTCTAGTAGTTGGACACCTTTGTGAATATTTTTGTTGTAATCTATATATTGATTCCTCTTCCCCATGGGTGAACATTTTATCTCTGTGCTCCATGGCAAAGGGAAGTTTATTTCTCCTCTCCAAAAGTTACTGCAAATGCCCTAAGGGTGACATGTAATGTACTGGCTGCAACAGAAAAACAAGGACTGTGTTTTCAGGTGTAGACAGGAGGAAAGGTGGGAGGGCCAGAATGATTTATTCCATTATTTCTGAATTCTACCTGTTTCATCTTTCCAAATAATGTAGTGCTGTAAACTGGGAGTCCTAATGGAATAAAGCAGTAAGTGCTGTAGCCAGAGGCACATAAGAATATCAATTAAACATACACTCGAAAACATCCATTGGGAAAGTAAGATTTAGTAGCTATCATTGCAGCATGTTAACCTCCCTTACCCCTCCTTACCCTCACTTCTTTTCCAGGCTTCTCTTCCAAGCTCCAGCTGCTCGCTCCATGAACTATATTAGAATGGCAGTTCTCTGAAAAGGCCCCTCAAGGACTTGCTGTTTGAGGCCTAATTCTGCATCAGTCTAGAAATCAGCTAGCCCATAGTACAGTTGGTGCAGATTACTGCCACCACATTGACTTCAGTGAATGGGAACAGACTCCAATCCTTTAAATGGTTTTACTTCCAGAAGATAATAATGGTTTTACTTCCAGGGTCGACTACAGGCGTGACCACTCCTTGTGGGGTGTGTGCCCAGTGGTGAGGGCACTGTGGGGCTCAGAACTCATTGTGTATCAGCCCATTCTGTGCGTCTCTGATGTCAGGATGTGTTCCTGAACAGACAGATGGTGTCACCCACCAGGGGATTATCAGATCCTCCCTTGTCGAAGCAAAAATCTACACTCAGCAGTTTCTGGGAAGAGGGAGAAAGCATTACAGCCAAGCTCCTGAAGGGAGTAGCCAACTGCTGCCTTGCCATTTTTGACCCTAACCTTGACGTAACTCTTCATGAAACAAATAGTGAAAAATGGCATCACTTCTCCCCAGTGAAACCTCAGAATATGTAGGATGTGGGCAAAGAGTTGGAGCCATTACTATTCCTAGACATCCATCCAGTCAGATGAGCAGATGGAGAAGCACAAACCGTTCTCAGAGAGTGTAAGAAATATGGACCAATGCCTATAGTGCAATTTCTATGCCAAATACCAGTGTGAAATCAGTAAGGGTAGGGGTCCCAGTAGGCAAAACCACTAAATTATACTCAGTATAACATCTGATGGGGGAAATGACCTATAATACACTGACTTACAATATAATTATATAAAGTTCGTCATCTGAAGAATCTCCTTTGCTTCTTGGAAAACAAGGAAGTCTTAATCTGATGGCTGTAGAATATTGACAAGTGCCCAGTTTGTAGAGTCTGTAATCAGGACACTCTCATGACCAGAATGACTTGACAAATCCTGCAGTATACCAGACTGTACATCTTGCATATTTGTGAATTGAAAATGAGAGTAAGAGAACAGTCCTGTTTCTTGCATGTGATGTTATTAGCTGTGTAAAGAAGTGGTGGATTTAATGTGAGGACATGACAGACTAATGACACGAGTTGAGGAGCAGACATACACAAGCAACCTCAGTGTTTGCATTTACTGGAGTTAGAAGTCTTTGCTAGTCTGCTTATGTTTTGAGATGCTTGTTAAGAGAACAGAGAAGGGGCAAGAACCAAGTGTGCGATAACAAGCTGTACTGTTAACAAGCTGTGCTGTGCAAGATGTAATGGAAGAAAAAGGAGTGAGGAAAGGAGATAAAAGATGTAGAATATAAGTAGAGGTTTAGCGTGAAGCCATAGATTGACTATTGCAAACATCAGGTGCTTGTGAAACAGCAGTTACTGCATGGCTTGAACGAGATGTAATTGAGAAAGAATAATCAATCTGGGTGGCTGAAGGTACAGCTGGAAAAAATGGAAAGTGAGTATTGATGGTAACTCAAAACTGCTGCTTTCTTACAGTGCTGACCATTATCTTTGCAAGGTTCTCCGGTGAGTCTGCAGTGCCTGAGTTCACCTTGCTCCAGATGAGCCATGCAAATACTAAAATTCATAACCAGGAACTACACTGTGCCAGCTGTGTTGTGCTGCATGAGCATTGCCTCGGTGGAGTCAGCAGGGCAAGGAGAACGTACAGTGTGAGAAGGAAGTGGGAAAAGCTCACTGAGGGTTGTGAAATCACTTTCACCACAGCATTCATTATTTTCTAGACATAGCATAATCCAAAGCACTGTCACTTCCTCATACCAGATTGGAGTATCTGAATCTGTTATCTGGCAGGTCTTGCCATGGGAAGCAAACAGGAAGGCAAGGCAATGTTAGAACCATGTTAGATCATGTAATGTGGTTCTTAGTGAGGCAGTTGACAGAATGGAAGGGAGAGTAAAAAACCCATCGCATTTTCCTGGATGTGTCAAACTAATTAGAAAACCTCACAAACCCCAACTTGGGCAGATGATGTCAAAGATGGCTATATAGAGCTGCAATACAGAAAATTCTTCATAACTTAAGCTTGACTGTAGGGTTAAAAAAATTCAATAGACTTGTTTACCAGCAAACAAGTAAGCAAAAGCAGTCAGAATATTTACATGTCAACCTGACATAAACTGATCATAACATGACATAATTTGATCATAACCTGTAAGTGCCTGAACTGAGCATTGCCAAAGCTACATCAGAAAGTATATTTTTGAGCAGGGAAAGGCTAGGATAATTCCTTCAGGCAATGGCATATGCTGGCTAGCACTGAGCATTGTAGCCTAGAAAGCTGACCTCTAAATGAGTAGCTTTCTTCTTTCAACTCAGTCATTCTTTCAAGAATCATTTAAAAATACTTGGCAAGAGTTAAAGCTTAATAATTTCCCTTGTATACTATCAAATCAAAGCCTTTTCCAGGCTGTTTTAAAAAACGTATTAGTATGTTTACTCAATATTTATGATTGTTTTACAAGCTTTGAAGTGGGGAACAGGGGAAATGTTAATAGGTACTGAGGAAGGTTACCAAGTGATTATGCTGTAGAGGATGTCCTCTGCTGTGACTCCTTAAATCAGTTATTCATAATGTATACATGTACTTCTGAGAGCAGCGGTGCCCCACCGTGAGACTGTTTTCCCTCTCTGCAACAGAAGGAAGATGTTAGGCAGGAATACAAAGTCTCATAGCTCCCATTGGAGCTGTGCTCTATTTTTTAGGCTCATGTTTGAAGGAGCTACACCTTTTCATCTTGGAACAGAAGCTGGCCAGCACTCACAGGAGAGCAAGACCAAAGTTTTTTGTAAATCCAGAGAACCCCTGTGCACATCTCCTTTATTCATACAACAGATCTAGATTCTCTCACAGAATTGGCATTAGGGTTAAGTTCTTCTAGATGCACAATGTCCAAAGGGAATAATTTATTCTTCCCTCTTCTTTCCTTTGTACATGCCATGTGAGGTAAAACCACCCTGAGGCTAGACTTCATGGGATTTCTTCTTTCATGACTTCTGCTTCTGAAAAAGATACCTACAACACAAGATTCCAGAGAGGTCTTTGAACTTACTTTTCATTTCCTTAGTGGTCATACTTTTGCTCCTAGGATGGAGAGGAGATACAGTATGTACTTAATTCTCGGGCTGCACTGAATGGTAGAAAGCAGGTGAGACCTATGCCAGTGGATGGGATGTGCACTCCCTGGAGTCCAGCNCCCCCCCCGCCCCCCCCGCCTTTTTCCTCTTATTCACAAAATCTAAGACCTTGAAAGACATTTAAGAATCTGTCACTTGTGGGAAGCAGTGGGATTCAGCTGGCTAAAATACCTCATTCCTCATCTGTGAAAGAGTAATTAAATACTATTTCAGGTTTATTATGTGATAATTGTATTAAAGACTGTAAGGCACTCTATTTACCCTACAATTGCAGAGAGGAGTATATGTTTATTAGACCAGTATAAGATCAGTAGCATAGTCTCTTATACTGTTTCAGCCAACTATTGGCTCAGTTCATAAGGGACTGGAACAAAAGAACTGTCACAGGAGAGTTAATGGATCATTGACCTGCTATGTGGTGACTTTTTACATTATTAAAAACATTATGTTTCCTGTATTTTGTGGGCTTTGCCGTTTGGATGCAGCATGCAGGTGACCTTTTGGGAATAGAGCTTTTCTGTATGTGTATTAAGGACGTTTTTAGAAACAGCCTAATGTATTCTTATGTTTTCTTTTGCTTCCTCAGACAGCTCCTGTCTACTTTATGCACAGTGTCCATTGTGTTCCTTTTGTTGTTTTGGTTTGGTTTTTTTTGTTGTTGTTGTTTTTTTTTCAAATAGCACATTTACCACTGAGTTTTTGTGCACATGGAAATGTACAAAACTTCCATTAGGAGGTTTTAAAGAGGCCATCAGGTCATTTAATGAAAGAAGAGATTTTAGACCCACTTTTCTGGGCAGAATGCCAGGTTGGGAAGTCACATTTTTCTCTCTGTTTTAAGCAGTTTTGTGCTATTGCCCCACTTTTGTAAAGAGCTATCACATTTCACAATAAATGGTGCTACATTTCAATACTCACCTTTTGAAAAGTGCTTTGGGATTTGCTCACATAGTTCCTGTATATGTTTTGTGTCTGTAGTGGTTTGCTTCACCACTTCTTCTTCAAATTAGAAAACTTGTCTTGTTTCCAGGAAGAAGTGCCAGGTATGACTTCCAGCTTACACATCCTACTGGATCTGAGATCTTTGTTCACTGACTAAGAATATATTTATGTAGGTATTGCTGTGTCTGTGCTCTGAGATTATAGATATTTCTGTAGAGGAGTTGCAGTGGGTAGCCAGACAGAATCCAATATGAATTTGCTTTTGTGTTTGCATGTTAGGAATTACTGCTTTGTCTGTGGATTATGAGCAGTTTGGTGCAAGTATTCAGTATTTGAACTCTAACCAGGTTGTGGGATTTTACTTTGATTCTTAAATCACCTGATCCATTCTACAGTGGGTTTTGTTGTGCCTAACTAGACATTTTAGTGCAAGTCTGTTTTAAGCCACCTGCTTAGCTCCCATGGATAAAGAGAAACATGAGAAGAGCACAAACTACCAGAAGAACTTATAGGACCCTCTAAAGTGAAGGGAAACTTAAAAAAAAATTTTCTTTCACCCTCACATTTGTCTTATGTGTTTTGGTTATAGGAGGCTGGGGTATTATTTCAAGTAATACTGGGTAAAATGTTTTTAAACAGCATTGAGATTTTTAATGGGTTTAGGCTCCTTTAAAAATATTTCTTTCCCTTCACTCACCTCCTTTAGATTTCTGCAAATAAAATCATTACTATACTCTTTCTAGTGACTGAACACAAAAGGATGAGGAACACTGAAGGGCAGAAATCAATTTCTTTCATTTGTGTGAACGTAAAGGCCATAGCTCCATTTAGGTGTATGGCTGAAGACATGTTTCCTTTGCAAATAAAGTGTGCACCTTGATGTCATTTTATTTTCCCACTTTGCCTGTAATTGTTTTGATTAAAGGGTGTATGGAGCCCTGGAGAGCTGGAGAAAGTGACCTCCAGGTAGGGATGTCCAGAGAGCGGATGTGTGTTGTTTCCCCTACCGTAGTGGATAACCAGAGGATAACATACTGGTGTAGCAGGTCTGTTTACTGGTTTCTGTGCTGCACATCTGCAGATGTCTGAAATGCCTAAATCTTAATAGTTCAAGGCTTTCCTTTCAGCTTCCTGTCTGCCTAATCCATTCTGATCTTTTAGCTGGGGCAGAGACAGCAACACTCCTGTATTAAACTTATTTGGGAAGGAGCATTTAGCTGTTACTGTCTCCTCTAGACTCATTAATTCAGGTGAATAGCCAGCAGAGGTGGGAAGGTGGCTTTGCCTGTGTTCATGCTGCAATCTTTCTGTGCTGTGGAGCCTGAATGAGGGAACAAGGGAAAGAGGCAGCTGTGCTGGCCTGTTGTCATTGCCATCGCTAATAGAACACGATGATTTCCATCTTTTCCCATCTGCCTATGGGGGGAGAGACGCTGCTCAGGCCTTGGGATTGGTTACAATCTCCTGAAATCACAAAGCAGATGGATATTGAGCAGATAAGCGTTAATCTGTCCTGGGAGAGGATTAATCGGGTGAAAGATGGCAATCTACGTGTGCGTGCGGGTGTGTGGGGACGGGGTGGGGGTGAGAGTGGTGGGCAGCTGGTGCTGCTGTCAGCTCTTCTGGCCCTGCTTTTGTCTCCTGTGTGTGCCATGATGGCAAATAAGGTCTGTTTCCTACACAAGTCTTATTACCCTAATTTTCACCGAACTTTGACTTCAAAAGCTGGGGAGAATGTCTTAAGATTTTTAAGCAAGCTAAGTCTTCCTTTGATTGTCCACTTTTCCTCTGTACTTTTAGCCAACCTACTGTTTCTTTGTAGCTTGTGAACCTTGTCTTTCCCCAAGACCATTCAATGGTTCCGTGACATTTGATTTAAATTATTTTTCTGACATCTACAGGATTTTATCTGAGAAGCTCTAAACGTTTTACAGGCATTAATAAACTAATCCCCACAACATCTCAGAGAGGTTTGGTAAGAACTAAAGACTTGTGGTTTTTTAATTTGCTTTTTTGTTTTTCCCCCAGAGCATTTGAATACCTCTAGCACCTGTTCCCTAAATTTAGAGTTACAGTGCTAAGCACTTCTGAAATTCAGACCATATATCCATTATTGGTGGGTATGCTGTGACACAGGGCAGTGGGATCAAAACTGGAGAGAAAAGTGTATCAGTGACAAAGATGGGAATAAATGCATGAATCCAGGCTCTTCCTCTTCAATCCCTTTTTTCTGACCACAAAATACAGTGCTTTTCTGATGCAGCACATTGATTGCTAGTCTCTGGCTTCTCTCTGAATACAGCTGTTTCTCTTTTTTTTGCCTCCCAGTTGTGGTTCACATGGTTCCTTTTTCTTCCTGTCTCCCTCTGTGTCTCCTAATTTGCTTTTCAGTGTAAAAGAATATGCAGTGATGCCAGTGTCCTCTCACAGCTATCCTCTGACGTGCCTGTTCTTTTCATTGGCTTAGTTGCCAGCAACTATGAGAGATCTGGCAGCCTTGTATAAAGCTGGAAGATTATAAAACTACAAGGGTTATTATGTGAAGTGCAGAAAGGCAGATTCTGTCCTGCTCTTCTGCCCTGTGGTTGGCTCTTAGTGACTGCACTTACATTACCAGTGAGTGGTTGAACACTTATGTAGGTTGTGTGTGAGAGGTGTAATTGCCTGCCATGGGGAGATTTTCTGAGAGGCCCTCATTGTCTTATTTTGATGTGCTCAGAACACTTATTTCCATGTGTAAATAAGGTTGATCAGAAAGGTACATAGAAAGAGGCTTCTGCAATTTTAAAACTCAACCAATCTATTTCTATAGTAATAGCATGGCAAATGAGCTGTGGTAAATTGGGTGTGTGTTTAGGGGTTTATTCCATCTGTCACACCTGCACAGTGAAGACTGCTGCTGGAACTGGGGATCTCTATGACCAGTTTGCTTTGGGTGGCCTGGAGCAGACCAAAGAGTGGGCAGTGTCTTTGACACCTGGGTTGGGTCTTGGGTTTTTCTCCTTCCTCCCCTGAAGGTGAATATTCAAAATAGCTTTTTCATAGCACAGTACAGAGATTTTACTGTCACAAGCTTGGGAAGAATGGCTGTTGTTTCTGTTTCTGTGGCTAGGTGAGTGCTGAGGTCTCATTTAATATTGATCACCTATATTTAGAGGTGAAAGTTTTCATTTTGCCACATTTTTATAATAAACCTATTGCTGTGGCTAGGACAGGCATGTTTGTTATTTTTGCTCCATCTTACTGTGGAAATTGCCAGAGGCATGAGAACAGAGTCAAGTCAGGCGATGATGAACTGGAAATATCATGCAGGTTTATTTTTATTTCTTTTTACAGCTGTATTATTAGGGGTACAAATTGATAGAAGAATTTCCTTCTTGTAAATGAAAACTAAGTATCTTTTAAATTATGTAACCTGTAGTCTTGACAGCAGTTTGCAGGCCTGTTTTGCAGGATATTGGACACAATAGAAGGTTCTTTCTGGCCTCAAATCCCTTATCTGAATAGTGAAAGATCAGGGGTCTACAGACTGGAAATGCTGTTTTGAATCACCTGATGGTCTTTTTCCCACATATTGGGGTGAGGAATGCATTGTTCTATCCTACATTCTTCCTGTAATTTGTAATCTTTGATCAAGTTTCTAAAAGGTGTTTCTCCATCTTATGTTGTTCTTTGGATGTCCTGGTGTTATTTTACAAGTTTCCTGTGGTCAAACAGGTTTGCCAGAGTTTCACACATGGGGTAGAAAAGGAAAACCTTTTCAGACATCAAGTTATTAAAGACAAGGAGACACACTGGGAAAATAAATTGCCACCAGCATGAACTGAAGTAGAAATATTTGTTAACTTGCTGTCAGGCACAGATTTTTTTCTATCCTGAGAAAAATTACAGACTCTTTAATTTTTCTTCCATAGCTGTTTTGGTTTTTTTTTTTTAATGAAGATTTTCTTTACTTCCCCTACTGTTTTGTTCTGCGTCCTTTCAGACAACTTCAGAAAGAGCTTTCTCCATCTCTTTATTATAATTTCCTTGGTTTGAAGTGCTTAATTATTTGAGGGCTTTTTTAATAAAAGCCTGTGTTTCTGACAGGTAAGAGGACAGGACAAATTGGATTCTAGTAACAAAGATTTGATATGCAGTGTTCATCAAAGACACCTCATAAAGAGCTGGATCTATGGGTGCACTGGTCGAAGAAGAGAATTCTGCTGATTCATGTGGCTTAGGATTAAATGCAAAATGGTGTTCTGCTAATATTCCTTTTAAATAATTCTCCACCTTTTTTTTCAGACTCAAAGTGAGGGCTCTCTTCTTTCATCAAGGCAAGACTTGGCACAGTCTGTTCCACATACCAGAGGGGGAAAAAAAGATAGAATATCAAACTTCAGTGTATTTTCCTTTTGTAATTTGTTCAATGAGTTTGACAAACAGACATAATTTTTCTGCTAGATGAGAATGCATGAGTATATTCAGTGGTCCCAAATCAAATTTTAAACTTCTTTCATATTGTTCTGACAATCACGACAGAGTCAAAGTAAGAAAAAATAGAATCAAAACAGAAAATATGCATATACTTCCCCTGCCTCCCTTTCTTTTTCCAGCAAAATTCAGCTGTGATGAACTTCAGTTCCACTGCAGTGCAGCTGACTGGTGGTAATCCAGGTACCAGCCCCATCACCTCTCATGATGTTTGCAATTCCCTTGCCACAATGGAATTTGCTTTTAAATACCAGACAGGAAAAAATGAAGTAGATGGAGGAAAGTGCTGTGTAGATTAAGTTGGGGCTCTTGGATTTGATAATCTGCAGTGTGCCAGACAAGAGGTAGAAGGTTTCTTACAGAGATATTTCTGTGACTTCACAAAAGCAGACAAAGTTATGAAATAAGTTAGTACTTCCCATTGTGTTCTGAGAGGGTATTTGTAGTGTACATGAGTAGTTAGGCACTACGGGTATGGCATTAAAGCTTTCAGTGTACAAATAGATGTTCCAATTCATCTCATTTGAGAAAATTTTTAGCTGTGCTGGGATCAGTCAAGAAACTGAAATATAGATTCTCTCCCTACTTGCATGAAATGTTTAAATTACTTAACTTCGAGAGATGATCACACTGGGAAATACTTAATATGATGTGCCAAATCCTTAGCAAATATAAATTGACATAGCTCCATTGAATTCTCCAGCCAAGGATTAGAGCTGATAGAAAAACAGGAAATGGCAATGAAAAAATCAATCAGCTGAAAATACCTACTTTAGTTTAATTCCATTCATTCCCTAAGTTTTTGTTTTGTTTTTGTTTTCATTTTACTTTTGCTATTTTTTCTTATGCTTTGTGACAGACCTGTCAGGTTTTATTTTTTTCCTTCTTCAGGTTTGCTTTTATATTTTTGATAATATAAAAGAGAATATGAAGGAACAGAGAATATCTGTGACCAAAAAGATGAAAAAAACTCAACTTGGAATTTTCCTTTCTGTGAAAGTGTCAGATTCTTTTTGTTCCAGGTTTTGTTTGGTTTTTTTTTCAGTATGAATTCATTTTTTCTTGCAAACTTGCAAGTACATCTGTTGACTGTGAATACTGCTGAAGTATCTTAAACAAGTACCTTTATCACTTTCACTGCCTTACTCTCATTTTCCTGGCCCTTCAGGTGGTGATGCACTGGTTGGGTCACTCTTCAGTGCTGTTCTGTGCTGTTGGGGTGGCCTTATGAAGAGTGCAATTACTGCTGCTGCTGCATTGCTCTGAGGAGCACTGAGAGCAGGTAGCTGGGAGTGCAGCTGCAGTGAGAGCTGCAGGTTGTGCCCTGGCTGGGGGACGTGGTGGGAGCCCCAGGAAAGGGACCATGACCTGGTGCTGGCCTTTGCAGCACAGAGGGCACAGGGACCTGTGGCACAGGCCAGGGGCTGGGGCACTGAGACACAGCAGGAGCTGATGGAGCAGCAGGAAGAGCCCAGACTGTCTGGGTGCACAGACTGTGAGGGTGTAAAAGCCCAGGGGTGCCTTTCTTCAGGGGTCTCCCTAGAGGCACCAGCTGGAGCTGTTTCTGTGTTACTGCACCATGATTCAATTATTTTAAGGATCCAGGTGTCTGAGACAGTGCTGTGGGAAACCCAGGGCTGAGCTGGCAGGGACAGCCTGCCTGACTGTGAGTGTGGGGTGTGCAGGGAGCCAAGAGAGGCAGCCCTGGGGTCACTGGGGCCACCCACTGCAGAGGGGCCTTGGTCTCAGCAGTTACAGACTGGAGTGGGGGGAGTGGCTCCTGGATGGGCAGACAGGAAAGTTTCCATAACATTTGAAATATGGCCACTCTTAGGCCTAGGAGTCTTCTTTTTTTCCTGAGAAGGGTGCAAAACTCTAACTTAATGACATTTTACTTGCAGCAAGATACTTCCAGCCTGCTTTTCTTCTTCCCCCTTAATTTCTTAATGTAATTGTTTCTGGTTTTCTGCCTTCTCACTGTTAGAAATGTCATGTTGTTCGGTTATCAGCATGCTCATTTGGAGAAGTTTATTAAAGGTGACATAGACTTTCTGACATCCCAGTGGCAGAAAAGTAAAACGAATTTCATGGCTCGTTTGGTAAAATGCTCCTTTTTGAATTGCTAGATTTAATGTGACTATTAGCTGTTTAAGAATTTTTTTGTCCAAGAAACAGAGTGTTTTCTGTGGAAGTAGTAATTAATGACAGAGTGGGAAAGATGGTTCAACTGAATAATGTTGCGTGAAATGATATAAAGCAAATGAAACGTTTAGTGTGTTACTGGAACCACATTGCACTTCGATTTGTATTTTGCATAGTTGAACCACATTCAGGTGTGTGGTCCATCTTTAGTTTTAGTTTAGTCAGACCTTAAACAGTTGGAAGTGACAAACTTTTCCTACATAAGTGACTTCTGCTTTGTCCCTGTTCTGCATTTCCCACGTGCAGCTGCAGTGAGAGATGCAGATATACACTGAAATGCCTTATTTCAGTGTGCTCACTGCCAATGCTTTCTAGGATGTTCATCTCAGTCAAGCAGGAAATCAGTCAGCTTTTCTTTCAAACCAGAAATTCTCAGCTCAAAATTTGGTCCTCTATTGCTTTATGCAAATCAAAAATGAGATTAAGAAACTAAATTTATTTGCTTGAGAGCATCTACTAAAACATATTGTTGGAAGGGGGATGAGGGGCTCGGGGCCTAAATACATAATGGATTTTAAAAATTTAAGACTTGGAGAGATCTTTTAAAACATGTTCTTTTGAAGACCTATCTGTTTTCTAATATTTGCTATAAATCTTGTTTTAATGGATGAAGTTCAGACTTGAAGGTGCAGGAGAGAGTTTTGGTGTTGTTTGGTAAAATTTCACAGAACATGATGTTTCTCAAGCAGAAGTTTTACCTATCTTTGTCAGAAAGTAATGTAAAACTGTGGTTATTAAATTCCTTTAGCTCTAGCCAGGGTTTTAGGAGAAAGTTAATACCACAAGAAACGTTTTAAAAATTGTTTGAATTTCCCATGCTAACGGTAGGCCACCATTAGAGAGAATCACAAAATAGCAAAATGCAGTTAGGATTCCATATTTATATTGCATCAAAATCCAGATCTGTACTCTGAGTAGTGTACAGTCTGTGGTACAGATTTCAGGTGCCCTGGTGAAGTATTATCCAGGTACTTACTGTTCTTAGGAGTGAGACAGTTTTGGTGGTGATGCAGAAAAGACAGCAATTAGGAAGGTGGCAAGGAGGCAGAGGAGAGGAAAACTGCTGCTGTTTTCACTGGAGTGCCAAGCAGCAGCTGCAGGAGTGGTGTGTGTCTGTCTGTGCACATCTGGACTCTGCAGCCAGGACTGCTCCCTGCCAGGACACAGCACAGGGAGCAGCGCAGAGCAGGAATTCAGAGCTGCAGGGTCGGCAGTGGCTGCTGTGGCTGGCTCTGTGCCTGCTGCTGGGGACTGCCCTGTACACAGAACTCATACCTAGTTAAGGGGCAATTTGGAACACCTTTGCATTTTCCTCCCTCCTGAAAATGACAACAATAAATGACAGCAATATAACAAAACACTTTGATATTTTTCTGGCACTATTTTCTTGTTGAGTATGAAGTTTTCTTTTGATCTTTTATTAGACTTGATGCAGTCCCGAATGCATTGGCCCTTGTTAGGATAGGGAGAACTATGATGGTTTGAGACTTTCAGTCTCTCAGTGCCTTTCAGTTCATAACTTGTATTTTTGCACTTGTTCAGGGTTTGTAAAAGTGGAAATAATCGAGGGGGAAAAGAACTATTTGAAATACCATAAGATGAGTATTTTAAAGATGTGTTTCTTTTAAATAAATGCTGAAAGATAAATTAAAGTAAATACTTTGCTTCAATATTTTGTGTTTAGAAGACAGTTGCTATTTTTTTTGTATCCAGACTTGGAAAGTGATAAATAATCATGGCTTTATGTAATACCCACGGTTTTAGAGTATTCTTTTAGACTGAGATGAAGGGAGACATAGTTATAGAACAGACAAATACAGATGGAAACAAACAAAAATGTTGCAAATTTCTGATCTCCACTGGTTTGCATGAGGACTGGTGAGAACAGTTTTATGTACAGAATGTGAATCATCCATTAACATCCATTCTACTGTACAAAAAGTGTTTTGCATTTATAATTGACTGGTTTGGCTGAAAAGTTACTATTGCTTTTAGAAATTATTATTTCTAATGCGCATAGTTCCAAGGGAATATATGCTGCAAATCTATACTGCTTTATCAGCTCTTTCTTTCCTCAAGTTACATAACTTTTTCTGCAACTGTTCACTTTTTTTGAAAGAGACAGGGCCAGAAAAGCTAATTTTCTTGGAAGTGAAGTCAGCTCAGGTGGAACCAAGCTGAAGGGTAGCACTCATCTACATCACAGTCACCTTGTACTATAGATGCAGAAAAAGCTGAATATCAGGATTTATTGTGGGATTCAGATAATTGTGCTTTGGTTATTCCTGTCTGTGAGACAAGATACTTTATTGTTTTGCTTTTGGCTGGTAAAATTAGGAGATGATCTGAGGAAAGTACAGGTGCAAAATATTAGTGACTTCCTGAAGTCACTTAGAAACGTAATGGCAAAATCACAAGAGGATTACAGATCCCCTGAGACCCAGTCTGTGCTTAATATAAATTATTTTCTTTGCTCAGAGTACACTCAAATAGCAACTAGAGGATGAAATTCACTCTCTCATTTAGTCTTAGATTGTAGTCTGACACAGAGCATGCCACATATAGCACTGGCTGCCAGTATATAATGTTTGATCCATTTTTCATATATATGTGACCTTTCAAATATTTCAGGATGGAAATAGATTTGGACTTGATCCGCATTTCATCTTCATCAAAACAAGTCAGAAGAATCTCAGCCTGCATCTTGCCTTTCCCACAAGACTCTGGGATTTGGAGAGATGTTTGCAGAAGAAACTGTGAGAAATGCAAAGTATGTTGGTGAAAGTTGTGACAGGCATGGCATACCCAGGGCAGTGTTTCTGGAAAAGTCATTCAGCAATTTCTATGCTCTTAAACATAACAAAAATGAAATAGTTGGTGGTGTTGATGGCATCTGATTGAGTCTGAATCATTGAATCATTAGATACCCTGGCCACCCTGGGAGGTGGGAAGCAATTATCTGCATTACACAAAGAAGAAGCTCAAAGGTGTAATAAATTAAGCAAGTTGTTCAAAGTCACAGAGTGAATTATTAACTGAAGAGGGCTTGAACTCAGGTGTCCTGAATCCTAAACCCCGTGTCTCATTTACTAAGCCATCCTTCATAGCAGTTCATTGTCTCCTGCCATAGAGGGCTTTGCCCTGAGGGTTGTAAGTGCCAGCCTTTTGTAACAAAGCTATTCAAGTAAAAAGATTGCTTTTTCTTGGGTGAATCTGCTCTTTCTGTAATTAACTTTTCCTTTTGGACATATGAGAGATTTTTGAGTTAGATTGATACTATGTGCAGGAGGAGTATGAGGGGAATGCATGAACACACAGAAACATCAGTGCATAGGAAATGCATAAATGTTCCATACCTTGCTGAATGTAATTTAAAATAACATTGCCCTCACTATAATTCATCTCTTTGTTCCAGTGAAGCAGACTACCATGGGGTCAGATTAATAATTTAATCAGTTTTACCCCTCAGCTTTCTTCCTCTTCAACAGAAGGGTAAGGGTTTAGCAGAGCACCATTGTTGTAGCTTTTGAAGACTTTAATTGGTGTTTCAAAGGGTATAACCTCATTCACTCACAGAGAATTTTTCATTTCTTTTTTTCTCTTCATAAGTTGATACAGTTCAGGTTTGCTTGTTTTTCAGGAGATTTCCCCCCTGCCCGCCCCCAAAATATTTGTAAGTAGTTTGATGTACAAAGGAATTAGAAGAAATCTGTGCTGTCATCTCCTCTGTCATTCATTCAGGTCCAGAGCCAGTCGAAATAGCTTAGAGCACTCCTTTAGTTTTATGCAGAACTGAATTTCTCAACACTTAAAGAAGCAGTGATTGGAGACACATAACCTTGTCTTTGGTTCAATCTTTTCTGTCACCTGTGCTTGCCTCCTGCTTGTTACCTTTCTGTAGTTTTATTGAAATATCTGAAAGGAACCTTTGCTATTTGCCCTGTTCCAAGCATCTCTTGAGCAGAGAAAAAATAAAGAACACTCTGTACAGTATTGTGATTAAAATATTTTGAAATCACTTCATGTAAAGGACAAAATAAAGCATGCACAAAGATCCAGTGACTTGAAAACAGAAAACCAAGTTCAGTTATGTGAGTTACTATCTTTTCATTGATTTCAGACATGTAATCAGTGACCTTACATCATTAACGATCTTTCACTTTAATGTAGAATTACTTTTGTAAGGTAGACCATCCTTACAGCACCCTGGAATTTATTATCCTATTAAAATTTAGTATGCTGCTGGATGTCTGTTTTCTGATGTTTGCAATGTAAAGCAACAGTTTACATGCTCTGATCACTAAGGTCCTGCTCCACAACTCTAACCCTAGTCTTGAGTTTCTTGAAAAAAAAAATTGTTGTCTAAAAACTGGTATTTAAAAGTGTAAATTAGTTTACACTAGTCCTCACCTTATTGGGAGAATTTACGAAAACATGTATGGGTTTTGGGGGAATTTTCATCCCTTTCCATCTTGGTGTTATGACCTATTCCTAGCTTTAATAATCAGTATAATCTAGGTACCAAGTAGTGCTCAAGTATTCAAAATGTGATGTACCTTCCAAATTGAAAGAATAATTCCAGCCTTTGTACCCTGCTGTACTGAACCTTAATAGTAGGTGTGAGTAGATAACAGCTGGATAACTAACTAGATAACAGCTGATTATCCAAAATTAATGATCAAATGTAAAAAAAACCTTTTGACACCTGTCTTCATTTTCTTCTGAGAATCTGAGTACTCTGAGTTCAGTAACAATTTACACTTTACAGTAACCAGTTTCAAACCTTCATTGTAAATTTTTGAGCATAAATCCAAATTGCTGCAGCTGACCCGAATTTGTTACTAAAATCTGCTGATATCAACTCTCTGTAGGATTTTACATCATGTAAAGGGAAAGCATCACTTCGGCTTCATAGCTCTTACTTTCCAAAATCCCAGTGCTAACCCTAGGATTTAGTATAACATCAGTAGTTGCTGCTATTTGAAAATCAGCAACAAGGCATTGAGAGTCAAAATACTGACTTTAATTTCTCTCTGCTGTCTCTTGGGTAGCTGAGCAATAATGCCACGTGAGCATCCCCTGTGACCTGGAATCCCAACACTGAAATCTCCCTGTGCTGGTATTTGGTTTTCTGTCACAAGCCTGGAACAATATGTCAGTTTTCCCTACCATCCTAAGCACAAAGAGTTTGCAGTTATGCCAGTTTTCAGCTGACAAAACTGATGGATTTGCACCATACCTTTCTGGATTAGGAAACAGTTTGCTGTGGTGTGCATGAAGCTGAATTTTTTTATATTCTTTTTATAGAATATTTATGCAAATTGCTGGATCCGGAAGCAGTGGTCAGGAAAACCCAATAAGCACTGTTCTTGGGTTTGTTCTAAAAGAAATCATTTAAATTATAGAAATATGATTAGTGCACGTAGATTGCTTGCACAGGTGGGGTTAGTAATGAACCCCTAGGAAGCAGCCTTGGATTCCTTTTCAGTAGTTGGATGTGGAAAGTGGGGAAATCTGGAGCAGTAATGTTACTTCTGTTCTTCCTCTGCTTACCAGCTCAGTTCTTGCCATGCTCTCTCCCCCTTATTCATTGATGTCTCATTGTCTGACAATTTCTTTCTCCCCCACACTCCAATTTAGCATTTTTCTCCTTGGCTTTCACCAGATAGCACTGTCATCTCTATTTCACTCTTTTCTGTCCTTACTCTTAATCTTTTCTCAGCTGAACCACCCCAGCTCCATCCCTGTCCTTCCAAAGAGCTGGACAGGAAGGCAGGAAGGTAGTGAATTCTTCCAATAGCTGCTGCTGCCAGAGATTTGAACTTGTGGAGAAGTGAATGCCTTTTGATATGGCTAAGGGGGAGAGCTACTGGGTGCAAGGACATGGGAATGAGTGGAAGAGAGCTCTCTTTCTAGTGTGGAAAGGCAGGAGAGGTCAAAGTTGATGACAGAGTTGAAACCAAGCACCGTCTGTCCACAACATGGTAGTGTTGGTTATGTATAAAAAATGGGACCTTGCTTTCACTATTAGCTGCAGTTCACTTGTATGAAGCTTTTTGAGCAGTACAGGAGTCCTCCCTTTGTTGGTAGTGGTCCTTGAATGACATCTGTGGCAAGATGGCTTTGGATTCTGGTGGTGTCATAATGTTTAAAATTTTGTGGTCATTTTTAATAGAGCAGACAGCCTTAGATTTCAAAATTTGAATATTAAGTGAGGTTGGTTGAGGGCAGCAGTGGCCTAGAATATCCATCATCGAAGAAAACTCTGCTTTGGGAGTGAGGCCACTGATTCAGAAGGCAGCACTTCACACAGATTCAGTGTGACAATCCAATACAGGAGCCACAGAACTCTAAATGACAGGTTGAGCTGAGGCTCTGTCTATTCATGAGCATCAAAAGGTGGTGTAACTTTACTGTTGAGTTACTAACTTCAGTGTCCAAAGAGAGCCTGTTATGCCTTGTCAGACTCTCTCCCTCAGAGTTTCCTGCATGTAGGAGCCTTTGATGCCAGTTTTTTAATGACAGTGTTGTGTTGTGGCACAGTTAAAGAGCTGCCATGCTTCATCCCAGTGATGGGAATGAGTTGTTGTCTGGGGAATTGTATGTGTAGTGGCTGATAAACCAGTATGTTAATCCTATTAATGCTTGTGTGAATCCACTAATTCTGACAGTGTTGCACTGTGACACAGTAACAGGATTGTATGGGTGATGCAGGTCCATAGCTTGGAGTGAACTCTGTCATATCTTCAAAAGGTTGTTGCTATGATTAACAGTTCCTTAACTGTTTTCCTAGAAATTGTAGAATAATTGTGGTTCTCCTTAGGTTGCAGATACTGTCTCATGCTTTCTGTCAAAATAGCTAGAGTTGAAAGCCCAAGCACAGAGTCTTAAATGGAGTCAAGAACAGGATCAGTTTTGGCAGCAGCTCAACAGGGGAGCATACAGCATCCTCAGTAATAGCAACAATAATAATTCTTCACACTTAAATTAACATTTTTATCTGTAGTTTTGGAGGAGTTTTATAAAGATAATATATTCTCCATTTTACAAATGCAAGACTAGAAAGCTTAATTCCTGAAGGGAAGAGCAATTCAACTAGAGAAACCTTGATGGGAAAAGTAATATTCAAAGAATTTCCTTCTGTCACTTTGTGTTTTCCCTCACTCTATAAAATATGCTTTTAGTCTTCTCCAGTCTAATTATGCATTCTCTCCACACCCAGGTGTGTGTTACAGGTGGCCTAAGCTGGTGTAATTTCTCTGAGGTTGGTGGTTTTGCCACTACCACTTATCTCTTGTCTGTGTTTTTCAGTAAACTTTCCTCAAGGTAATTTCTATTTCATTTGTGTGTTTATTTTGGCACCATTTTTGTGCTTCCTCTCTGCTAGTGCTGTTTGAACAGCTTGGAAGGATGGATTTTGTTTAGGTTCATGTATCCCCTCAATATTTGTTTTAGAGGAAGGGAACCTGTGAGCATGCTGCCTTTGAATTGGTCCTTGCAACCATCTCAGCAGGAACACATGCCCTGTATCCCTTTTCTTGCTTCTGCAAGCTCCTACAGTAAGGAGCCCATTTGTTTCCCCCTCTCCCATCTGTGCCGTGTTCCTGGTGCAAATGCAGGTGGTCCATTAGTTAGTACTGCCAGGCTTTGCAAAGACTTCTTGGGATTTCACATGGCTTTGAATGCTAATAAAAGATTTGTTGTTTCATTTCTGAGTCTTTTAAGTAAACATTTCCACCGTGGATGCACTCAGAGGAGGAAGCTGCTAATTATGTCTTGTGCCCCTCTCTCCCTGCAGGTACCTGTTTCTCCCTCATGGTTAGGGGCTGTTGACACAGCACCAGTCATTTATCCTGCTTGGGGATGGATTCATTCATCTCTGGTTGGGTGGTGGAGATAGAAGCACAGAAACAGGAAAGAGTATTTTCTCTTAGTAATGGAAATAGAATGTCACAGAAGTGTTCTTGTTTTATACCAGGCCTCACTAGCTATTGCCTTTTTAAACAATTGCTTTAGCACAGTCCAAAATTCAGAATTTTATGGTAGTATTCTTAGCTATTCTTACTGCTTAATCTTTTCATCAAGCTATGACAACCAGTAGTGAAGTATGAAATGTGTGTCTTCTCTGTCTCCCTGTAATCTTTGATCTGGAAGGAGGTTATACAACAAAACCTTAATTCTTTAATTTCCAGTTCTCAGATAGATGGAATTTCATTTGCCTCCTATTGTCTCTCTGCCACCTTATCTTCACACGTCTTGTAGTAAGTCGTTAGGCTGCCCAGATTTTCATACAGGCACATTGCCAATCACATGAATAGCCTTTGTATCTTTAAAGCCAAGAGGGTTCAGAGAAAAAAAGGTAAATATTCCAGGACTCTTTGATATATGGACAAGCTATGAAGCACTGTGGCAGCAGAAACATGTACTGAACTACTTTCAGCTCATTAAAGCTGTTCCAGTGAGACAAGGGGTCTTCTAATATCCTGCTGACATTAGAAATGTGCTTCAGCACTTCACACAGAGAGTTCCTAAATATAGTCAGAACAATGACTTTAATAGCAGTGCTTTTATGTAGCAGCTGTAAGAGGTAGATCGCAAAGCATTCAGTGCATAAAGCAAACAGTGTTAATTCCATTCTGCAGACAGGAGAACTGGTTTAGGCTGGGGAGGTGAAGTCAATTGCAAACATGATGCAGCAAGCTATCGACACAGCAAGCATGAATAAAGCTTAGGTCTCAAGTCTAATGTCCCGTGCCTAGTGGCCATGTTGTCTTTATAAAGTACATTTTACTGTAGCTTGGATATGTATGTTCTTGACCACGATCACAGACAGCCAAGTCAATTGTCCAGTCCCTTCTCATACTTTCAGTTTAGAATTGGGCTGGATAAGTATATCTCAGCATTGCTCATGAAGATGTTGTGTACCAAGGCTCTGTCCCAGATTCCAGGATACAGGCACATGACTCCACAGAGATCGACAGCCAGTGTACCTCAGCCTAAAACCTCTGGATTTGGCCCATCATCTTTAGTAGCAGAGCAGTGCTGCTGCTTGCTCTGTCAGCCAGAAGTATCTGTGCAGTATGTGAGGAATGGCAGTCTTCCAGTGCTTCAGCAAGGCTGGACAATGTGCTATTAAACTGAGTGTATCCAACAGTAGGAGGAATACAGTCCTTAAAGGGCAGAGTGCAGACACATTATAAAGTGATCTATTTATATCAGAGAGCTACACCTGGAACAATACAGTTATTCTGCAGGCTACCAGTCATGGCTGCTCTGCAATTAAAGGCATGTGACAGAGATGGATTCTGCAGTCATAATTTCGTCTAATCACTTGATAAAAATTCTGTCCCATACATCTTTCCTTTTGTATGTTTTAAAGGATCATGGCTGAATTTTGTTGTCTGAGGGTTAATTCCAAGTGAAAAATATTTACTGTAGGTCCTTGCAAGGTCAGGCATATAGAGCTGCATGTAAATACTGTGCAAGTTCCTCAATTTGCTCTTCTTTCAAATGAGTACTGCTTCCTGGACCTGCAGAATACCTCCTGGTCATCCCATCTGCTACAGAGCCCTTTTGCTCTGTAGCAATAATGAGTACTCACACTGAGGTATACAATGCTTCTATGGGAAAGAAATACCTGTATTTCTATAATATCTATATCTATATTTATATCTATATCCCCAAGGAGGAATTGGAGTAGATGACCTTTAAAAGTCTCTTCCAAGCTAAATCATCTATGATTTGACCACATCTTCCAGTCCGTAAGGTTAGATGAAACTGAATTGTTTTCCATGGCAAATTTGAAACCAAGGTTTCTATAACAAAAGATAGAAGACATTTAGTTCTTAGGTATTTCAGGGGTTCTGCTTTTGTTTATCACCAGGTTCTATTGATGTAGGCAATGCATGGTGTGTTTGCAGTGCTGGTACACTCAGCATACCTTCTGGGGCTTGTGGGGTAACTTGGTGTGTGATGACCTGTTCTGTTCTCTCCTCTAAGCAGATTTAGCCTCATACAGATGTGCATGTTGTAGCCAAATGGATGTTGATGGCCCTACAGAAGAGAATCAGATGAAATAGGGTTGCTCATGGCAAAGAGTACAGAAGGCATCAATTCTTTCAGAAGATTACATGAGACTGTCTATTCAAGGAGAGCAGAGCAGAGTTAGCCTTACTGGTAGGTCCTTTCATGCAGTAATATTTTTATAATGATGTTGTTTGCAGTGAAAGAAGCCTGATAATCTTTGAAGAAATCTCTCTGCTTGACCAGTCCTCAAAGATTATTGCTTGTTTCTTATAGTTAATAGGGTGGACAGAAGTAACTAATCATCAAACTCCAAGCTCAGTCTGATGCCAGTGCTTTAAATTAAATTACATACAGTTTTGTTGGCATCACTGGACCTCTCTCCGAGCTTTTGTGCATAAGGTGCTGCCTGCTCAAGTAAAGTGGAAGCTTCAGAAAAAGAAACCAGTACTCAGGTGCTTACCCTGGGAGAAATATGAAGCAGTGAAAGAGCCAAAGCAAAAGGCTTCACTGTGAAAGAACATTTCAGACTCGTGTGTGGTGGCTGCAGAGATGTTTGGTGGGAGAATCTGGTCTAGTGAAAGGCAGGGGTGGTTGGAACTAAATGATCTTTGAGGTCCCTTCCAAGCCAAACCATTCTGTGATTCTGAGAATCTGTTCTATGCTGTGTGTTGTGTGTTGTTATGATAGGGTAGAAAGGAGTTTATACAATTCCCTTCAGGAAGGGGGAATAGGTCAGCACTAGAAAGCTCTTCTGGTGAATTAATGAGAGGATGGGGCAGGGTGGGAGAGAGGCAAATGGCTTGGAATGAGAAATGCAAATCAGATTTGAAAACAAAATTTTAAAAGAAGGAATAAAAACAAGGGAAAGGCCATTGGGGGATTGTGTGCTGCATTTTCCTGTAAGTGTTGGAGTATTAAACATCTTCAGGCCGCACTAATGATGTTGATAACAAGCCTGATCTTTTGATGTTTCTGAAAACATCAAAGTGAAGGTCCTAGAAGGCTTCAGTTCATCAACATCCCAGACAAAAAGAGCTTTTTTTTTTTTTTGCTTTGGTTTAATAGGTATCGATATTTTATTACTCTTAATTTTATGCTTCCAGGGGCTTTGGGAAAAGGAAGGAGGAGATAGAAGAAAAATAAGCAGGAGTTTTGAAGTAGACATGAATGGAGCTGAAATGCAATTCAGAATAACACTTCAGAGAACAGTTAAAATCCTTCAAACTACTTTTTGTGTGTTCCAGTTTGTGTAGAGAAGGCAGAAGCCATCTTCTGTGGCTCTGTGTTTTAATGAGGAGATCTTTGTCAGTTAGGAACAGTAGATCCCTGCATCCTATGAAAAAGGTATTTTTGCAGTTACTTTGTGACATCTGCCACCCTTTTCCATTACTAAGAACAAGGAAGACCCTTTCACTTCAGCACTCAAGCAGCTTTATGCTCCTCTAGTCCTCCTGGAAGGACTACTTCCAAAGTAAATTCAGGTGTCCAGCACTGACACTTTAACCTGCTCCCGTGTCAGGGCTGTAAAGAAGTTATATATATTACCAAAAACATGTAAAGGTGATGGAATTGGGTAATTGGGATATTTGAATCAGGTAATTGGGATATTTCTGAAGATTTCACCTAATTTTGGAAGCCATTGCTTCTGATGGTGTGAAACACAGCCAAGACATGCCCGATACTTGTACTTCAAATCCTTTTAAGAATGCTGGGAAATTATATTAAACTCAGATTTAGAAGGCCTCTGCTGTAAGTGAAATTGGTGAAATTGCTGACCTGTGAAAAGGAAGAGCTTTTGCTCTACAGCCTGGCCCTTGTTGAGGAACAGCTGTATCCAATAAGGATGAGTGAGATAAAAGAGGGGGTGAGCTGGTAAGGGGAGGATCATCATGGAGGAGGAACTTGAGCAGCATGAAGGAGAGAATCATGAAGCAGGATCCCGGAGAGAGAGAGAATCACTGGTGCAAGGTCAGTCTGGGTCTGCAGTTAGAGCACTAACTGTTGTTGGAACCTGCAGTCACTGCCTGGTAGTAAAAGCCTGCACTCAGTCTGCAAACTGATCCCTGCAGAGTTTAGCAGGAAATAACCAGCAGTCAGAGGCTGCAAGGGAAACCTGCAGTAGGAGCTTGCTGCAGCCACAGTCACAGAGTAGTTGGAGTTAAGATGACTAAGCCATGAGGAGGAATAAATCAGGACCCTTTTAATGCTGTGGTCAACAAGAAATCTGTGCCTTGGCTCATTTTCTACCCTCTAATAGGAGGGCTGCTGCAATACTTTTCAGAGAACTTCAAGTAGAATAGATTCACTCCTGAATGCATGAGGGACAGCAACAGATAAATATTTTTAACTGTTCTGTCAAAATGTTAAACCCAAGTTTTGTACCTTTTGACATTGATGGTTCTTGTGTGATATCTCTCAGTTTTGGGTCAGGTATACATCACAGACACTCACTTGGGCTGTAGTTTTCTGGCAATAGGTGTGAGAAAAGAATAAAAATCTTTATGTGAGTAGAGTTTGCTGTGTAGCAAAACTGTACTGAATAACCTCTTCAGATGTCATTGCTTCTGTGCTCTCTAAAAATGGTTTTTGGTATTTTGAATTTGGAAGTTGTAGTGCGAATCAGTCATTGTTTCAGGCAAACTAGAGTTGAAATACATTAATTTATCTAGGCCATGTCCTGCTCGTGGAAGGCTATGTGCTGCAGTACATTTTTGGGGCTGCTGTAGCAGCTCAGGGTGAAATGCCAACAGTCTGTCCAATAATGTGCTGGTTTAGAGGACTTCCTGTCAGGTTCAGTCTTTTCATGGTGGTCTGCATTGCCATGAGAATCCACAACCTCTGTTAAGGATAATATGGTGGTGGAAAAACGTGCTCTGCTGGCACTACAAGGGGGACTGACAGTTCAGTAAAATGCTTATTTCTTTGTATTTGGAAGCTGAGGGACACTTTTTACTTTTAGTGGTACGATAACATACGGTATTTTCTTCTGTTGTTTAATTTCACCAATTTAGATGGACCTGTGATGGACTGCCCTGCTCCAACAGCCCTTTCTGAAAAGGGATTTCTTCTGGTGTTCTGGAGTCCTTATGTTGCAGACTGCAGACACAGGGTGCAAGTCACTAAAAGGACATCAAGAGCAATGTCTGTTGCACTTTCAAGAGCCCTAAGGGCAGTGGATTTAGGGCCACATTCTTGAACAGAGCAGTGTACATCTCTGTAACCCTGTGTGCAGAGATGAGACCCAGCTTTGTCTTACTCTTTGACCAGAATAGGAGGCACCTGTGCTTCTCAGCCGTACTCTGATAGTCTGTGTCTGTGAAGGTCACAGCAGTACAACATTTAGCCAAGTTTACAGAATTTATTTGTTAATCTTTAGGGTAGGAACTAGCACCAGGTGGAAGTGTAGGATTGCTGTCCAGGATAGGAGGATATATAGCAGAAATTCTGCCATTGATTCTCCTTTCTGCCCTTCTTACTGCAAATGTTCTACCCCTTTATATGTGTGGTTGGTAGCAGTAAGCATTCCTGCATGGAGATGTAAATAATCACATTGCAAAGTTCTGTTCTTATCTTCTTATCTCTTCTTGGTTTTGGTTGGTTTTTTTTGGTTGTTTTTTTTTTGGGGGGGGGGGGGGTTTGGGTTTTTTTTGTTGTTGTTTTTTAAGTAGGAGAAACAAAGACTAGTCTCCTCTATTCCTCTATCAAACTGAATAACTTTTTTTCCTTCATATTAACAGCTGGTGCATTCTTCCAGGTTTATTCTTGACTTTGCTGTATTGCCACAGATTAACCATTCTGTTCTGATGCTGTTAAACTATACGGTGCATTACAATCAAATTTATTCAATCCTGCTCTCTAGCCTCTTTGCTTCTGCCTCTGCCATATTTTCAAAATGCAGGCAGGCTTAACCAATTTGCTTTAATCCATCTAGTTTGGTTGTTGAGAGCAATGAAGTCACACTGACCAGGCTCCTGTGCTGTAGTTGTGTTCTATCTGATAGCAGTGTGCACTGGGCTGTCTGAGTCTGCTCATCATACTGTGGTTGCTTTGAGCAGCCTGCAGCTTCCCACAGCATGAGGAACTTAATTCTTTTCTCCATCAGATACCTCCTAAAACTTGGGACTGTGATAAGCCTCCTGTTGTGGCTCTGCAGCCTGAAGCTGATAATTTCATGCTGGGTGTCTAATTTTCTCTACTGTATAAGAGGCTGTGGAATTTGTCTTCCTGTGAATGTGTCTGTACGTAGCTAGGTGAGAACAGTGACAAAGAAAAGTTCTTATAATGGGAATGGCAGCATTGTTGGCTGGTGACTTTCCAGTAATTTGCATTTGTTGTTCTTCTTGAGAAGTGCAAGAATATGTTCACAGGCTCTAAATGCCTATGGTTGTACAGGTGGGCTGGCTGCTTCATTGCTGGAATCCATCTCTGTGTGTGTTGATACTCTTTTGCTATTTTGTTTAAATGCCATCCTATCGGCAGCCTTAAAGGAGACTGAACAAGCACTCAGCACTGAAGATCCACGGTCATGGTTGGATACAGAGATGATTGTGAGCATGACATTCAGAGATGAGTTTCAGAAAGAAGAAGAGGGTTTTAAAAACAAATGAATAAGAGATGCTGTCCAGAAGTCCCAGACACATACCAGACAAGACACTTAAAATCACTGAGCTGTTAACAGCAAGTTTGCCTCACTTCCATCAAACGCATCAAGCGCTGTTCTTCTGAGAGAGAAAAGATCAAAACTCACACTGATCACTCTCTTGGAGTTTCTTTTTTTGGGTTTTGTTGCTTTGCTTTCAGAGGTTGGAGGGGGGAGAAGGAGTGGTGTTTCTGTTGAAGGAAGTTTCAATTTAGTGGTTGACCAACTCTCTTGAGTGAGAATCATTTAGCCCAGTTAACAGATTAAGGAGTTACAAAGTCAGGAGGCAGTGGTTTGCATTCCAGAAATCTCAGCATAAGGGAAGTTCTTCTAGGGGGTAAAACCAAATGATTCAAAAGCTGTTCCATGCCTTTAGAAATACTGGGGTTTTTTCCCCCAGAAATTTTATGGCATCTGATAAGGTAGATGTAGTGTGTTTTAAAATAAAGAAGCAATGAAGATGCCATCAGAACAGGAGAGACAATCAGAAACAGACTGTTCTGGACACCCTCTTGTAATAATCTCTCTAGAGAGATTATCCTTCTTAGGTCTGTCTGAGATCTGTGGCACCTGCCTATTCTTGCAAAATTCAACATTACAATTCTTGTGATTTTTTGTGCTCTTATTGGGTCTGATACTAATAGAACTGTTTCCTTAGCAAATTCATATACCGGGAGAGAAACCAATGTTTGTCTGCTGGTTCTAGCTGTTTTTCATGGTCTATCACATAAAAACAAGAAGGCATTTAATGTAGTTGAAAGATCACATACTTGAGTAAAAGGCATTTGATTTCTCACATCATCTTTGTGTACAACTATTTGAAACAGTTCCTCACATGGAAGTTTGACTGAATTTTGCAGATTTTTTGTATGAGGAAGGTAAAGACAATGTCCCTGAAGCAGATGACTCTCTCATAATTGTGTACCAGCAATTTTAGCTTTAAATTTTTGCCTTTTTTTAAGGCTTCTTAAGATGCTGAGGAAATCCTGACATAGAGAACTTTTTTTTTTAATGCCCAGTGTTTGTCATTGAAGAACATAATTAGGCAAATCCAGATAGCTAAACTCTGAGGAACTCTTTCAGCTCCAAACTTAGCTCTATTTACCTGCACTAGCAAAATTGTAGGTCTGTTTTCTTCCTCACCTCTTCATAATCACAGAAGTTTTTTCCTCACTGGTCTCTCTAAACACCCTCTGTCACCTTGAATTTGGTCCATTTGTGCTAAAATATTCTTCATTGCTTCTAACTTGAATTGTATCACAGTCCCTTTCCAGATACTCTGTTTTACCATACCAAATTGAAGCTTCTGGTTCTTACCATCAAAGCCCATTAGCCTGTCTTCTTTTGTCTTCCCACTCCCTCTCCCCCTTCTCTCCAGCCACCACTGTATTTATCTCTGTCTTCCCTGCCTGTGGCGCGATGTCCTTTATGCACCTGACATCATCTCCCCTCTAAGACATCCTTAGGAGTGACTCCTGTTCAGTGTCTGGAAGCAATCAGCTTGCTAATGATGGCCAGGTTTAGCAGCAGACTAGGGATTGCTAATGGTGTTTATTTATTCATGCTCCTTGTGGAAGACAAAGCATCCAGTTGATTGTGATTAGCTGATCCAGATAACCTCATCCTTATTTTCCTCTTTCCTCCCAGTCTCTATCCAAGTCCTTTAATTTGTTTTGTGCTTCAGTTCTGAAGTTTTAAAGTCAGTGGTTTGTCCTTTTCACCTGCAGCTTGCATTGGGAGGGCCTCTTCCCAATTAGGAAGCTTGAACTTAATGGCATAAATGACAGCTACTGCTACTACTGCACAGTTTTACCCTTGGATTTTCAAGAATCCTCAGGAATGTAGATATGAATGAGATCTTTTGGAATCCTGATTAAACTGTAGCCATAGTTGTTACATACAGTGGGATTTTTCTTTGGAATTTTTGTCAAGAGGATGCTTGTGGGGTGTGAAAACAGTGTCATTTGGGGTGCTTGGTGGAGAGTAAAGTCTGTCTTTGCAGTAGAGGTGAGGCTGTAAGACAGCACTAGCAGTGTGGACTCTGCTCCAATAAATTACCTGGTTCAGCATTTCCCATAGGTAATGGAAACCAAAGGCTTGAATCCCTTATGTGTGTGCTGTGGTCATTGCTCATCAGCTACTTCTAAATCAGTTGGTTACAATTTTACTATTCCATTTGAATCAGAATAAAATCAGTGAAATTCTAAATGTCTTAAACTTCAGTGCATGTAAAAGAGGTCCTGGAAGTACAAATTGAGGTCAAGGATATTGTATCTGGTCACTTCTCAGTGCTTCCAACCTATCCATTTTAGTGCATTCCATCGTAGACCTTGCACAGGTCAGCTGCTAGAGGTTTCTTGAGGGGGATCTCAAGACCTGTTGCTAAATAAATTATCTTTTATCCACACCACCTCTGGCATGTTCTGAAAGACCTCCCTAATGTGGAGATTCTGTGACCTTTCCAGTATTTACCTGATCGCACCATTCGAAAAAGTTTCCTGGATGGTGATTTTCCTGTTGCAATTTAGAATCATAAAAGAAGCTTAAAAGTTCTTTTATATATACTCCTATGAATTCACTCATATGAATTAATGTACAAACTTCTTAAAGTCTGGCCTATGGTGCTGAGCCCTTGGCAATGTAGAATGTATAGGCAAGAGTGTTGCATAAAGGTTGTGGGTAGAGGTCATGCTGGAGTGCTGTCTGTGGAATCCAGTGGTCAATGACTGCTGGGTTGGACACAGCAGAGTCCTCCTCAGCTGCCACATCTGATTCTGGAATGGAATTTAAGCTTTCCTGAAAGAGTGAAAATTATCCCATGTTGTGAAATATTTTTCATAATACAGCTAAAGTCGCTGCTTGTTACTCTAAAGGTATGTATGGCCATGAAACAAATGTGAGCTCGTTTTCCATACTAACTGTGTGGAAATCCCACTGGAATTCAGGAAATACTCCCAGCTGTGACTCATAGATGCTGTATGAGCAAAACTGATGTCATAAATAAGCACCAGTTCAGCTGAAGTAGTTTTTGGTAGGCACTTCATTCTTCCCTCTGTCTGGGTCTGTTTTAAATATAACTCCTCTAGTCCTGGGGCTCGGGGTGCTACTGCTCTGTAGCCTCATTGTGAAAAGCACATGGAGAAGTGTGGATGCTTTGAATTACACTCCTGCTGATGTTTTGTTTTGTTTATGGATGTGTGCATGAGCTGCAGGTAACTGGCAGAAGCAAAAAATCTTTTTTCCTAGTATGCATTTGGTTATGAAGTATCTCTTTATCCTTCAAGTGTCTTGAGTGTTTGGAGTGGCAGAGTAGAAGATAGCTACAGATTTTAGCAACTCAAGCAAGGGGGGGAAGGACTACAGTAGAAGCCATGCAAAGATTTAGCCTTAAGGCATGAAAAACAACTTCTTGAAACATTATATATATATTTTTAAAATAAAAGCACCAATTGCAACTGTATTTTATCTTAGTCAAGACATCAAAAAATGCCATCTACTGAATTTTTCTGCAGAAGGCTAATGGACCAATTCTTTCCTTAAGAGTGTAGTTTCAAGAGTGAAAGAGAACAAGCTCTTCATTTTACACAATGGAAGATTTAAACTGTCGGTACAGAAATAGTTTGGGCACATCTCTTAATACTTTGTTTATAAAGCCCTTTGTGTCCAGGATAGGACAGAAAGTAAAAAATTAAGACTTGCATGCTTACTGGTTTTTAACCTTTAACTGTTAAGGTTTAATTTTGCACTTGCTTCAGTTGACTGTCTCTGCTTTTGCTACGCTCAAATTACACATTCAAAAAAAAAAAGCCTCTTCATTTCTAACTGCTTTCAAGAAATTTGTTGCTTTTCTGTGTTCTTATCTATACCAGAAATTGCACTATCTAAATGCTTGTGTATTGTTATCAGTCCTTCCATCATCCTACCATTTAAGAAATTATACTGTGCAATTTAACACTTTTTTTAATGAAGTTGATATATATTATGTATCAAAAGATTCCCTTGTAATGGTAGGGTTTAAGACCTTGTATCTTTTCAGCAAACTTGCCTTTTTTAAAAAAAAATAATTTTTTCTCTTATTGCACAATGATTATGCACAACTGACATGTCACAGGAATACCTCAAAAGCTGAATTTTCAAGAGAAAATCCTGAGGTGTCTCCCAAAGACTCTGTTACAGGCAACTTGTTTTTTATTGTACATGACTGCAAATGTGCATGAACTTGGGCAGTACATGAACACAGGCATTGTCTTCTGAAGTGGTCACAGCTGAACTCTAGCAAAAAATAATGCACCAAGGAGAAGAGTAGTGTTAGGCCTAGGTCAGAATATGACTCTGGAGAAGATGTGCTAAGAAAATCTTTCATGTGAAACCAGGCTTTCAGATTGCTAAGAAACAACAAAATGTTTCATCATCAGTAAAAATAATGAAAGCTCTTTTGTCACCAGGAAAGGCCAAAGAAGAGAGGTGTCCTGGAACAAATTTCCTATGCCATTTAAATAGGTTGGTTTGTATTTGGACAAGACTTCTTGTTCTGCAACACTGACCTTTCTGCAATGTCATTTGCGTGTGTGGTCCCAGAAGGGCATTGAGCTCACATACTGGAGTTACTGTTGCAGGATCAGGCCCTTGGTAGTGGGAGAAAGATGGAGCGCAGGGAGAGGAGCTGGTAGGGCAGGTGCTGACAATTAATTCACAAATTGGAAGGGGAGACTCATAAGGTCATTGTGTCCCCCACTGAGTTGTTCATATGCTTATAGAAAATCTTCCCCGTCTCCCCCTGCTGATGTGAGGTGAAGGGAGGTGTAGAGCTGACAGGATGAATGATGAAGGCTTCCCCCAACCCATTGCCTCCCTGTGATGGAGTGACATATTTAACCTCCCCTGATGCTGCTGCTGCAGGTGAAATGAATTATGCGACCCTCTGAGTCCCTTATCGGTGCTGGGCCGTCTCAAGGGCTGGATGCAGCTGCTATAATTTTGGAGTTCTTTCCCTGCTTTAATGCCACGAAAAATCATGCACATTTCTCTGCTTGAAGACCCCAGGCTGCTTTGAATATGGAACTGGTCTCCCTAGGGGATGTGAAGGGGGAGGGGAGAGCAGTGATACGAGATAGAAAACCTGCACAGAATCGCTAATCAGACTCTGCCCTGTGTCTTCTCTGGCTGCAGATGGCTCCTTGCTGTGTTGTGAGCCTTGCAAAGCCAAACACCTTCATTGTCAGACTTGCAGAAAGTGATTTAAGTGTCTGCTGCAAAGGGTAGGTGGAGAATGGATAGCTCCATTTTTTGAGATTGCTGGGGAAGTCTAATTAAGCTGGTGATTCTCTTGTTTGGGAAGTAGTCACAGGTAGCCTTGGAGGAAATGAAATATGTCAGTCTGAACCACTTTCCAACCCTCTAGAGCCATGGATTTTTCTTGTCAAATGGGCCATTGCCAGTTTTACTCTGGAGGGTCAGAACTGCAAATCTCTCTTAGCTTGATTCCCCTTTCTGCAGAGGCATTGTTTGCTCATGTCTCTTATTTCTTTTTACAAAGAACTGTGAGCTCTCCTTTAACCTGCATGTCTGGCTGGATAGAAAGATTATTCTTTTTAAAAAAAGCACCAAACCCAAAACCTTAACAGCAACACAAAATGAACTTTACCACGTTGAAGAAATAAGGACTGTAGCACTGCAAGACGTTTTATGCCTCAAAGCACTGAGAACAAATACCTCAAAATACAAGTTCTGTAATATTGGATGATTGAAGAACCTGTGGGTGGGGATGTAGTGAGGGTGCTAATAGCACTCCCAGCATTTAATTATTAATACAGCCTATAAATTGCAATGGTCCATTTATACTCATACTCCTTTGCCTTCTCTTCCTGTTGAGATAAAGCACTTCAGACAGTGGGGAGCTTTCCTGTACAGTGCCAGGGGCTGTGAGCTCTGCTCTCTCTGCTACACCTACTCTGTGGGATGGAACTTAGTGGAAATTCTAGAATAAAAACAAACAAAAAATAGGAATAAAATGGAGAGCAGGGGAGTGCTCACAAATACTCTTGTGCACAAACAACAGTTTTTTAGTTTGTGTAGGACCTTTTCTCAGTTATGAGAGTTGTGTCAGATATTCTAATGATTGCTCAACTGTTTTCACTGTTGCCTGATAATGCATAGTGCAAAACCTATATTCTGAATAAATTCAAGTATCATTTTTATAGAAGACATTCAGTGTTTTATTTTATGATTAAAGATAATTCAGAAAAAAGAGCCAGAAAAATACCTTAGTTGATTTTGAAGGACTTGTACAGGTCTAGACCTTTCTTAATTTCTTTCAGGATGCTTGTAAACATTTAATAAGGTTGCCAGTTGTCACACTGCCTGAAAACTTCTGCAGGTCCTGACATAGGCAGATTTTTCCTGCATTTGGTAATGGATATTGGCTTCATTGGAGAAACAGTCAGCAATAAACAAATAATAACTACAGATATCCGAACAAAAGGAAGTGATGGAGGAATTAGTTTCCCAAAGTTTTATTAATGAGCGCAGCTTTTTTTTCTCTGAAATATAAGATAGCTCTTTGCTCAACAACATCAAAAAATGCCATCAGAGATCATGCAATACTTCTGAAGTATGTTACTTTGTTCTTTATGATTCACAAGGCTTTTTTGTTCTTGTTTATCTTTTTTCATACTATTGCATCCAATTTCATATACACTGGATTTATACAAAGTACCTTCTAAAAAATCAGCGTATTTTAGTTGTTTGGTTTCAGTTCATGATGGAAGCTTATTTTAGCATTGTATGGGGTTATGTGTATACCCTGCTCATGGTTACTTCACTCAGCTGCTTGGCACAGAAAGTGAGTTTTAAGTGTTGAAATGTTTACTTGCTTGTCAGAGAAAATAGAAGGGGAGAATATATCCTTTTGCAAGGAAAACTGTGGATTGTTACTTTTGTTCCCTAACATTTCTGGTGTTCCATCTTGTTTCATGACATTTGTTATGGGCTACATGTTGCTGCTCATGCTAGAGAATGGTTGGAGAGAAGACACAAAGGTGTCAGTTCTGGTTTCTCTTCCCAGAGAAACCAGAGGCTCATGTTTGTTTTAAATAGGAATAAAGCACTTTGAGGGATTGCTGCCAAATATATCCATTTTTTGTGTTTTAGTTTTCATGCCTTTCATCACAAGAGGCATTGTGCAAGTGTAGAGAATTCAGTGGGTAAGAAAGAATAAATAGGTGCCAGTTTCAATTTGCAAAGTCTTTATCTCCCTCATATGAACTGTGTATAGGGAGGGCATTTTTCTCTTGTCATGTTTAGGGAATTTTCTAGCTTAGTCTGCTCAGCATTTCCTTATATTTCTTGATGAACACTCAGGTTACTAGATTACTCTAAGACATCCTTACTTGTGCAGTCTGTCTGGGGTGCCTGGCTGAACAATACAAGTGGGTCATAATGTATCTCCTTTTCTTCTCTGTTTGGTCTCAGCTTTCATTAGTCCTGGGTTTTGAGACTATTGTTAAGAGCCCCCCTTATTCCAAAGTTGGCTGGAGGGTGAGCAAGCAAAAGTGAGAGAGACAGCAGCAATTTTGAAGGCATCAATATACAGACTTCTCAAGGAGGTGCTGTCAGTATCAAGTGCTGGAACCTGAATTTCAGTTTCCAAGTATCTCAGCACTTGCAGACTGCTGCTCTGCCTTGCATGTGCTGTGTGCCTTGCTTGGGGTGCAAAGCAGAGTGACAAACCTAGGCTAAGGCTTTGTTTGGAGGCTGGGGCTGTTTAGCATAAGAGACCAGGAGAAGATGAATGGCTCAACACCAAGTGTTTGGGATCAGTGGCTGCTCGTCAGTCAGCAGCTGTCTGTCTGTGTGTGCAGCGCTGGTACCTGGCAGGTGGCCCTGCCGAGCTCCAGCTCCCTGTGCTCTGTGGGCTGGGTGAGGGCAGCTGCTGCCCTGTCAGAGCTGGGCAGCACTTAGCTTTTACCTGGAGCTGGACATTCCCTCCTGCTGCTATCTTCTGTGATGCTAACACAGTGCACTCCTTAACTTCACAGTCCTTAACTCCCAAACTCCTTAAATGCACCAGCAGCAGAGCTGGAAGATGTCAAAGCTGAGTCATCTCTCTTTGCTGTGCCTTCCATCCATGGCTTTTTTTAAAACCTCATCACCCATTAGGAGCTCTGCATTTTCTTTGTTTCCGATGTTCTGCATGTCCTGAATAGCACATGTTGGAGCACTGCTGCAAAATTTTAACCCCCAATTAAGTATATAAACAGTAGTGAGTCAAGTTATAGTATAGCAGCATCCTTTCCTCATCTACAAAAAGTGGGTTGAGTCTCACTTTAAAAAGGACATTGAGGTGCTGGAGCATGTCCAGTGAAGGGCAGCAAGGCTTATGGAGTGTTTAGAGAACACCTCTCATGAGAAAGTGCTGAGGGAGCTGGGTTTGTTTAATCTCGAGAAGAGGAGGCTTGGGGGGACCCCATCATTCTCCACAGCTACCTGGAAAGGGTTGTAGAGGGGTGGGGACTGGTCTCTTCTACTGTGCCTGCAATGAGAGGACCAGGGGAAATGGCCTTAAGCTGAGACAAGGGATGTTCAGATTAGATATTAGAAAAAAACCTCACAGTTAGGATGGTCAGGCATTGGAATAGGTTGCCCAGGAAGGTGGTGGTCACCATCCCTGGAGGTGTTGAAGAGGTGTCTTGATCTCACACTGGGTGATGGTTCAGTGATTTAGGAGTTACAGTGGTAGTGCTGGGTTGATGGCTGGACTTAATGATCTTAAAGTTCTCTTCTAACCTCAATGATTCTGATTTTATGAGTGCTTGGTTTTATTTATTCATATTTAGATTTCCTTCAGATCTCTCTGCTTGCTTTTAATGCTACATTTGAAGTTGCACAGGGATCCAGGCCCTGTACAGCTTTCTATATAATTTTTGTTACCAGTTTTTAATTGTCTTGTTGGGGTTTTTTCTCACACTGTTAGAAAAAAGAGAATCTTTGAGTAGGGTGTATTACGCTTTTATTTCACTGTGGGGAGTGGAGGGATGTGTTGAGATTTTGTATCATAAATGATGGACCAGAAGCAACTTCCAGCATTCTGGGGCACAGGTCAAATAAATTATCTGGATCCTTTTGAATATGTATGGATAGCCTGAAGCTTCCCATGAAAATCTTCTCCTGTGTAGTGTCTAAGGCTTTTTCTGTTTCATTAAGTGATGATTCCTTGTCTGTGCTGCTGCACTGAAGCACTGTGTCTTTTCCTGGCAACCAGATGGATTTGTCACTTTGAGCAGACACCAAGGAGTTTCATGATTTATTGTTGTACTGTGTGGAAAGTCTCTCTTTGGTGTCTCTGGATGCTGTAGGATCAGATCCTTACTGCCATATTCTTCATGTGGCTTTCTCCATTACGTGGTTTTCAACAGACTGTATATACAGAGCAACTTTGTGCATGTTCTATAACATTTTGCAGTTTTAAGCTGTGCAAAAATGGATTAACATTCTTGAGAGATTAGGGCTGCATTCCCAGTGTGGTGATCTGGGGCTGAAGAATGGCTAAATGATTATGACTTTGGCTCTGCTGTAGCACCTATTCCTATGTCAGGTTTGTTTTGGGTCAAACAACAACTGTGGGGTGACTTAGCATCTCAGTACCTTATGCTGTCAAAGAACATGGTAATAGGGTATACCAGGCTAATAAGGTAAATTGGGAATAGAAACATCAGAGAGAGAAACTTCTGTTTAGGAGTTGCTAATATCATTGTTTCCCCTAAAATTTCTCTCTGTGCAAGAAGAGGGCAGCAGTATTTCATGATGTGTGAAAACCTTCTGCTGAGGTCAAGATTGTGATCATCTGTATTAGCTGGACATAGCCCAACTGATGGAATGAACTATGGCCTCAACTACTTTTACTCACACCTCTGTTGCCCCTTGAGTCTTTAATCATGATTAAATCTGCAAAATACTGCATTTGTAGTATTAGTCAAGGTGTCAACTCCTACAGCCATTACTAGACAGTGTGTCTAGATTTTGTGTCTATTCATATCTTAGCAAGTTCACTTTTATTACACTATCAGGGGAAACAAGATGGCTTTCTGTCCATGTGGTGTTGCAGTTGGAAATGGGTTGTGTTGTGCTGGTGTTACAAGCCTCAGGGCTTCTAACAACAAAAAAAAAAAAATTTAAAAAGCCCCAAACTCTAACTTTAGAACAGTTCATTTGAAAGATAATATGTATATAAGAGCTGCATCAGGAACCTCACTGACTATAAAGAGCAGGAGGAGTCTTTTCTACTTCAATTTTATACCCTCCCATTCCACACACTTGAATGAGCACAGTTTGATTTCATTTTCTTTTAATGGAAAACAAAGAAGTAATGGTCTGTACCTTTCAAGCAACTGACTTCCTTGAGTTCAATGCAGTAGACAATTGCAGGTTTATAAAGTGATTCTGGTAAGTCAGTGAAAATAAAGAAAAGAAAACCTTTGAGTAAATAATTTCTACGACTGTGAGAGCAACTTGCTGATTGCAAACAAGTCATTATTACTTCATAAGCTGAGCTGAGGTCTCTGTTGCAGTGAAGGTGCCTCAATACCAATATGCCTTGCAGTGGGGTGTAAAGGTAAGAGCTGGTAATGTTCAGACAGAAGGTTTTGTGCTTTGATACCTTTGTATCTTCATTTAAGAAGGTAAGTTCACTCATATTAGTGATTGCCACTTGATTAATTGTTTCCTTTGATTTGGCAAGCAACAGGACAAAATATTGCTTTCTACCATTAATTTTCTGTTTAAATTTTTATTCTGTTTGAAGGGTGTAATGCTAATATTCTGATGAAAACAAAATTTCCTAGTCAAGACAAGTCTTTTTAGTTACTAGAAATCACTTTGCTAACTTTTGTTTTACACAACTGAAAACAAAATTTAAACCATCAACCAACCAAACCCCATAATTCTATTCTTGATGAGTTATTTGGGTCCAGGAGGTAAAATTGACTGCATGAAGTGGATATGGATATTTCAATCAGGCTGTTTGGATGCCTTATCATTCAAGGGTCAGCTGTTGATACATTTAGTATCATCCTGGTCTCCCTCTCTCCACATAGCAGGTTTAATTAATCTGTGAATTATAGGTACTGAAACAAGAGGAAAAAGGAACATTCAGTTTGCCTCAGATGGTGCAGTTCATTCCAACATAGGGATGAGCCCTGTTCTCCTTATTCTTTTACAAGTACTTTCAGCAGAGCATCTTGCAGAGTAATGTGTTTTTCAGGTTGCCTGAATGGATAAATGAGGGATGGAGGGAAGCTGCTCAGGATCAAAGCCTAAGATAATGTATCCTGCTTTTTTCTGTCCCATGTTGCTTAAAACATTTCAGTTTTTAACCTTATTTCTTCCACCACAGAAGGGTACTCCTTTCCTATTATATCCTGTCTGCAGAATAATAGTTTAAATAGTCCTCAGAGCATATATTAGTACAAGTTCAGGTGGATTTTTCACACTCCTTCTTGCTCTTATTTCCTGTAAATGAGGATTTGAATTTGAATATTTTGCCTCAGTCACTTATTGTGAAGTTGTGATGTTCAGAATCAAGGTTCCAGTTTTGACCTTTTGCTTCCTTGTTTTGGAAGCTGGACTTTACAATAACTGTCTAAGAGGACTGATGGACTGGGAATTTTCTTTCTCTAGCTTTCTGTTCCCTTTCTTTTCCAGTGGAAAACACAAGAAATTATTTTCCATAGTCAAGCAAAATACATGTAAAAATAACACTTGCTGTCTCAGCCCTTGTTGCCCATGGAAGAAAGATGTGTGTCAAGCAACTTAAATAAAATAGTTATCAAGTAGTACTGAACCCCAGCTCTAGGTTGTTTTTTTCCTGAGGGCCCAGTGACTTGGATTTTGTTAATGATTTTGGCATCAAACAATTGCATTTGCAAGTGAGTTCATAACCAGCAGTCTTTATATAAAATTCCTCTTCACACTGGTTTGAAGCCTGGGGGTAACTGGTGATTCATCCCTGAGCCAGCACTGTGCTCTCACATGGTGCTGACCACTGTCTTCTGTCTGTGCATGGAGCTGAGAGGATCAGAAATCTCATCCCTCTTTTGGCTGGGTGTTTTTTTTTTTTTTTTTTGTCTGTCTCTCTTCAGATCTTTATTCTGATATTAATTATGGATGCTCTAGAATTTTCCTGGCAGGCATCTTTTTTCACTGACTGTAATTAATGTATGTCTCATCCTTTGCACTAAAGAATATAGACCCAACCTGTTTTAAGCTCTAAGTAGGTGAACAGGTACTCCTGGACAGGTACAGCTGAACATCTTTGGGTAGTGTACAAAGATGTCTGTCTTGATGGCTTTCAGCAGAAATTTAGAAAATTCCTGTCTTGGGTGAATGCCAGCATCTGGAGAGAATTAAACCTGGGTTATGGTAGTCACAAAAATTCCTCTAGAATTTTAGCAGTAATGGAGAGCAAGGACAGAATTATGTTTTCAATTTGGTTCTCTTATCAGGATTCTATATTCATTACAGTGTTATAGCTCAAAACAAGACATTGGAGGGGCTTTTCTTCAGATATCAATGCCAGCTAATCTTTTTCCAAAAATTCTCAAGCTTGAGCTAGACAGTTGTTTGCCTATTTGGCTTTTTGACCGCAACAGTGCTATTGGAAAATTAATTTAAATCTTAGAAACTCTTTCCTTACATGATTTTGAACATCATTTTTACCATTCACTCTTAGTTCTTTATTGCTCATTTGATACTAACCTGCTAAAACTATTAAAATTTGAAAATATGCTAAATCATTTCAAGGGAAACTTTGTGCCTTAAGTATCCTAAAAATAGAGAGATCATGATGTCCTTAATAAAATATTCTGCAGTATCTTCTCAGATACTCAGATCTTCCCTGCTGCTTTGCTTAAGCTGAAATGTCTTGGTTTCTTCTTTCCAATAGTGATGCAATCTAAAATGTTTGTTTCAGGTCCTTTTCCTCTAATGTGAAGGCTAGAGGGGCACTGAAATATTACCTGTAGTGAAGGGACTCTATCCACATTTTTAAAGCATCCTGTTTTAGTCAGGGAAACCCACTGGGAAAAGCCTTTGGAAAAAAAAATAGTAGAGGAGTACACAGAAGGTTATTCAGATCCAGGGAAAAGCAGGAAGGATACCATGACTCTTCTCACCAAGAGCTGGAGAGAAAACTAGCACTGACCACTGGGTACAGCTGTGTCAGTGGGCACCAGGTGGAAACAGCATCCAGTAAATGCCATTGGTAACCTCCCCTTACCCAAGTTCTCTGAGGCCTCTGAACTTGTGGCAGGACAGCAAACATGCTTGACGTAATCTTATGTGACTGTGAAATACTTTAAAACTTCCTGTTAAGCCCCTGCAGTTTAGTACAGAGCAGTTTCAAGTTCCTCTGAGTCAGAAGAAAAAATGTTTGCAGTTCAGTAGGACTGTGCTGGTCCCTGCTGCTGTTGATGAGAGCCTGCACTTTGCCTGTGTGCCGTAGTCCCTGGGTTCTTTTGCAATTCCCTTCTCCTCCCACCATCTCAGAGCAGGTTGACCCACCACAGTCCATTTGACTTTTCTCTGCTCCCCATGGTCTGCAAGCACACTACTGTTTCAATTGGAATTTTTTTTTGTAAATAATCAGGAGTGTTTATACAGCAAAAGGCCTGTGGTGATGGGAGTTCCTGAGGGTTCAGCTGCAATCCAAGTCAGGATTCCTGGCTGCAGGAGGACAGATTGGGGGAATGAGAGTGTTTGTTAAAGCAGAATTGCAGGAGGGTCCTGACACTGCCCACTCTTCTTTCACTTACAAAACTGTACAAATATTGTCAAGACGTGTATTTTGGGTACCTTTTCAAGTAAGGAAAGTATTTTTAAAGCCCTCTGAAAGTGTAGTCTTTGATAACAGAAACTTACATTAGTTGCAATCACTGCTTCCATATAATGTTGTTTCTTATTTCCTTTCAATTCTCTACTTTGCAGCATCTGCTGTTATTCTTAATTTCATAGAAACAATCAAACCTCTCAAAAAATGTATGAAGAAAAAAGTTCCAAGTGAATAAAAGGAAAAGAAAGTGCACTAAGATACAGACCCAAAGCACTAGGAATTGAAGTCTTTTAATATGAGGAAAGAAGACTTAAAAAAAAAACAACTTGGAATTGTGTCACACAGCTCTATGGTGAGCAAAGGCAGCTTTACTTTGGAGAAAGGAGCAATTCTTTAATAGTGCATGTAGCATGTCTAATAGTGCTAATGACAGTGTCTATATCCCGCTGGGTTTTACCATATTAATATTGGCATGCCAACAGTTCTGGATCCAAAATAGTGAGTGTTGTTAATGTGCTACATCCAGCCTGTGAGTAAACAGTAAATCTCCATGGTTCCATGCCATATGAGCACTTGATCTCATTCTTTTAAAATATAATCTGGAGGTCACTTTAAATACTTGTAGCATTGACATTTCCCTTTTAAAATTTATGTGGGCATAAAATTCTCTCATGTGGGGAAATAATGTTTTTGGTGTTTTTTGGAATCAATTGAATAGCAAAGGAATGACTGGTTATGTCAGTTCTACCTGACTCAATCTGCTTTCCCTCCTCAGTCAGAAGCTACATTATCATTTCATTACAGTCTTGCTGTACCCATGTTTTAAGGTTAAGATGGTAATTTAATTGGCCTGTTTGTATTCTTTTTTTTTTTAACTTTCTCAGAATGATACCTTTCATGCTAAAATCTCCATATTTGCATTCTGCTCAGAAGTCTGAATGGATAACAAACTGTTTTTCTTTAAAACAGCAATGGTGTTTTCCTTTCCTGTGAAAGGGTTTGACTAACACAGAAAATGTCAGAATTGTAATTCTAACAGGACTGTGATGATAATTCTGAAGGAAGATGGGCATCTTTCCTTTCTGTTAATATGTGTAAAAATTGTTCAGTCAGATCTTCCCTGGTGCTGTGCAGCCTTAAACACGTAGAGCAATGAGTAAGGAGTTTGCACTGCCTCTGGTCCAGTGTTTTGTGTTGAGGT
Organism: Aegithalos caudatus; assembly: GCA_013389925.1. Taxonomy (NCBI): domain Eukaryota; kingdom Metazoa; phylum Chordata; class Aves; order Passeriformes; family Aegithalidae; genus Aegithalos; species Aegithalos caudatus. Next base: position 205,757 of record WEIU01003392.1, on the reverse strand, counting down.
TTTGTATGTGTGTGGAGGTTACTTCAACTGCTGAGCCATAAGAGAATAGGAACAAGAGTGCATGGGAAGCCCTGCCCCATGTGTGCTTGCTGTCTTCATCTTGGGGATGAAGCAGTTTCTCAGACTGGGGGATATATGTGAAAGGTCTGGTCTGCTTCTCTATTGGTTATTTTCTGTAACATTTGAGATCCTCAGTAAAAAGGACAACTAAGTATAGGCTGTAAGTCTGTGTCTGTATCAAAGTGTTTTGCTGAATGAGGTCTTAGTACCCACTAAAGCCTGGCAAAATTTTTCCTTTTATAGTAAGTTTGTCACTGAGTAAATCAAAAGTGGCAAGGAGCTGATAGAGAGGGGTAGAGTAGTTTGACCTAACAGGATTTTAGATCAAAGAACTTTGTGCAGCCTGATTACATACTTACAGATCTGCTTTGTCTTACTGCTTAAAAGCTCTGTGGCTGCTCTTTAGAGGCTGGGCTCTGCCACTCATTTGTTGTCTGATGGATGTCACTGCTTGAGAGGTGTGGGCTGCTCCAAGTGAAAGGTAAGAGCAAAGGAGTGTGACAGCGTGAGATTGTGGTTTGAGCATCTCTGGCTTCTATTAGTTACAGAAAAGAGCAGTGTTTGGTCCAGACAGTACTTGAGTAAGAAATCTGTAACATTTAAAAAGAAGTCTGTTTTTATATGTAGCTTTTGTTCCTGCTCTCTTGTTTGCAGATCTCAGAGAGATCTCTTGCCAGGGAAAAAAAGCCCATTTTTCTTAGTTCAATAGGTCTCTTTACTGCTTTTGGATTCATGAGTCATGGTTCAATTTCTTGCTGGAATAGATTCTTTACAAACAAGAATAATCCTTCATTTGATTTTATTTTCTTGGTTACCTTTCAGAATTTTTCTCTGTCCAAATCTCACTTTACCATTTTTATCATTTCTGGATTGAACAAATGTAATTATTATAGGTTTTCATCATGGTTACGCTTGATTTGGCATCATAATTCAGAATGTATAGCTTCTGTGGCTTCAACCAGTCCAGCACAAACACTTTGAAGTCCTTGAATTTTATTCTTCTTCTTAACAAAAAGGTGAGATAGTGTTTCCAATTTCTGTTTATTTTTCGGATGCTGGAAAACTCTTTTCAGTGCAATTCCTAATTTTAGCTTATAAATGCTAATATACCATAGGATTGCTGTTTTAGTCTGCAATGACAATGATTCAAACAAATCACCAATCTCACTGATGTCACAAGTACAGCTTTACTCTCCCTCAGTTTTAGACATCAGCTTTCAATTTTGGAAGGTACAGAAAATTAAGTCAAAATAAAAAAGCATGGAAAAATGCCATTTTACTTAAAAATCCTGATATTTGCTGTATTAGTTTGACATGGGGACCATGACAGGACAGCTAGAAAGTCTGGTAACATGAGAGAAAGGCAAGTGGTGTTTAAGTTGTCAGCTGTTTGTTTAGGATTTTGTGAGAGTTTCTTTCCTCTATAGATTTTAGGGAAATAAAATTACAGAATACATTTTATGAAGAATTGTTCATGCAAGATTTTTTTTGAGCATTGTCAGGCTAATGTCAGCAAAGGTGTCTATACCTGTTCAGACAGTTACAACACACAGATTCCAGAGCCACCCAGTCAGGACCATTTAATGTAAAATGAGAGGGAAGGTGAGAAAAGAAACGTGGCTCTCCTGCATAAATGGGAGACTGAAACACTGCAAAATCACCTACTTGGCTGTATTGTAAACAGAGATCTTCAAAGCCCTATTCCATCAGACTTTCTATTGTGCAATTAAATGCAAGATTTGCCTTTCATAGCAAATATTTAAATAAATCTGCAGAGTAGCCTTGGATGTATTTTTTCATGCATGTAGAAATGGGTTGTGATTATACACAATTGGAAAAATTTGGAATATTTTAGTCTGTCTCTGTAAAACTGGAATACAGAATAATGCTAAAATTTAGTGTGATATAAACATGACTGTCTGCATACTTTTGTTGTCTAAATTGAGGGGAAAATGATAAATAATCAACTAGCAGCAAGTAAATGGTAAAGTGTAGTTTAATCTTGATAGTTTTTCCATTTTGGTAATGTAATGTGATGGTTGTAGCAGAAAGCAATTTTAAAAATACAGGTTTCATATCATGACAGTTTTATGGCTAAATTGTTTTGTGGCTTGGAAATGTGCAATAAAAATACCGCATTACATACGAAACCCTAATGTCACAAGTGAGTCTCAGCCCATCAGGTGCCATAGCAGTAAGAGTTTGGCATCTTGCTCTCATCTGTAGTACACATTTAGAGCAGGTTCTAACCTCCAACAGAGACTTGTAGCATCAGCATAGCTTAGCTACCAATCAAAGAAG
>WEIU01003392.1:147879-203368 GCA_013389925.1 Aegithalos caudatus | reverse complement strand
GGGATAAAAGGGGAGAGAAAATGGATAGCTAAAGCTTCTGGTTTGAAGGAGGATGTAAAACCATTATAAAATGTTGATGTTAGGCTTTGTTATTTGTTTGGTTTTTTCTTAATCAGGGAAACTGAAAATGCCTATGGCTGAAAGTTTGCCATGTACAGGTTCTGAAAGTAAGGTGCAATTAGTATTTTTATACCAAGATTGCCAGTACACTGTACCAAATATTTTGCTTTGACTGAGACATCTCCAAATTGTCATCCCTACTCAAACTTGCCATTTTACCAGCAAGAAAAAAAAAAACTTGCCATTGTACCAACAAGAAAAAAAAAAAAAAAAACCCAACCCACATGGTTTTAAATACTGATTTTTAAATAAGTTTTCTGAAGTCCATTTCTGTTGCAGGTGCTGTTGCTTCCACCTCTCTTTCTTCATGCAAACCTTAGCAGTGAATTTTGCCTGTTGGTGATGTTAAATACTCATTTAGGAGTGTTGTACCTGCTAGACTGTGGCTGCACAACTGACTGGTTTAAATCAGGAATGGGGGTTTGGATAGATGAACTGTTGTGGATGCTGAGTGACCTACTGTACAGTTAACTCTGAGAATTGGGAGGGACCAGATCACAGAGCAAGCTATGACTTGGAAGTATCCCTTGAGATTTCAGGGGGCCACTTCACTGTGGCCTCATTGTCATCTACAGCTTTATGAAATGCTTGAAATGGTAGGAGGCTTAAAAAGGCAGCCAAGCAGTGCTTCCTTGCCTTTCCCCAAGCCAAGAAGGTGATTCAGAGGACCAGGAGGGATGTGTTTAAAGAGTGGAGTGAGAGAGAGGGTGGTTCATTCCTGCAGTGCCAGCTGTGTGTGGTGTAACCTGACTACAGATGCTTCTGAGAATGTGATATATGGCTGTCCCTGTGGGCATTTCCAGAGGCTGGCTGCAGGCCTGCCTTTCTCCCTTCATCAGCAGTTAGGGAACACACCTCTGGACACATCTTAATGCTATTCCTGTGCCATCATTACAGCATGAAGTTACTTAAGGTTCATTACTGTGTGGAGTGAAGCTGTGGCTGCCTCCCTAGACCCAGCTCATGCCATGGGATATATATTGCAACATTAAAACATCAAACAGTTTGGTGTTCTGTGAGCTATTTGCTGAAGTAAAAGGCTTAGTAAAAAAAAAAAAGTGTTTCAATACTGTGCAGTAATTTTCTTGCTCCATACTTGAGTTCCCAGAGGGTGGGAAGTGGTGTCTGAGGCACTCTGCAGTAGTGAGCAGAGATCTCCCCAAGTCTGTGTTGTCAGTTTTCTCTGCTTACCCTAAAGACAAATAAAGAGAAACTGTAGGAATGTGAGTCAATTAGATTAAGGGGTTTGTACAGGTAATGATTTGTGATGCATGAGTCATGCAAAACTTGGTAGCCCAGATTTCATTTCCTCTTGAACTGTAGAAAGTTGCCATGTGGAATGAGAGGCTTAAATTAACTTCTTGGAAACACATCTTGAATTAACACTTGCCTGTCCCTGTTGCTTCAAAGCAGTTCAGTTACTAAAAGGCATAGTTGTTAACAACAGAAAATAATCTGGTATATCACAGAGATAAGAGGAAAAACTTCAGCATAAGTTAGCTTGTTCTGCTGATGTACTGTGAAATAGTATTTCAGCTGTATTTCAGCATCATCTCTCCCCCTTTACTGGTGGTGTTAATTCTTGAATCAGGATGGTTTTTCCACAGTTTTATCAGCTAAGTTGGCTTCATTCTTGTACACACTGACACCTTTTTGGTGAAAAGTACAGTTTGAGAATCTCCAAGAAAACCTCATTGACTTCTAGACTGACCCATTTAAGATGGAAAAAGAAAGTGAGCAAAAAAAGAAAGAAGGGAATCTCATAGGAAAGGAGAACTATGAAGGTAAGAGCTGGGACTCTAGGGGTCCAGATTCTGTTCTTGCCTTGAGCATTGACTCCCTTGGGTGAGTTGCTTTGGCCAAGTCAGCGTATTTCTTTGTGCCCTCATTTCTCGGCTTCTGTAATGGTGAAAGTCACAAATCCCTTCTGACAGGAAAAATGCAAGGATTTATTGATTGTGAGTACTGTAAAGAATTGAAATAGCATGCTAATGAGTGTAATAAAAACATAGATAGAAATAAATTAGATGTGTTCCTAACTACGCATGAATCTTTGTTGCTAGCTTTAGAGTATGAGTTTGGGCAAATCATCTAATCTTTGTGAGCCTGCATCTCCTCACCTGTGAAATGAGGCTGAAAATTCATGTGGCTGTTCTGGAATTAGTTAAAATCTGGTGAATAACTTAAACAGTTTTGTGTACAAAGTAAAATGTCATTTTGCTCTGATAGACTACAGCGATGTATTCTTCATTTTAGATGTGGTTTTACTTGATTAATGAAATCCTTGGAGTTTGAAAAAATGTTTTTAGTAGACTCCCTCCTTCAATGAATTGGAAAACAAAAATGGCATCTGCAGCAAATAACTGCTGCATCATTTGATGATAATAGTAACTTGAGTAATAATTTACTAATATATACATATATTAGATGTATATGCACAGTAAGTTATTCATGCTGTAAGCTGCTTATACAGAAGAGCCCCAGTTCAGGAGAGATCAACAAGAAGCTTGTCTCTATTTGGTGTAGAAGTTAGAAACAAGCTTAAGATGAATATATAAGTAAACATCTGCAATTTCAGTAAATTTGGCTCAGATGCTTATATCCATTTGTGGCCTGGGCAGTTTCCCAGGTAGACTCCTAAAATGCAGTAAGAGCAAAATAAAAATACAGTTCTTATTAGGATCCCATAAGTGTTGATTGGCTGATGCTGGGGCTGTGACTGTTTGGCTTTTCATTTGACTAAGGTGGTATAGAATAAAAAGAGTTTTAGCCTTCAGGTTGTGAATCATTCTAAAAGGATAAGAATGGAAGCTGTTCTAGGGTAATTTTCTTTTCTGAGGTGATTCCTTATGCTATATGCTCCACTGCCATCATCTATCCTGTTTCAAAAGGAAGTGAGAAAGATGCCACCTTTTCTACAGGGAGGTTGTTTTTTTAGTCTGATAGATCTTGCTGTTAGGAAGTGGTTCCTGCTACTTAACCTACATTTTCTTTTGGCAATTCTATCACATTAAGCTGAGTTATTATTCCAGGCCATACCAAATAACTATATTTCTTTGCCCCCACTTTGAGCTGTTATATTTGAATTTGATTTACAGATTATTTTGAATACAAATAACTGTAAAATGATAAAGTTATTAAACAACTAGGCATCCAGTAGGAGAAAATAATGAAAGCAGAAACATTTCTAAAGCCTTCTGTGTTATTAGGTGCAATGACATGGGGAGAATGTAATGGGAAACCAAGCTGGAGCCTTCTAATACACCTCAACAGTTTAAAATAAAGATCTTTGAAGCAGAAGGGGGTTAATATAACTGGAAATTGCTGGCCTTCTTCATTCTCCTTTCTTTCCTTGAGTAATGCCATCATACATCTGTTCCTTGTGATTTTTTCCTCTTCACACCTGTTCAAAAGCTAAGCTGTTGAGCCAGGAGGAATTTACTACCAAATACTTGCTTGTCTGCCCTAATATTTTATGCATTTGTGGTTTGTCCTCTCATCTCTGTAACATAAATAATAAGACTGCTGCTGCCTGTGATGTTTTGTGGACAGCTTTTTTCTATATAAACAGGAAATTGGGCAGTTTATCTTTACTAACAGATGTGAGTTAAAGCAGGCTTTCACTGTACTTACTGCTGTTGGCTCCCTCATGTCCCACTAGGACAACTGTAGATGGAAACCTTGGATGGTGTAAGGACCTTTCCTTGTCATGTTTGGTAAAGACTACATTTTAAACCTCTTTGCACTATACTTTGGGTGTTTATAATAAGCTTGGGATGGAAAATCCCCACCAATTCATACTTCATTACATTTATTTCTGGAAGATATATTTAATACTGAGAAATATTTCGGAAGATATATTTAATACTGAGAAATATTTCCTTTGGAGTCTTTCTTGTCTCTGGTTTGCTTGTATTTCTGTCTGACAGCTGAGGGTGTTGACATCTTTGCTGTAAGCAGCATGTTGCCATTTCAAGTGGAAAGCCATAGCATCGGGTTTTTTTTCCCCATTTTGAATGAAATGGAGTTAAGTGTCCATCACTAATAGACATAGGGAGGGAGCCTGCCTTATTTCTGGCTCTGACAAGTTATCTGCCCTCTGTGACAAAATGGAATGGTGACTGGATTTCAGCCTCATCTCTAAAGGGCAGAGATTTCAAAGCATCCATTTGGGTCTCCATGCTGGCCTTCCAAAAGCAGCATGTGCTTCCACTGCTGGAAACAAGGTGTGTTAAGTGTGTCAGGCTTCTGTGAGAAGTACAGCTGTTGTTTCCTCATCTAAACATTCTAGCCTGGACCTGGAGATGTGCAGAAAGCTCAGGGTGTGAACCTTTTTCCGCTGCACCCAAAGAAAGGGACCTTTTAATAAAAACTGGAGAGGTTGAGACAGGGTCTCTACTCTCTGTACATGATTTTTTAATCACTGTAACTCTTGTTTCTGTTTTGGTTTTTTTGTTCACAGTGATGTTCTGCCCTATGAGAAGGTGTTACTCAAATGACCTCTTTCTTTATCTAAAGATACATGATTTCAGCATTGGCTGGAATAGCAGTGAAATGTGAGGTCCTCTGGCAAATGCTCATTAATCAGGATTTTATTTAAACCATACATGGCTAATTATAGCATGACAAGTGATATACTTATTGCAGGATTCCTATTACTGGTTCTAGCTGACTGGTAGAATAGTTTTTTATAGTAAAGCAGTGTCTCAGTGTTCATGAGGGGAAAGCGGGGCTGTTCTATGTTAGGTGCTGTGTGTATATTTGGTGTTCCCAATCTTGCCTACACTGAAGTTCTGCAGCACTTGACCTGCACTTTTCTTTGGCCAGGGTAGGACTCTCACAGAAAAAGGTAGGTTAAAGCTGTGCTGGACTGATGACTCCACAGATCTTTGTGGGAATGAGCAGATAGCTTTGGGATTCACACCTCAGTGCCTATCTGGATTTGCTTGTAAATGTTTTGCTTCTCTAAACAGTATTTATTTTGCTAAAGTGTTAGTATTTTGGTGTTAATTGTTTGGTTTGAAGCATGATTGAGATGAGTTTAGCTTAACTCTGGATATGAAAGTTGTCACAATGTGTCAGTCTCTGTGACACTGGCTGAGAGGAGCAGCACAGAGAGACTTGCTCGATGACTGGCACATAATATTTGCATGGCTAACCTGTCAAAACTAGTTTCTGCTACCCTCAGCCCTGAAGCATCAACCTGGCTTCTGGGAATTGGGCTTCTGTCTTTCTGCCTCCTATTTCATTGCCAAATAGCCTAAGGACAAGCAAAAAATAATTTGGGATTGCAAATCATAATTGCTGATCAGGTTATAGGAACCCAAGATTTCAAATATCCATTTGAGACATCGCTGTGTCGTACAGGAATTGCAGGAACTGGACAGTAGAGCTCCTAATACACTTATTTCTGCTCCCATTTTCTGAAATGTCCCTACAACTAAAGTGGGAGAACTTAAGTTAGGATACTGGCCTGAGTATGGGAAGGTCTGGACTTAGGTCCAGTGCAATCCAGATGTGGTTGATACAGCAATGCTTTTTAGAAAGCTGCTTTCACAAAAGTAGCACTTGCCTTTTTGCATGGTAGCAGGCACAGTAGAAAGAAGAGCTGTTCTGACATAAGAGTTTTGTCTTCACAGTAGGGGTTCTTTTAGCATGATGTAGAAAACATTTTGTAGCCATAGCAGAAATAATGTAGACTAAGCTGCTGCTACTTTTCTCTCTTTCCTTTTCTCTCTCTTTCCCCTAGGAAAAATAGTCCCTTTGCCTCTTAGATTTTTCTGCACCTCCTCTTCCTGTGAGAATCCCTGAATTTTAAAAAGTGAGCCCTGATGATGTGTATGAAATTCCTTTCATTTAAACCAAAGCCATCCCTCTTTGCAGAGTGCACATAAAAATGCCACTCCTTTGTCTCTTCAGCACAAGAAATGCAAGACAGTTCTTGAAATCAAATCAGACGTTGTATCTTGTACTCACTGCCCTAGACCATCCCAGCTAATGTTGCATTGTTGCATTCTGTTGGCTTCAGAAGGATTGAGGGACCAAAGCCAATTGCTCACTTGAATTGTTTTGTGGCCACGGACTCGCACATGCTCCTGCATAAACATGTCTAAATGTTTTGCTGGATCAGGATCTGAATGCTTTCTGCTTTTGCTAGGTCCAGGATCACAGATTTTCAAATGCTTGTCACTCATTAACTTTAAAATTTGCATTAGAGATGCTTAGCAAAGGGACTCCCCAGCTCCTTTTGTCCCCATGTCCAGGTATGTATTCTGGCATAATTAATTTGGACTCGTTTGGCACAGTTTTAGTGACTTATATGAAGTTCCACCTTGGTCTCAAGCTGTTGTATCTGAAATATTTAAAGTGAAATTTAAACTGAAAAAATTTCTAAAATTATTCATACCCTCCCCAGAATTTTGCTGCCACCTTGGTTTGCATCAAGAAGAGGTTTGTGATGTGGCACAATCAAATCTCATGAGGGGCTGAGCTCTCCTTTCAGCTGCCTGTGCTGCTGCTGTGGTGCTCGGAACTCCCAGGGACCCTGGAGAGTTCCTGGTGTCTGGTCACTCCCTTCAGTGGCTCTAAGGTGCAGGGCTGTGGGATCCAGCACAACCCACTGCTGAGGCTGCAGATGGAAAACTGCACCGTGGTCAGATTGTGTTGGAAGAGCTGTGCACGAGGAGTGGGCAGAAGTCCCACTGCATACTTCAGAGAGTTCCTCCTCTGGTTTGTGAATATCTTCTTGAAGAGGAAGAAAGAACAACACTGCTGCCATAAACGTAAATTCTCACAGTGATAGCAGAGGTCATTAAGCCTCCAGTGTATTCATTACTGTAAAGAAAAAGCAAAATATGCATTTGTTTTATTTTTAATTAAATTTAGGAAAGCATACAAAAGCTGAATTTTTAAGGGTTCCTTTAAATGTTCTGGACTGATTTATGCTCATGACATCATCATATAGTTATAAAACCTTCTTGGGGTTATATTCAGGAAACCTGAATCTCTCCTGTGATGTACAAGTGAAGACAAATAGAGCAATTATATACAGGTTGTTTATTTTATATGTATGCAATTTGTTCATCTGCAAGAAAGCAAGGAACAGAGATAAGAGAAACAGTTTGAAGCTGAGTTTAATTTTGCACATTGGAGATTGTCATTGTTTTAAGGGACTAGAGGTCTTAGATCCTGTCCATACAGACATGGACATTATGGTCTGTGAGGCACCCAGGAGCTTAACAGGGAAACAGTCACTGTACTTGATGTGAATTTCTGGTTCTTGCCAGAGCAGGGGGAATTGGGGAAACAGTAGTTACACTCCTGATCAAGGCTGATTCTTTGGCTTGTTCCCAAAGTATTTTAACTAAAGCTGTCCTTTCCCCAAAGGGGTCTTAGCAGTATGAAGGTGCTGGGCCCTCAGGGATACCTGTCCTTAGGAGCAATGTTCCTGACTAGGACTGGGAATGCTGCAGGAGAAATGCCTTCCATTGGGTAGCTCAGGCCCATCCTGTCCATCCTTATGCCCTTGCAGCTCTGTACTGCCTCTGTGGGCAGAAAATGCTGGTTGTGTTGGATTTCATAGGCATACTGCTCCTAAGGGACTAGAGGGGGAAAACTGGGGAATTTATTAGCCTTGCTGGCTGAAGCAAAATTCAAAAGCAGATGGGAATTCATCCTGTGATATCTCAGGCTTATTGAAAGAACGGATGAGCGCCTAATATTGGCAGTGTAGGATTCCCTGTGCTCCTTGAGCATATGGCAGAGAAGTGGAGTTTGTTTTGGATAACAAAGTTGGATTGGATAAAAGTCAGTATTCAGAGGTTTCAAGAATTTTCTGTGGAAAACATTAGAAAGTGCTGCATGTGTCAAGGAAACACATCTGTTTATCTTCAATTAAATGATTTCTTGGCCTTTAAATTACTATGGACAAATTTAGGAGGTTTGGTTTTCACTTACTCCTCTTTCTTCTTTGTTATCATGAATTAAATGTGTGTAGAACTGCGGAATATTGACTTAACGTGCTTCCTGTGTTTGCTCAGAATTATTTACTGAGAGATATGCTTGCTGTGGGACAGGGAATAGTGAGATGATCAGCTTTCCCAAAACTGGCACAGGTAATTAATTGTGCTAGACAGCAGCATGAGCAAGTGTGCTGTGTCTGCCCAATTAATTACTTTGTCTCTGGTTGTAATGATGACAGAAAATAACAAACCAATAAATTCAGTAATCCACATGGCAGAGCTGTGCATGATGTAGTGGTTACATTGAAGCTCCTTGGGAGCCCTGGCACAGAGGGAATTTAATGGACATATCAGTGATACAAAAATACCTTTACAGTTGTAATTGCCCAGATAGGGAAAGTGATTTTGACTGCAAGTTTTAAGAGGAAAACCAGATCTGTGTTCTTTCTTGGTTGACAGCATCTTACAGCTTGGTGGTTTTTACAGTTCATATGTTGGACAAGGCACATGTGACTAAAAGAAAAAAAAAAAAATTCTAAGTGCTTTTAAATGCCTAACATGACATTGTTTCCTACATCACAAAGCTGTAGATTTCCATGAGAGGTCCAAAGGCCCAGACTTTTTCCTTTTGACCTTCTAAATTTGAAACCTGTGCTCAGCCGATTGGGGAAAGTAAGGTATTCTTTTACAGGGGATCAACGGATGGGGGTCTAACTCTTAGGATAAACACAGGGAACCAATATCTGTGGTTTGTGTATTCATAATTTTTATTCATCGTTGACTGATTAAATGACTGATTAAATCTCTCAGAAATAATCCATAATAATCTGATACTGATGTCTTCAGTACTGTTTGCTTACCATCATCCCTTAAGAGATGTCGCCAGGAATCCACTGGGGCTCTCAGTGAAGTGAAACATTAATTCACTGTGAGACTGGCAGCTTGGCTTTTTAGGAATAACTAAATAAACAACAAATTGGAGGGAACCACAATCTCCTCTGAAATGCTGTGACATTCTATGATGTGGTAGGGAGGCTAAATTTCTCAAGTTATTTATATAGGTGAATGACTCTGACCCAGTGACTAGATGGTGATACCTTTAGTTTCTGGGTCAAGTAGTCATATATATGCAGGATGAGCAGGCTGGATCTGTCTGCATAATTTTTTTTCTTGTGTGTGTATGTATTTGTTTACAATCTGTCTCTCTAATGAATTTATATCCTTGGAAGAACTGTATCCAAATTGGATGAGACAGGATTATGTGACCTAGATGTTTTCCAGTACTATTTTGTGAGGTGGTCAAGAGTTGGAGGGCTTGTTTTTGAGTCAAACTACAGTCAGATGGCCCTGTAACCTAGAAGAAAATACATCTTTCTAGGGAGAATGTTCATCCTATTGCATGTTGTAGGGTAAAAAGTAAAAAGCCTATCTGAATTGGTTTTATTTCATCAGACACTGTACTAGCAACATGTATTTTTTTTTTCCTTTACATATATTATTCTGTAGGCTTTCAAGCAAAGGAGGGAGCCAAAATAATGGAAAAGTAGTAAAATTAGACACTTTATGCTTGTGAAATGTCAGTGGTACTGATAAGCATGTTCTGGGCAAAAATAAATGTAAAAATAGATTTCAGAAAGGACATGTTTTTCAATTTATTGTTTTAAATAATGTTCTAAACTGTTTGGCAGAAAGATGCAGATTTGAAAGTATCTTATTGTTACTAAATCTGCAGACTGAATTGTGAAAAATAATCTTGACTGAAATGCATTGTCCATCATTAGCTGTAAGAGCTCCTTTGTTCTGATTTTAGAAAAGCAAAGCTATTAATTTACAGGACTGCTTATCTCCAAGTGCCATAGATTGAAATTTGGTTAAATATATTGCTGAGTAAAGCTCAGATTTATTCATCGGTGGATAGGAGTCCCCCAGCCATTTTTCTTAACATCAGGACAGAACAAGGAATAGATTGGGAATGCTGATCTGCCATTATCCGTCACCTCTGCTTCCTACAAGGGTTTCCAGGCACCAAGTCCAGAAAGAGAATATTTAATCTAGTGTTTGATTCAAGTATATGATGTGGTGATTTGACCCCCTAGTTCCTCGATCTTGCATCTCCACCTGCAAAACTCAAGTCCTTGTAGGCACTTTCTGATACTGCAGTTCCCATTCATCTTTCTTTGTCAGCATATTTGGAAGGAGGCTGGGAGGCAATAGAAAAAGAACATCCTCTTTTTAGACAAAAATAACTTTTATTCATAAGAGATTTTAAGATATCTCTTTGAACAGCTACTGCTGAGTCTTTTTTTTTTTTTNTTTTTTTTTTTTTTTAATCTCCAGCCCTTGGAACTGCTTTTTTTTTAGTTGGGAAAGTAAAATCCTGAAAAGTGGCTCAGTTGGCCATTCATCTGTCTGGAAAACCGAACTGTTTCTTTCTGGTTCTCACTCTGCTTATTAGTTGGGTTTCAGGGTGGATTTGCACTGTTACATGGCAGGCAGTAGATACCTTGGCCACTTGCCAGAGACAGATCCTTATTTTTCTGCCTTGACTTGTAGAAATCTGAGTTTGAGGCCATGTATTCTGATTCCCTCTTTTCATCAGGGTGTGTAGCACCACTTGGGTTTATTGGTATGATTTAAAATTTTTAATTATATCACTTTTCTCTTAAGGGGCTCTTTAAGCAGCTTTGAAGGCATCCAGGGTATAACTTGGGCAAAGGCAGTTGTGTCAGAGTGTGGTGGGGAAGCCTGGAGCTGTTAGAAGTTTGCATTTGTAGAGGCTGGAAAGAAGATGTTTAGGGATGGAAGACAGAAAAATCCAGTGTCTTCAAAGGAAACAGATGTGTAGGCCTCAGTTAAGAACAAGGAAAAAGCAAGTGAATCCTGGACCATTTTTCATGCTTTTCACTGTGGAAACTGTTTTCCTAGCTACTTCTGCTGCCTATTCACTGGCTTTATTATTTAGGCACTTTTGTACAGAAAACATTGAGCTTGGTAGACTGGCCAAAAGATGTTGAGTGCTATTGAAGCCTTTTAGCTGGGTTTGCCTGAAGGGAAGATTTCCTGCCAGTGTGATTTCCAGGGACTGGACATAGATTTAGTGATGCTTCTGTGGTATGATATGCAGATCAAATGGAGCACTCTTAAGTTACTTTAATATCTGGCAGGTTTTCCTGGTGCTTGACAAGTAGGAGGACATTGCCAGAAATGTGGGTATTTTTTTCTTTCAGGGTTTTGTTGCTGCTGTTGACGGCTTTTGTCGTTTTATTTTTTAGTGTAAACATTTTGTGAAATTCAGCTGAAATTAGAGAATTGATAGAGAATTAGATGGTATCCAGAATAGTGAAATGCTAGAAGCGTAGCATTGGTTTTGATGGTAACCTTCACCAGCAGATTTTATTAGAAGTGGAAAGTTCAACTCACGATTATTAGTTAGGTTTGGTTTTAAAGACACTCTCTTATAATGCGAAATCCTGTTCATTGAGTGGGACTCTGTTTCTTTTGTCTATTTTTCAGCAAATACACCTGGATCTGGACTGAATTCTGAGTTCTGAAATCTAGACAGAGAATCTCTGTTCTGCAGCAATTCAGCATGTCCAGTGATTTACTCAGTAGTGTATCTTACTTCATGGGCCTTAGGTTCATCTAGCAACTCAAGGGGTTGTTTGTGCCCAGTCCTAATAAAATTCTCAGGAGTCCTGTCCAATTTTGACAGATTTGAGACAGAGCTACTGGGCTGAAACACTTCACAGCAGGGACCTGATTCTTTCCATAAAGCCAGATGCCCCTGAAGTCAGTGGAGAAGGCTCCTAATTCATAAAGGACTTTGAATATGACAGCTCATGCTAAAGAAGTGGCTTAATGAAGGGAAACCCTGCATAAAACTGGTACAAAACTTATGAGCTCAGTCATATGCCTTGGGGCCCATTAAGAAACCACTTCATGAACAGCTGCAGCTACTTTCATTAGGATCATGCTATTAAGACTTGGTGGTACCTCAGATTTGAGACAGGTGGCATGGACAGTTCAGATTTTTGCAGTACCTCAGCCACTGAGAAGCCAGCCTGTCTGCTTTCAGGAGACCTAGGGTTGGAGGGACAGATGAATGCTCAAAAGCCAGAGGATCTTCCCCAAACCTTTCCCTGAAATGAGGGTCACTGATATTGGTACAAGGAGGTAATGATACAAAAACCGTCGTGAGGAAACAGGAAAACCCATGGCACTGTAGACAGTCTTTAAATAGATTCAGTGCTGCTCTTCTGCAAACTTGGAATTATTCTTGCTTTACACTGGGGTAATGGATAGCATATCATGGTCTTCACTGCCTCATGTTTGCTTGCAGCGCTGGTGAAAATCACACTGTGGTAAACAGCCTTTAGAGTTGTGTTTGCAAGTTGGTTGAGATGAGATGTGTGTGTAGCTGTAGAATCTCCTTCAACAGCACAAAAATGATTTTTTTTTTTTGTTTGGTGAAAGTTGGGTTTCCTGTGGTGTGTGTGACTGTCATAAAGACTAACATGAGCTTGTGTGTAGTAGAGTAATTTTTGTTTGCATAATGTGATGGGGTTTTGATTTGCATAATCTTTTGTGTGTGTGTATGCACTCCATATCCTTCAGAGAAGGCTTACAGCTTGACTGTCTCCAGTAAAGGGATCCCAGTCATTAATTGGTGATGCTTTTCTGCTCTGTAGACTGAAGTGTATATCCTTGGGATGTTTTAAATTTCAAAATAAGCTTAAAATTAATCTGTAGACTGAGCAATAAGAGGCAGAGGTCTAAAAGTGGATTTCCCATTCTGTAAGTGAATGAATATATATGCACTTTTTAGGCCCTTGGTTTTCTCAGCTGGTTAAAATCTTTGGCATATTTTCCTTCCACTCGGGAGATGAGTTATCAACTTGTCAGGCAGTGCAGTGGTAGTCTGTGTTTTCAGTTGCTTGCAAAGGGTGATTGTAGTCCTCCCTTGTTAGTACTGATTTAACCCATAAGTAGTTCTACTCATCTCAATTAGTCTTCTCCTTGTTCACATGTTGAGATCAGATTATTTATTTTTTCACTTTCATCTGTTTTATTTATTGACTTTAACTCACTTGTTTTACTGGTCTTGTATCTCTAACGTAAATGCATAGGTTGCAAAGGCTGATACATCCTTCAATACATAGCTATAAATTCTAGTGGGCTGTTTGGAAAGGAAATTGCTGATTTCCTGGTATGATGGAGAAGGATTTCTGATACATGCAATAGGAATAAATGGTAAAGGACAAATGACAAGAACACTTGCTATCATAATAACTTGCACAACATGGTTATGGTTTATGTAACTGGGTAACTCAGAGTTGTCTGAAGGACAAAGGAATGTTTTCTGTCTCACGGTGGTGTGTGCTCAGAGGTGAGATGCTGGCCACCACTGCTGTCTTGTGAAATACGCATTTATTTTTAAGAGGCAACTTTGAAAAGAAATCGCTGAAGTAAATAATCCATCAATTTAAGCAATTAAAAATGCACATGTAGGACTAAACTGGACTTAGCTGTGTGCAGTCTGCCTGTTACCTGAGTTTGAAAGGAGAGTAACTTGCTGAAGTGATGGTATAAATTTTTGCAAAAAGGGACATGTATGCTTACTCCATTTGCTGCCCCACTCTAGTGTGGAAGGGCATAGTACATTCTGAGGGATGTGCTGTGCAAAGATTGAATTATGAACTTGGGGTGGACATGCTGCAAGTGTGGAGCCGTCACTGGGGATTGATGGGCTCTCCACATGTGCTGCTGTACGAGACACAGAAACAGCAAGGTCAGCAAATTATCTTTCCTGCACAGTTCTAAGGAGAAAGAAAAGGAGCCTTTATTGAAACACCTCAGAAGTACTTCTGACATTTCACCAACCCCAGTACATTAATCCTTAGTATTTCTGTGTGGCAGATTTATATTACCAGTGGAAAAAAAACAAAGTCACAGGAAGATTGAGGCCTGAATTCAAAAAGACTTTGGGGTAATTAAGTCCATGTTGACTGATGCACTTGAATGAGTGTTCCCACAGGACAGCTTCTGTGAGTTTAAATTGTGTGTAGAACTACAACACATGACCCTGTCCAGAGATTAAAGTTGCTAAGTTATTTTTTCTCTGCTTTATTAACTGTCTTACATACTGAACTACCCATCCTTCATGTAAACAGGCACTTGATATCAATAAGATTCACTGACATTTTCACTGGTGCTGAGGATCACCCAGCTAATCAGGCTGTAAGACAGCAAGGATGCATGGAGAAATTTTACTTTTCTGCCTGTGTGGTACCCATCACCATTTTGCATGTTGTGAAGGTACATGTTACCTCCTTCCAGTGTCTAAGTGATAATTTACAGAGAACTCAGTGGTGGAAAAATATTTTTAAATTTTAAGAACTACCCATTTTTAAATGATTCCCTGAAGCTTAGTAGTTTTGCTAACTAACAAATTAACCTTTTATAAGCACCTACAGGAAAAACACCCAAGCTCCTTAATTACAAAAGATGTCTCTATGCATTCAAAATCTGTTCTTTGTTTTCCTGTCAGGCCTCATTTCCACCAAGGGATCTCTTTTCTAAGGCCAGCAGGACTGCTGTGATATGGGAGATAAATATATATGACAATGGATGTGAAGGGGCAGAGCCCTGTCTTGACATTGACACAGATAATTGCATTATTGGGGAGTTAGCGTTGAGGTTGACTGCTTCTTGGGAGAGATGTCATACGGCATTTTTGTGGTGGGAACAATAAGTATCCCCTAGAAACATTTACATTTGCCATTTTAACCCTTTCAATTAATGTTTCTAATTCCTTTTGGCACTATTTTTAGCAGCTCCAGGATAGATGTTTAAGGAAAGTGATTCTGCATATTTTGCAGTGTATGTCACGTGGTCACCTTGGTAGAGATCATTGGCAGGTGGGATCCTTCAAGTCACTGCTGTTTGTAGCAAGATAAACCAGTTCTATTCACATGTTTGTGAAGGGTGTCAAAATTTAACCTTCACTCTAGACTCTCTGGACTACTTAGGCACTTAAACCAGTGGTTGAAATGAAAATCTGGCATTCCTATATGAGACAAAAAATATTTTTTTTAATCTATGAAATTTGCATTCTTTGCATCTAATATGCACAAAATGCAGATATAAATGTCTGATTTTTGATTTGTGGCCTTAGTTAAGGCATAGTGTTGTAGACCAGTAATAGTAGACATTAATTATAAAGGAGAACTGGATTATGACTTTGGGTGCCCCCATTAGGAGGGGACAGTGTGTAAGTAGTCCTAGGAGACTTTGTTAATTGGAGGGAACTTGTTTCATAGCCTCTTCCTTGCCTTTTTCATCAGGAGGTAGTAATTTACTACTGATTATACAAATACTAAATGAAGCACTGCTGCTGCAGGCCAGTGTTCCTATTCAGTGAGAGAAGTGAATGTGACTCAGCTTTGTTGGTTTTCTCCAGCCTTTCCCTACCTTTTGCTTTATTCTGCTTCACTTCTGCTTTCCTGGATTTGGTTTGGGAAGTCCATGTGGAGATGTGGGTGTGCATCCCAGGATGCTTCATTGAAGACTCCCTTGCAGGACCTGATGCTCACAGGGGGCTGCTTCTCAAGGATGAAGTACACATCTGGCAGCCACTGACCACTTTCCATATTCCCTTGGGAACACAGCTGTGGGTGCACACACAGGCACCTGTGATTCGGCACAGATACATTAGGTGCAGTTACCTGCAACCAGGAGGCCTTTGCACTTCAGGAAACTGAGATAACTCTTTTGTTTCTTAAAGGAAAGTAACCACAGGCTCTCAGGAACTCTAAGTTTCCTCTGCATGCAGCTAATTATTTTGAGAGTGAAACAGCACCTTTGAAGCATATCCATGAAATACATAATTGAAGTATCTTGTGTTCGATCATACTCTTGGACAGCTAATTCAAAATCACATTGTGTCTCCATAATGAGTCACATAATAAATGCTGTTCTGTGCCAATGGAATGACTTGTCCCATAGTCTTTCCCCCCTTTAATTGCTGTGATGCCAACTGGCAGGAGTGGACCACGTGCTGGGCTGTCCTTGATCAGCAAATCCAGCAGACACAGACCTACTGTTGGGGACTCCTGTGAGTTCAAATGAGTGAGGCTCTGAATAATGGGACTGCTGCTTCCAACAATTAATGTACAGATGTAGAAGTCAGGCAGAGCATGTTGGGTTTCCTGCTGTCTCAGAAGTCAGTGGTTAGCAGAGCACCTGCCTGGGCTTCAGAAAGGGGCAGAACATATGTATTTATGATGAGGAATGAGATGAATGGTTGTGGGCTGTGTCTGCCCATAGGTTGGTTTTAAAGACACTCCTCTGTGATGCCCAGTTGGCTCTGATATGGCAGAGGGTCCCTGCAATGCAGCTGATACTTCATGAAGGGAAAGTCTGGGGCTTATCAAAGTCCAGGTAGTATCTCAAACTCTTGCAAGCAGTGAATTGTCCTCAGCTGGTGCTCAACAAGTATTAATGGCAAGGAGTACATCCCTCTTAGTCACATCCCTTGTGTGTTTTTTAATCTTTAAGTATCTATCCTGCTCTGTGGTAGGGGAAGTGCTGTGCTATGTTTTATCACCATGCCATGGACATATTTCTTAGAAGGTAAGAATACAGGAAGAATTCCTTTGCCCTCCTCTCCACCATTTGTGGAAGACAGACTCACCCTGATCGATAAAATTATCGGTTTGCTTTATCTTTCCTCCTACACTTTATAGATAAAGGGAAGGACAAGATTATTTAGTGTTTTATGCCATACAATTATTTGTACAATCTCAGGTTGCTAGAGAAGAAAATCAGTTTGATAAAGACAAATGAGGAGAATTCCAGGCTGGTCCTGCCCTGTGAAATGCACTGATGGCAATTGCCATAGAAAGGAGGACTCTGGGATGTCACTTCTTAGAAGATTCAGAGCTGCACCAGTGCTCAGCTACAGTGGTTCTTCTGGCCTTATTTTTACAATGATGACTTGCATGATCTCCTTCTCATCACAGCAAGAACAGCCTTTCAGCTTACAGGGTCATTCACTTGGCAGTAGAATTGCCTGGGAAGAGCTAGTTATTTCAGTTTAGCATTTACACATATGTATGTTCATGAATATGCTTTTTCTGTGAAATAAATAATATTTCTCAGCCTACAGTCATGTAACCAATCATAGCTTTCCTCTGTAGCTCTTGTACTTTCTGACATCTAAAAAAATGTCATGGTGCATTAGTGGTAGGGAGACAAAGACAAGTGAGGAAGTCTGCTGATGCTGCTTTTTACATTTAAAATCATGCAACATATCCAGGGGTTTGGGATGCATTTTCTCAGGAGGCTCTCATGACCTGAGTTCCCTGCTGTTTATATTTTGCACTCACAGCCTTCTAATTACATTGCCACAGTTTTGGGAAAGGTTATAGTCTCTTTGACTAGCTTCAAACCTTTCACTGCAACATTATATTCTGCTACTGCTGCTAGTGCCTGACAAAGATCTGGCTTCCAAACAAAGGCAAGAGGAAAGAATGAAGCACCAGACCCTGCAAGAGATAGAATATTGTCTGTGTGATTAAAGCTCTTTTAGGGCATGGTCTGTATTGGGAAAGAAAAAGCATGATCTCCACTGATCTGCATTTTAAACAAGGTTGAGGATTAGTGGAGGGGCAGCAGATGCACCTATTGAGCTGTAAAGGAAGGGATTCCAAGCTGTATCATGCAGATGGAGATTACGGCACTGTCCCTCCCCGCCAGTGCCAGTTTGTGCTCCCGCTGCTCTGCAGAGCGGCCCCTCCAGCCCCGCCAGCGCTCCCTGTCCCCAGCGCTCCCCGGCCCCGCTGCCGGCGGAGCCGAGGAACCGAGCCCTGGCAGCCATTCTGCTGCTGCTGCTGGGGACATCATCATGAGGATGGTTGTAGCATCCCTCCCTAGCAGCCAGATTAACCCTTTCCATTTGGACATCTTGGTCTGTCGGTGCTGCCTATCATTTTGCTACAGACCCATCCTTTTCCTATAGCAGAGCCAGTAAAATGCTTGCTGAGAGGAGAGAGATTTCCCTTCATGGTTTTTCTTTTCTGTTCCTTCATTGCTTCAAGGAATCAGCATCCTTTCTCCTATCTAAAATACACTTCTGTAATTTTGGTTATTGCTGTTTTCATTAAATGGATCAGAAATTTGTAAGCTCACCAAACTTATACATTCACATATAACATAGAAAGCACCCCCCTTTTGCTGTCAATTTTTGCTGTAAGTCAGGAACCTCATGGCATAAATGGAATTATTACCCTTTTATACTCCTGTATAAAGGCAAGATGTAGGTCTGAGGTTTGTCTGGAATTTTATAAAAATGGTGTACTGACCAATTTTTTAATGTTCTAGCACGTAGTTTGCATTTGAACATGCATTCATAGTGGGTTTGTAGCTTTTATGCAGCCTTCTCCCAAAAACTTGTGACTGCAGCATGTGTGCGGTTTCCAGCCCTGCCACAGAGTTTGTGTGACCTTCAGCAAGTTGCCCAGTTCCTTAATGCCTAAAGTCTTTATCTTCAAACAGAGAAATAGCACATAATTAGGTGTATTCTCTGACTGCCTTATCTGTCTGGATCATAAACATTTACCCCAAGGCAGGGCTGAGCACCTATTGCATATTGTAAGCATTTTGTTTATTTACAATAGAGTCCTAGCCTTGAGTTGAGTCTTCCAATATAGACAACAATAACAATTCCATGGGGCTCTTGTCCATGTATTTCTGTGTTATGTATTTTCTCTTTAAAAATAATTTTCTCTGTAGTCTTGAAATTGGTTCATGGGGCTTGAGAAAAAATACTGGAGAAAACTGTTTTCTGCTACATGCTGTCCTTATTTGTGTCATAAAGCTGGGTCTTTCCAAAAGCAGCCAGGATATTACCTCATGCTTTGTCTCTTATATGTGGGCAGGAGAGGGCAAATTCCTCTATATATGCAAACATGACTGTCTTTTTGCTTTTTGGTTTGCATGGATTCTACCTTGTTTGCTTCAGTAGCTCCAGCACTTGGTATAGTTCTCTGGCTTTGTCTTAAAGCTGGAGCCCATCTCAAATACTGATGTAATTCCTTATATTCCCCCATCTTGAAGAGTTCCCACATTCAACAGCAGATTAAGAGAAGTGAATCTCAAACCCCAGAGGAAGGCTCTAGACACCAGTTAAGTGCAGAAGTGGTGAGGACCATGCTGAAGAGGTAGGGCCCTTGTTCAGCTCTGATGTGGGGCTTACCTCACAGCTGTGAGGAGAATTATCTGACAAACAGATTTGATGAATTTATGTAATTTATATTTAAATCAAGGCAATTTAAATCTTGGATTTTTTTTACAGTTTGAATCAGCAAGGGCAAAATCTTGATTTCATTTATTGGCTCCATCCTTATTTGTCAAAACATTTTAAATATTTTCCTAAAGAATGGTTCATTTTCAAGTTGGTGGCCATCCAGTTATGATGATTTGCAAAATTAATTTTACATTTCTGTTCTGTGGTTAGGAACACATTCTTTTCCACTACTCATTCACCAAAGTCATAATGGAGTTAATGTGCATTTACTTGCATCCTTTCTTGAAATTTTTTTGCTACATTATAGATGACTGGCATTTTCTAGTCACTGTAGATGGACATATATTCATTATAGGCCATTTGCATCAGCCTCTATTTGGCTTGAAAATTGAAGTAAAATTAATTTTTTTTAAATTGAACAATCATTTATTATCCAGATGTGCTGATTCCATTTAAAAATAAATATAAAGTTTAAAAGATTTTAAAAGAGTTTGTTTTGACCAGGTATGGCAGCATGTGAGGTGGCTCTAGGCAGACAATGTGCAAAGCTCTTTCTGCTTCCCAGGAACCATCACTGCTCATGTGACAATTTCTGGGCTTTGGAAAACAGACTCGTGTGCTGGGATCCTCACTTGGAATTAGAATGAGACTAACCAGACCTTGAAGCCATGTCTCTGGAGGAGAAAGTCTCATCTTTGGTTATATGTTGCTTTTCTTCCACTGTGGCTCTCCCCTGCTGTGTGGGAAGAATTAGAGAGCAGTTTGTACAGATGGGCTTCTGTAGAGGGCAGGTAAGGGACAAAGGAACCAGTAGGAAGGTTGGGGTGGGAAGGAGAAGTCTTGTTTCACACATCCAGACAATAAAAAGCAGGAATTTACCATGCAGTGGCCCATCCACAGCATTGCCTGTAGTCAGAGAAGAATCATGTGAAATTGCTCTTAAGTTATAACTTATCCAATTATGTCTCTGCTTATAGGACTCCTGAGAATGAACTGTGGTATGGCTGAAGAAAAACAACCAGCTCATTCACGTCTTCTTATGTTTTTCTCACTCTTTTTGTTATATAGCTTCTGGTTTTGTTTTCTTTGGGTTGTTTTGTACTGACTAGAAAATGTTAGGGGACAGTTTCTCCTTTAGAATAAAACATGTAGAAAACAGGAAGAATTATTTAAAGTAATTTAGATTATATTCTTTAGAACTGCTGCAAAGAAGCAATGTTGTTCCATTAAATATCCTTAAAACACTCTAAAAGTGTTCTTTGCTCACTAATACCTACAGAGACTGAATGGAAGAAAGCTGCTAAATGAACCAAATTCAATACACAGTATTTTTGTGACCAAAAACCAGTAGGAAAGTCTGATGGATCAGGCAGTTGTGCTGCCATCCAGAGTTACTTAGGCTGGAGAACTGAGCAGGCAGGACTGTCACAAAAATGCAGAGTCCTGTACTTGGGAAGGAATATCAAGGGATCTGCACACACAGGGGACCAGCCAGCTGGAAGGCAGATCTGCACAGAAGGACCTCAAGTTTGGGCAGACAACAAGCTGACCATAAGCTAGCCAGGCACTGGTGTACCAATGGTAGGAAACAGTATCCTGGCCTGCAGGAACAACTGAATTGAGGGAAGTGACCTTTTCCTCTGCTCAGGCTCCCAGCTGGAGAACTGCATGCAGTTCTGGGCCTCCACAAGTACAAGAAACATGGACTTACTGAATCCAAGCTAGGGCCTCAAACATGAGAAAATGAAGCTGCTTCTGAAAGATTAGAGCTGGGATGGTTTGGAAAGAGCTCAAGGGCATCTCATCAGTGTGTACAAATACCTGTTGTGAGGGAATAAAGAGGGAGCTGACTCTTCTTGGTAGTGGCCACTGATAGGATGAGAGACAATAGACACAAATTAAAACAGAATATATCTATACACAATAAACACTTTTTTTACTGAAGGTGGTCAAACAACAGAACAGGGATCTGGGGAGGTTATGGAGTCTTCATCTGTGGAGATACCCAGAATCCAGCTGGATGTGGTCTTGGACAACATGCTCTAGCTGTCCCTGCCTGAGCAGGGGCTTTGACTTGATCATCTCTAGAGATCCCTCACAGCATCATTCTGTGATGCTGTGTAACTAACAGCAAATCCTAATTTATTTTTTTTCCTCGCCAATGAATTCTGGACTGCTGGCACAAATCAGAGCAGCATGAGAAGGCCTCATTTGTTTCTTTAACTCTGCTGCTAAATACCTGGACATCTGCTGCCCTGATTTTCATTATGCTCTTTCCACTGCACTGCCACCAAGTGCAGTCTGGATGTTGCTTGTATTCACTCACCTGGTTCCCTCTCTGGTTTCAGAAGGCACCTTTTCTTCCCAGTTCAGCATTGTGTGCTGCTCACAGCAACACTGGCACACAGCTGAAGAGAAAGATTTTCAGAAGAGTACACTGCAAAGAGAGACAAAGGTTTTCAAAATAACCTTTATTTAGGCTGCTTTGTGTAGTTATTACTGGGATTTACAGTTGATGCTCTGGGATGAGGGATTCTCCATTGTATTTAACAACTTGTAATCACACAAAAGCCACAGATTTTCCTTAATTCCCTGTAATATGACCTGAGGGGAGCACCTCTGCTCTTTCTCAGAAGGAAAGTTAGCTTCTCTCTCTAAGAAACAAGCTTTTGTTTCTGTGTTTCTCTGTCTTCTGGAGATTGCATCCCTGTGAAATAGAAGGGAAGAGTTAAGTCTTGTATGTGCAAGTAAAAATTAATCCCTCAGGAAACTCAGACCAGGTCCTTCTGCAGCTGAAACCTGTGGGGCTGTATCTGCTGCACCCCCTGCTGTTGGTAGAGCTCACAGTATCCACATCCCTTCATGCACTCCTGTTTTTAATGTGTGTAGCCAGTCTGCTTGTGCAGAAAGCCTCACTGACCTGGCTGGAACTCAGGAAGCAGATCCTGTGCATATGGCAGAGCTGTTCCACTATTTTGTGACATTTCACAGGTCACTGCAGCTCATAGTATTTCCCAAACTGGTTTTGTTTGTCCATCTGACCAAACCAGGCTTGATGGTTTGTGTACTGAGGTACCAGAATTAGGCTGTCCAGCTCGGAAGACTGAGGCTTTTCTATATTCAGCTTTTGGAGTTCCTGATTCTCTTCTAAAAGTCCTTTTCCATTCTGGCTGAGAGGGTTTTTTTTTTTAAATTATCACCCTAATAAAATTCAGACTGGCAACCCCTAACTTTTGGTTTTAAGCATAAAAGGTCACACTCAGTGTTGTTGTGAATACCTGTCCTGCTAGGTCTACAGGCTATTCAGCTGCTGATTTTTGTGTTTAGGGAGAAACCCTTCATACCCAACTCTGTTCAACTTTGCCATGGCCTGAATGTGCAGGTGGTCTGACCCTGCACTACTAGTAAAGAATATCATAGCAGTTTCTAGTTGCTTAGGAGCTCATAATACAAAGCCAAAGAACTAAAGTGCATGTAATGTTCATAAGGACAAAAGAGTATTTTCTGTGCTCAGAGCAGGCAGTATCCCTTAAGGCCAGAGGCTTTTCGGGAAGTGATAGGTGATTTGTCTAATGCCATTATTGCTGGGTAGTACAGTGTTATTGTAGCATGTTTATCCCCTGTGTGTGTCGGGACACTGAACAGCCACAGCAGTCTCAATTATTTCTGAGCTGCCTTCTCTTCTGAGCGTGAGTGACTCTGAGTCAACACTGAGCTCCTCTGTGGCCATTGTTTGTAGCCTGTGCTGTGTTGTGTCACCTCCTTGGAGAGGCTGGGAGGGCTGCTGCAGCTCTTCTCGGTCACAGGGAACTGGGAATCATTCCAAGGAAGCCAGTGGGGTCACAGTAACATACGAGTGGGGAAAACTAGGTCCTCACGTGGGAGTGTTGTTTTTGAGGGATGATATTTTAACTTTTGCTCAGGTTTGTAGCCTGTAGGGACAAGCTGCTTATTGGTGTTTGCTTGTTTCTGCGTACTTGTCCAGGCTTAAAACTTGTCCTTCTTCTTAAGGTAAATCTTTTGATTGAACCTCCTGAAGTCTTCTGATGCTTTTTAATAAATGTGTGGAGCCAAGAAATAAAATCTCTAATAGACTAGAAGACCATCATAGAAACAGCACAGGGTGTGAGAAATGGTTGACTTCTAGAAAATTCATGTCTTCTTTTCTTTATTATGGCTCTGGCCTTGAACTAGTGTTTGTGGAGAGCCTAATTTAAGCATTTCATTCTGATACTAAGAAAATACTGGTCTGATTAAAGGCAGAACCCTTTCCTGTGTAAAGAAGTGGTGCTGTAAAATAGTGCTGAAGATTAAAGAATTACGGTGCCTGCGGACTTGTTCTACCTGAGTGATATTCAACATGTATAGGGAGTTGTGCACTTTGGTAACAGCTGGTTTGGAATAAGGTCTTCTGCAGCCAGATCTTTAGCACTTCAGTGTGATTGTCTGCAGCAACACCTATTAGAATGAGCCAGGTTTGTGGAGCTCTAAGCTCCTGCTGAAGAAACTGATCTGCAATTTCCTAAAACAGATGAGCCTTCGCATTGACTTCAGAAGGCTTTAGATCAGACCCATGGAATCATTCCAGAAAAGGAAAAAAATCACTGTGAGATCTTCCAGCAGCCCAGACTGGAGTTATTACATAGAAATCCTGGAGCAGAAGTATGACACAAAGATATGTTTTGACAGTATAGGTCTCCTCCTTTTATAATCACTAGTTCCAACCTGAGTTTGAAATTGATGTCGTATTTCAAGACATACTTAGCCTCAGCCACTGCGATATGAATTCCATGTGATGAAACTGGGTATCAGAAGGTGGCTTGTAATGTTCTAGTTTATCTAACCACCTTCCTTTTGTGAGGAAATTAAATTCACTTTATTTTCTTTCTTTTTATTGTGGAGGCACAGCTGACCGTGCTCTGTAGGTATTGCATTGTTCCTCATACCTAAAATTAATTATGTGCTTGGGCCTTTTTATGTTTTGAATATGACACCCTGCTTTCCTCTCTTTGTAGGGAACATAGTGAACCAGCTGTAGTGTACTTTGTAATGCATAAGCAGACAGCTCCTGTTCTTCTTGGTGTAGGAGTCAATAAGTCCTTTCAGCTCCATGCTGTGACCTTAGCCATTATTCTCAAATTAAAGGAAATACTTCTTTAAGTTTGTGCAATTTGGGTTGTTTGTTTTTTTTTTTAATATGCCTGTTTCTGTTCATTAAAACTATAATAGTCTCATTTTTCTTACCTTTTATTCTGTTACTCTTATGCTGTGGCTTTCCTGTTTGTAAATCAGAATTCCGTTTCCGGATAGTCTTTTCTCCCAGTCCTAAACCAGAGGCTTGGAGTTTCTCATATCCAGTATAATTAAGAAAATGTGTTACTTCCTACAGTGGCCATGTGCTTGCAGATCTGAACTGGCCACAGCATCTGTTGTCTTTTACACAGGACAAAGGAAAGAATAAGGAACACAGAAGGAAACTGTAGCTGGCAGGTGAACTGCAGGACAAATGGGTAAAACCATGGAGGGCATTACTGCAGGAGGCATAAGGAACTAGAGTCAGTGGGGATAGAGGTGTGGGAAAGAATTGCCGGTGTTATGACACTGGAGGAGAGTGGAAGTAGGATGTCCATAGGTGTGATGAGTTGGGATTGGAGGAGGATCCAGAGTTTTGTGGTGGATAATGAAATGAAATTCAGGGTGTGGATCTGCAAGTGGTCAGCCTCTGTTAGTTCTACTGGATACAGGGCAATTTGTCCTTGGAAAAACACCAGTATCTGTTTAACAATGTATGCAGTGGCTGCCCAATGCATTTCTCCTCTGCCTTTGTATGAGCCATACCCCACTGTCATCATCAAATCCTTCTGGAATTCCTGGCAGCTGCCTGTGCTTGTGGCTTGCTGTTTGGCCCCTTGTCCAAGGCATGGGTGCAAGTGTGGTTAATCCAGTCACTTCTTGAGCACTTACTGAAGGGCAGCATTTCAGCACTCACTGAAAATCCTGTTAGGAATCTGTCAGAGGGTGATTAAGAGATGTCAGAGGGCAGAGTAAGCTGTATCAGCACTGAGCTGGGTGGATGAAGTGTTCTGTGGTGAGCCTAATCTTGTGAAGAGCATGACCTCTGTCTGCTATATAAAGGTTTTCTGTGGTAACCCCCCTTTTTTAATTAGGTTTTTAATATACATATAACCTAGCTGAAACAATCTTGGTTGGTAGGAGGGTCAAAAGGGCATGAGGACTTCCTGATGGAGTGTGGAAATATGTGGTAAAGAAGGGGAGATATGAGAAATTACCATAGAAAATGGGATTAACATCAGCTAAAATACATGTGAAGAGCAGTTTATCTGCTGTTTCTCCTCCTCCTTCCTCACCCTCTCTTTCTCTGCTGCTCACTGTTCCCTCCTTATTAGTGCATCAGTGCTTCTCAATAGATCACTGGACCAAGTGGAGTTGTTATGGCTTTTTACCTGGAGGTCACCTAATTACAGCAACATGTTTTCCAAAATATATCATAGGCAGGATAGACAGACTTCTGCTGGCTTCCTGCTGTACCTGAAGATGGCTGTCTTTGGTCATCTCCTGACAAAGGATTAGTGAAGTCTGAAAGGGAATATGGCTCTCATCATTCCTCAAGAGGAGCTTTACAAGGAGATGTACAGAAAGATGTTGGAAAGAGGAGGAAAAAAAGGCTTCTGACTAGGAAAGTTGTGAGTGAAAGCAGAGTTTTCCCAATACCCATCCAGAGATGTAAAAAGAGTTGGGCTCTTTTCCCTGGTGCATCAGTGGAAAGATCTGTTGTATTTTAATTTGTCTTTTGAATTTGAAAACAATGAAACCACTTTTCTCTTTTCCCTATGTGCAGGGGGTAGGGGTGCTGCTCTGACCCTTTCTGTCCACATTGGAAGCTGAAGTCTGCACTTCTCCCTTGGCAGCAAAGCTTAGTCTCCCAAGTGTTTTTTATATAGGAACAAAGACTTGATCTGAAATAGGAACTCAGCCCATAGACATCACAAGCTGCTGATAGATCCCAGAGGACTTCAGGAGTTTGTTGGAGTTGGGCTGATGAAATAGTGGTATTTTGCAAAAGCAGCATACAGTGTGCCAATGAAGGTTCATGTCCTGGTTCCCTGAGGGGGCCTCTTCAGCTATGTGGGTGTGTCTGCTGAGATGGGAAAGAGAGCACTTCGAAAGGGCTCAACACTCACATTCTTTGCTATATTCAGGGGGCATAAAGGTTTTCTGAGAAGTATTGATTTACGAAATATTGCAAGAAAGAGACCAAGATAGAAATCAATAGAGGTGATGTTGGTTCTGTGTGTTTTGATCCTGCTGAGCTTGGAGGATGAGCCTACCATAATCTCTGAGGCATCCAGTGTAAAACCTGCTCCTGCTGAGCTGCTGTGTATATATTTATCTGTACGTGTTTGTGTCTCTTGTTCACTAATATCAGGCATGTGGATCCAGTCACATCTGAGCTGATGCATTGTTCTCACCAATCTCTGAGCTTAGGAGTGTGTCCCTCTGGCTGGCCGAGCCAGCAGATATTTGGCAGTGCTTGTAGCTCAGGACAGTAAATCTGGGCTGTGGTAATTCAGTGTGCAGCTCTCCTGTGCTCTGAGCTGAGGCATGTGGATCTCATCACTGATGAACCTCTCCTTCCAAGCTTCTGCTGGGCATTTGAACTCTGGCTTTAATCCTACCATAATTACAGTTTATGCAGTTTAAAACCAGTTAATGCATGAGCCCTCAGAACAGCCTTTTAGCACTAGAATATCTCTGTAGAAGAGCCCACGGTCAAAATATTTCATTACCAACCTGGGCAGCTCCACCTTCATACTTACAGATTTCTAGATTTCTCCTATACTTCCTTTTCCCATTAAGCAATTATAAATTGATACCATGTAATTTGTGTGTCACTTGATATAAGTCTGTTTATTTTAAATGCAGTAATTAGAGATAACAATTGCTATAGAAAAATAAACATCTCTTCAATGAGAAGACTGAATAATTAAGGGCAATTATTGGTTTCTGTAAGTAGGATGCTCAGTAACAAAGTTCTTCCATCTTCCAGTGCAGCTAAGAGTAGTATAAGATGTGCATCATTGGAGACCAGCAATCTGTGCTCTAAAAGAATTGGGATGTGAAATGGAAGCTAATAATAAGAAATTATCTAGAGTTTTCTTTCCAGATTGTATTTAGAATGCAGTTTTCCTGATTGTAATATGTGAAACTTGGATAGGATTTATATCCCTTTCCAACATTCTTTATAAGGATTAATCAGTTAATCCTTCTACAGCCCTTGCAAGGTAAGTAAGTAAGTGTTATTATCCTTATTTTATGGCTATGGAAATCATGTTGCTGTGGGCCAAATTTTAATCCATTTTCCACTGTTGCAGATCTAAAGCAACTTCACTGCAGTCAGCAGAGTTAGACACTGTAACTGAACTGATTTAACCCTAATTGAAACTGCAGTGTTTGTGAAGATAACTGTGGCGAATAAAGAGGAGGAATATTACATTTTAAGATTGTCCTCCATCCCGCTTGAGATGTATTAATGCTTTTGTTTGCTGTAAGGTTAATTTTCTGGACTGGCACCCTTGAGGTTTTGCAGGTCTTACAAATGTTAGTGCATGTAGTTTTCAGGAATGAGCATCCATAAATTCTTTTAAGATTTACATCAGCAACCTCCAATTTGTGGGGATAAATTAAACTATTTGTATATAAAGAGGATATGTATAAAGTTCACATGCAGTAAAAATATATACATATAAAGATTTTTGAAAAACAGTGTACTTGAGTTTGTCAGCCTAGAACTTTTATTCCTCTTCTAATCCAGATAGTTTGTTGCCAGTATTTGAGCCCTGAAGTAAACCACAAATGTTTGTGTTTTGCAGTGCCTAGATTAACATTTGTGGAGTATTCATTGACTTGAATTAATTGGCAATTAGCTAACTCAAGTTAAAAGAGGAGTGATATTTCTCTCTAGACATTCTTTTAATTGCTCATCCAGCCAAAACAGACACTTCTGGCCAGACCAGGGCTTTCCACTCGGATTTTTTAAGGTTTTTGACAATGTGCTCTGAAGTGAAGAGCAAGCAACATGTGTGTGCAGATGATCTTCTGAAATCAGTATCTAGATTTTCTACTAAAGAAATTTATTTTATGTTTTATCTAAAAGAAAACAAAAGTCTTCAATTTACCAATGGGAAAGATCGTATGTGTTGAATATAGCAAATGTACCTTTACTTCTTTGAGTAGCTATTCACCTCATAGTTAAAAATCAGGAGAACAAGTTACATGTGTTTAACATTTCTGAAAGACTGGGAATATCATCAGCAATGAATATACCATAAGTGCTGTATTTAAACAACGGTGGTTTTCCTTATTTATTACTCTCTTTCTTGCTCAAAATGATAATTTGTTTCAGATCAGTGTCTCTGGCAGACTTCAGGTTTGGATTGTACTGAAAACATTCTTTCTTGTTCCTAGAATGCTTTTTTTCTCTAACCAGGAGTTGTAATAACAGAATCATTAGTAAGATACTTCTATATACACAACTGTAAAGTGCATATCAAATAGCACTAGCTCCAAACTCTTAATGCTTTATTCAGTGTCTGCTAGAGAAAATTGCTACAGAAAATGCAAGGGAAAAGTAGATGAGTCTCTTCTGAAATCCTGTCCTTGGCTGAGAAGTCCTGAAGGTGATTGCTGGTTACAAGATCAGCCACTTGCTGTGGTCATGGATTCACAGTGAATATATTGTCTCAGCTGGAGGGAAGCTGTTTCTCCATGCCCACAGAACATGCTTCTTGGGTAAAAGATGAATCTTCTCTCTGTACTGCTTCAGGATCAGCTGTCCACCTTTCCAGCTGATATAAATCTATCCCTTGCTCATCACATAAGCTCCTGTCCTTTTCAAAACCTATCTGTGTATCTGTATCTTTAAGCATCCACAGAGTGGAAGTTTGCCAGGAAAAAAAATGCACAGGCATGGTTATTAGCACTGGGCTGTGTCAGGACTTCTCTTTGCTCTTCTCCTTCAGTGGCATCTTTGTGTCATCTGGGGTTTTTCATGCTCATTGGTTTCCAAACTGTGGCTTTTAATTATGATGAAAAGACAGTGTTAACTTACGTATCCCCTTGCTTTCATGTTCATGTGTGTTCATGTTTTCCTCTTTACTCCTCAATCTGCAGTTATAGGGCTGGTTCTGATGCATTTCAGTGGCTAACATCAAAAGCAGCCCAATGTTTGCAGTTCATTGGGTGCAAGAACTGATTTGAAAGCCCCAGGATGTCAGTGTCCAGAGTCCCCAGGAATGACCTATAGATGGAGATCTGAGGTGTGCCTGAAGCAGTGAGCGTGTGACAGCTGTGTGGGTGGTTGAGGGAAACTTCAAGCAGTTGATTCCCACAGCATCTTAGATTTTCTGTCAGGAGAGACCAGAGTTAACTTTAGCAGTCACAAAGGTTACTTGCCTGCATTTGAGGAGTTAATTACTCATGAAGCAGACAGGTTCAAGCTCTATTTGTTGCCTGGCAGACTTGCTGTAAGCTGAGCCAGTGCAAAATATCCTCCCTGCAGCAGCATCAGCCGTGTTTGTTTTCCTTTGCAGAAGACACACCTACCTGTGCTGGCCTGATTGTGTAGATAAGCTTTACAAATAAGTACCTAATTTATTGACACATTTGTATTCGAGGAGGATTTATATAGTTTTGAAGTGCTCATTAACAGCTGTGTATACAGAAGAGGAAAAAATGCAAGATGCAGCAGCTCTTCCACAGTCCTGTAAATACACCTTGGGCACTTGTTTCCAAGCAGGCATTTCTCCCGTTTCTATTATTTCAGTTACAGCTCAGCAGTTATTCTCATAGTTGCTTCTCTCTAAGGTCTGTTATTATGTAGATAAATAATACATCTCAAATGGTTTGTGTTCTCTGTGTCAGTGAAAGAAGAATCAGAAGCCCACAGGATCTCAAATCCACATTCAAGTCATCTCTCAGTAGTTACACAATTGACTGAAATTACAGGACAGAAACAGAAGTCCTGAGGACAAACCCTTCCTGCCTCAGCTCAATTAGGCTTTCTTTGTAGTAGCAGGAGAGAAGTGTGTTATCCTATAGATGGACTTACCAAGAGGGGTTTTTTTTCTTGTTTTTTTTTTTTTTTCTGCTTAGGCTGGCATGCAAATGTCAAAAGGAAGTGGCCAGGGGAAAGGGAGGAAGCAAGGCATAGCGGGGGCAGGGGTTTATCCTAAAACTGCAGTCAGTGAATTTAGTACAGTGAAAAGTGCTGTCTTGGGCTGTTCTGAGAGTTGTCTAAAATTTCTATCTCCACAAAACAGACAGCAATGACAGTGCATTTCTTTTCTTGGTTTTTAAAATGCAAATCGGAAGAAGAGGAAAGATGCATTAAATCTCACATATGTTTTCTCATTCTGTCTTTGATTCCATGGCTTAAATCAAGAATGTATTCTTGAGGTCAATTAAATTAATTCAGTATAAAATCAGTGTGATTCAGTACCAGTTTTATTTTTGCGAAGTGTTTGGTGTCTTCTCACAGTTGGTTAACTTTTTATTGGAGTAAACAGAATGATTTAATCTTAATTTCTGAGTTTCTGTGGTAGGTTAATAGCTACAAGGACAGATACCCAGATGTCTGTCCCAGAAGTTCATAGTAAATCCCTTCTAGAGCTCAATGACAGGGTGCTTCAGGGAGGACAAAAGAAAAATAATTTACAAATCAGCCACATTCAGTCGGACACATGTCTTGATTTGGGAGCAAAAGATTGGAAATCAAATCCTGAAGTGTGAGATATCAGAGGTCTGGTATATCACTGGTAAAGAACCAGTTAGAGAGCAGTTATTTCTCACCCTTACTGACCTTTGAAAATAATTGGTCTGCCTCATTACAGTACCAACATGGTGCCACAGATCCTGGCAGTCTAGATATAAAGGACTGAGCTAGAAGTTCTGCTGAGATTTGGAAGTGTAACTAAGAGCAATGTAAAAAGTGCTGTCACTGTGCTGCAAGAGTGATGTGATGTGAGGCTGTGGTTTGTCCTAGAAGCAGGAAGGAAGGAATCAGCACAGACTGAAACAGGCACGCTTTCAACAGGGTGGTGCCAAGCAGCCTCTATCCAAACACAGAACAAAGCCAAAGGGAAAAAGCATAAGTAAGGCTGCAGGTACTCTGAACAGTGTACATAAGGCCAGAAGTGCTTTGGTTAATATTAGATATTGAATAGAAAAAAATTCAGACAGAAGAGTGAGTGTGTTTGGACATCACAGCATCTTGCCCCAGCTCTGCATCTCAGTTGCTTCAGGCAGAGGACATGCTATTGCTATACACAGTTTCAAATAGATTTGTCAGTGCATTGCATTCTTAATTTTTGTGACTTGTTTGTGTCGTGGCTGAAAATGAGGATGTCAGCATTTAACCAGATGAGACTGAGAAATTATGTGACTAGAAATATCCAGAACACTTGAGCATGCCATAAAAGAGATGTGACTGGAAGCAAGTTGGGAGTTGATTTCTCCACATAATAGCCAGTGATTAATAATTCCACATTTATGATTAACTGTGTAGAAAAAGGATGGACAAGTACCTGCAGAAGATTGCTGAAGTCCCTGATGAAACTCTAGTTCACTTAATTGGGCCCAGTTTGTATAAGGCAGGAATCTATTTGTTCCTCAGTAAGAGTTTGAAGTCCTGTGTTTAGGGTTTCACTGGACTAGAAATCTGCTGTGTTCAAATTCCACATAAAACAATATCTTTGGCTTTGTGATTTGCATTAGGGGATGGGGTTGGCTTCTTACCTGAAACCTAGCCTAGGAGCTAGGAACTAAGCTAGTCTTTTATTCTACTGTTTGATGTCATTGTTTATAAATGCTCTGCAAAACACAGCAGGTCTTAGTGACACCAGGCAGGTGCCATTTCTTTTTTAGTTCAGTTATAACTGAACTAACCTGAATGGCAATTTGGCATGTAGTGTGTGGAGTGGGATTGTATCCAGCCCATCAGGTGTTGCACTGTATGTGCATGTTAGACAAGAGGAAAACCTGAAGCAAACGAGATCCTACTTGAATTAACCTATGAAGTACAACTTTTCCAGCTACAAATTTTCTTAATGGCAGTGGAGTTGAGAGCTCAAGAGACCAGCTTAAACTCACTTGTGGGGAGGTGTCTCAATGTACCTTCATGTAAGTCACCACACTTAGACCAAAATTTTGCAGAAGATAATAGCTCATGTATGTTACTTACTGCTTTCTTTTAAATCTTGGTGTTCCATATTTTGATGGTAGTTCAGACATCCTAATCCTGTCAGGGATATCAACATCCTTTTGCCAATATAATTAGTTAACAGCATGAGGACAGGAGTATAGTAAATAATAACAAACAACAACTTAGAATTGTAGCAGTGTATGCTGATGTTCCTCCACACCACAATGGCGTTCATCACAGTATTAACTTTATCCAGCAGGGTAGATTAAAACAGTAAGGGAAGCCATAATTAGGTGTCTTTTTATTGTGGTCATGGAAACTTTGGAAGAAGCTAGAGAAATGTAGAAGCCATGTCTACATTGCAAACATTTGACCACCTAGTGTTTTTTGATTTCCAAGCTTTTGTTAATGTCAGGTGTCAGAAAAAGTCCATAGTCCAGTGCGGTTCAATTGCCAGAACTCCTTACTGGTAGAACACACTTTAAGTGGTTAGAACTGGGCTACAGTGTTTCAACAAAACCACAGTTTTAGTGGCAGAAACTGCAGAAGCATCAAGGATGTTGGTGGCTTCACTGCCAAATGGTCACAGTGTGGGCTGAGGGCTCTTCTTTACTCACAAGATCTTTTCTGGCTGGAGGAGGTACTAATGGGAATTTGCTTATAAGCTGCCAACAGCTGGATGGTGTTTTAAAAGGAAAAACCTTGACAGCTAACCTCAACCTCTAACCAATTCTTCCTTTCTATTTTGCTTTGTTTCTCCTCCAGGGCTTGTGAAGTTGGGGGTTCACTGTGTCACGTGTCAGAAGGTCGCGATAAAAATTGTCAACAGAGAGAAGCTCAGTGAGTCGGTGCTAATGAAGGTAATTTTCTAATGGAAGATTTAAAAAAAAAGATTAAGTTCCTGGCTCCGTGTCTTCTGTTCCATGCAAAATTAATATCTTTAATTATATATAACAAACATCCCTGTCAGTACTAGGATTATGCGGAGCATAATAACAATAATTTAGTTATGGGGAGGCGAGGGCAGCTGAAATGAAATGGGAGAATGCCTGTGCTTTGTGCACAAAATAAACAGTCAGCTGCAGAGCTGGTGCTTCTCTGCTGGGGCTGGTGTATGTTGGGAACCTGACTTTCACCCCTACAACAGTGTCATTGTGGTACATTGCAGGCTGAGGTGTACAAATGTCAGTATGAAGAGATTTAACAGGGGCTGGTAGATCTGTTACTTTAATACCCTTACTGCTTGCTCTGCTGCATGGGTTCTCTATGATCTGATGTGCCAAGGTCCACGACTGCTTGAAGCTGTTGTAATTCAGTTTACAATCCACAGAGCTGTGCCGTTGGAAGCCATCAAAGTGTCCCAATGGTCTCAGTGACTGCTAGTGTTCAGAAGAGCTTAGTTTTGTTTTTTACCTGGCCTTGTGATTCTCCTCACATGAATGTCATTGATTGATCTTGGAAATCTAAAAATAAAATAAACGTATGCATAGCAGTTTATTCATGTGATTTGGTGACTAGAGAGGCTAAATTCAGCTTGATGGGAAGGAACACAACTGCACTGCAATCAACAGAATTCCGTCACGCTGTCACCTGCAAATTACGCTAACAGGTTTGCATGCAGTGTTGGGCACTTTACTGAGGTGACTTCCCTGTGTAAGCACACAGAGCTTCTCTGTATAAGCTCATCTTTAAACTCCTGTTTCCCATATGGACTCCTGTGTCAGCTGTTTGCCAGCACAAGTAAGTACAGCGACCTTACTCAGAGCAGAAAGAAAATGGAGTGTAAGGTAATATGCAGTCAGTGAATGTTACACAAAAAATTTTTTTTTGTATTATTTTTTTTCAGATAAGGATTCTGAAAGTTTATACTCAATTGTAACATGTTCAGACTTTACCTTTCTGGAATTTCATTGGTGTATTCCCTCTCCTGGAGTACTGTGGATTCAAACAAACTTCTAATATAGACCAAAAGTTAGAAAGTGAAATAGCTAAGAAAACTAAAGTGTAAATGGCAAAATCTGAATGGGACACTAAGCACTGAATATATTCTGGAGCAAAAAAATAGGAATATTTTTTAAAAACTTAAGCATTTTGTTTGGTGAGAGAAACTATCTGGTATTTATATGAAACACTTTATTTACCTCACTGATTTTCAGAGTAGGAGGCGAATCACTTAGCATAGCAAAGCAATCTCTCTGCTTTAGCTGTGTTTCATTACCTTGGCTGTAGTATGAAATCTGAGTAGTGAAATGGTGTGTTAGGTCCTTGTTTACACAGCCACATGCTGGAGCGTGCCACATTTTCTGTAAGACTGTACAGCATCTTTCTCAGGAGGAAATTACACATTGCATCATGATTCTCATTGTCAGATCCTTCTTTGTGGGATTTTTCTCTTTCAAGGATTCTGCTCTCTGTGCTCAGGAGGTTGGAATAACAGATGGGATTGAAGTGGCTTGCCCAGTTCTTACATAAATTCAGTAACCAGATGTCTTTTCAGGAATGCCTTGTGCCTGGTGGTCACAGACAGTGCCTGAGACTTCTAAGTGAATTTAGAATACTGTTAGCTGGT
Organism: Aegithalos caudatus; assembly: GCA_013389925.1. Taxonomy (NCBI): domain Eukaryota; kingdom Metazoa; phylum Chordata; class Aves; order Passeriformes; family Aegithalidae; genus Aegithalos; species Aegithalos caudatus. The sequence goes on along the minus strand of WEIU01003392.1, from coordinate 168,194 downwards.
TTAATCCAGTCTGGCTGGAGGGGAAAAGTGCTTGCAGCTTTTGGCAATCCCAGTGTGACCATTGCAAAGCATCCAGCTGACAGCTTGCTGTGTGGAGCCAGCAGCCACAGGGAGATAGCCAACAGTGAGGCCAAATCATCGTGGTGTGGTGGCATTCCTACTTTGCAAGTCTTCCCACCAGCCTATCAGTTCCAGTGACTTTCTTTGCCAGTGGGCCATGCAGAGCAGCCCCCGAAGCCAAATTATTCAAGACCACAGCTACTTTTCCAAGCCATGCCCAGATTGATGGATTTTGCTTTAATCCCTCCTTGGACAGAGAAGCTGGATCTGACAGACATACACACCTGCCACATGAAGCTGTAACAGTGCAGTGCTATGGCCATTTATCCTAGAGCATAAGGAAGAAGTCTGCTCACAGTCCTTTCAGCATCTAAAGTGACAGGCAGAAGCATATACAGCAGGCTTCTTTCATTGTCATCATTATTCTGTTTTGACTTGCTTCTTGTAGCCTTCATTTCTCCAGTGTTTTTGCAGTGTTTTATTCTGTATGTTCAGGGAACTGTCCCTTCTCTCTGCAGCTGCTCCTCATCTGAGCTGTGCAGAATTGAGAAGCATTTGGTAAAGTGCTTTCTAATCATAACGTTGTAGTATCGATATTTCTGGAGAGAAGAATTTGGAATTGAAGCAGCTGGTCTCAATTAGCAGAACTGCTGCTATGGAGATGCTACACGGGCAGGCACGATGCAGCACAGGCTGCAGTAAATGTATCATCCAAGAGCTCGCTGCCCTGTCAGGGGATGGGGCTGCTCAGTGCAGCCTTTTGCTTTGTCATGCCCTGATTTGCTAAATGCAGGCTGGGGAGCAGTGTTCCTTTTCCAGCTCCAGCCTGGGCCTGTCTGGGATCCTGGCTTTGGGGCAAAGCTACATATGTAATTTCTCAGCTGAGGGAAAAGAGTTGGTTCTGTTCTCGCTCCTGCCTTCCCTTAACTGGTAAAAGCTTCACTGGGTTTCTTCAGTGGTGCTGCCAAAACCCTGCTGATGTGGAGACCTGTGTCCCACAGTGCTTCTAGCTTGCTCTAGCACAAATTGGCAGGAAAGATTTCAGAAAGCAGTGTGCTACTGGGAGAGTCTTATGATTGAAATATGGTTCATTAATTTCCCTGAATTACATCTGGATCACTGACAGGGAAATTAGGCCCAGCATACCAGAGTTGTTTGAAAAACAGGAAAGCTTCCTAAGCAGCCAGGTTCACTACTAATGGCTGCATTTTCAGTACCAGTAGAAGCATTTGGAGTTTATGATGTCAGAACATAAAAGTTAAAGAAAACCTTTCCTCTGATATGGCAAAAGCTCATCTGGAAACTGAGGTGTCTCATGGGATATCCTCAGAAGAGTCCTTTCTCTTTTTTACTGTCTCACCAGTTCTCTTCCATTCCAGCCTTTCAAAGAATAAACAACAACAAAAAACCTTCTCTTTGGTGATCCATCAGACAAATCATTGTTTGGACAGACAGTGGTAGTAGAAGCAATGGGAGCATAAAGGGTGAAGAATGAGAAGGGGACAGCTGGCCTTGGTCTAATTACTTGAACATGCAGGCATCCTCAGAAAGCCACAGATGTCCTAGGGCTGATGAGTGGAGCCCAGCGCTCCATATGTGTGCTTTGTGTCAGTGTGCCTTTTGTTTCTTCTGAGTGCTGGCCTTGAAACAAGGGAGGTATTTCCAGGGCAGGGGATGGGAAGAAAAGCAGTCCCACTGCTGTGGAGCTCAGTTGTATCACAGGTGCTGGGTTTTGGGGGAAACTAAACATTGGTTTGGTGACTTGCAGGCTAATGAGCTCTGCTTCCAGAAAATTCTGCACACAATTCTGTGTTCTTAACCACAGAAGTTCTTGCAGCAATCACTATTGGAGATCCCTGATTGCCTGCAATAATGAGGGGAAGGATAGGTAGGAGAATCCAGTGTCAGTTCCTCTTGGAAATGACAAGATAACTTACAGAAGCTCTCTTGTAAATAACTACTGCTTTGCATGGTCTGTTCATCATCTCCTCCATCTTCCTGAGCTTCTACTTCAGTAAGTGTTTATCTCTGTTACCTCATCTGACTTTAGAGTCTTTCCTTCTCTCTCCATTTTCTTTCAGTTGTTCTTTTGTCTCTTTTTAAGCCATTCATTCTTCATTCCCTTCCATTCTGTGACTTAGTCCTTTTTGCTGTTTTTCCCTCTTTTGCTACAGAAAATCATGTAATAGCTGTTATTGCTGCAAAAGCTGCTGAAATGAAGCATGTCTGGTTAAGATGCCTGTTCTTCAAGGAAAAACAGTTTAGAAATTGGGCACAGTTTGAAAGTATCTGAGTAAGAAAGCAGAGATCATGTTTTATAAGACTCAGGGGACTTAGTTTATTAAAGAGAAGGGTAAGACATAGCTTAATCATGGTCTGTAAATACTGATAAGGAGGATAGGCATGTGATTACAGAGCATGTTACAGTCTTGGGAATAAAAAACTGATTGGAACCTAATAGTTGTAAGCTGCAGGTAGATTGCACATAGAAATGCTAGGCCTGTTTGACCACTGGAACGAGCCACCCAAAGCTCTCCAGTGAGTTTTCCTTCTAAAAGACAATCAAACTTCATCTTGCAATGCAGTGTGTTTTTCTAAAAACCAAGGTCCTAGTTCAGCTTCAGATGCTGGACTTGAAGCAGGAAGTAGTTGGTTTCCTGATCTGTGCTATGCCTTAGCTCTGATTAGATCAATGCAGCATCCTCTCTGGCCTGAAAATCCGTGGAGCTGGGAATTTCTATCACACACCTGAAATCTGTGAGAAGTCCCATCTCTCTGTCTGGGGCATAGAGATGCACTTGTGCAAGGTGTCTACAGAAGCAGAAATTTAGGCTCTCCCAAGTGAATTTAAAGAAGGCAATACTTAAGAATAGCAGCTTCTACTTGGAATACCTTGTTTTCAGACTTTTAAAAGAACAGACTGTGATACTGGGTGACCTAGCTGTCCTCAGCTGCTGACTGCAGACTGGTCTACAGAATTCATTACCAGGATATCAGAACAGCATCAGGGAGAAGCTAAATCTGAAGCAGAAGAGGACTGAAGTTGGTTCAAGTTCAGCTTTGATCTCAACAAGGGCAGTTTCCCTGAACTAACAAAGCCAAACTCACCAACACCAAACCTCAATTCCACCAAATCAATATTTTTTTCTAATGTCTTCAATAGTGGCCTAATTGCTTTTCAGCTGCAGTATTTAGGAGTTTTGCTATTGATGGCTGTGGAAATGGCATTAAGCTGCTGCTGAATCCTACTGAATACCTCTGCCATTGTGTACAAATGAACAATGAGGCAAGGCCATGGGATATCCTCAGTGAAATACATTTAAAATACTCTAGGATATGGGCATACAAGATTTTGGAAGTGGTTATATTAAAAAAAAAGCAAATGGGAGGGAAATTATTTACATTTCTCAAAAAGAAGTACTAAGAAAATTGTTTTAAAGAATTCATCAAACTTTTCAGGACTTCCTGATTAAGGAGCATTGTGCTAACTTGCTGATACTCATCTATTATTCTTCTGATTGGATGGCATATTGCTGTGAGAAGAAAGCAACCCAGAGGACTTTGTACTTGTGGAAAAAAAAAAAATTAAAGGATAAAGGAAATTAAATCTCCCCAAAGCATGTACATGCTCATACTTTCATTGCTGTTGAACATGCAGGTTTCAGTGTATAAATAAGCATATTTACACTTATATGCTCTCATCCTCATTGTTTACCTTTAACCTGGAGCATTACCACATGCTTGCCAGCTTTGAGGCCTGGGAGAGAGCAGATTTGAAATGTGTGTGTGTGACATGCATAGGCACTGAACAAACTGCAGGAACGATTGGCACCCATCAAAGACCAGGAATGCACAAATGCCTGCTTAGCCCCTCCCTCTGTGACCCTTGTTCATATTCTAGTAGCAACCCAGTTAGCACAGCACAGCATCCTGTCTGCAAGTCTCTCTTCTGAGTTCAATGAGATAAAAAAGCACCTTGCAATATGAAAAATATGGGCAAAATACAAGGGGCTTTTTTTTTTTAATCCCCCCTGACGCCCTCCTGCTGGAGGGAGTTTGGGATTAAGGATCTGTTACTGAATGTATAATGCAGAGTGTTGTTTTAAACTGGAGCTGGTGGGGAGCATTGAAAGCCTGTTCACTTGTCATCTGTTTGAGCAGTTAAAGAAGTTGGGTAATTGTGTTTTCCTTGAGAGAATGACTCTCCGCCTCCACTTTCCACCACACGTACAAGGAACACAGTTTGAGGTATTCTTAAAGAAGGAAATCAAATGGGAATCACAAGCACATGATGTACCTGTCAGAGGAACAAACCTGTCAAATGTGCATAGTGCCTTTTGCTTTCTAAAGTTAGTATGATCAATTGAGGCATTTTGGCAAACTATTAAAATAATTGGCCTCTTTCTTCCACCCTGTTTTTGATTTGTATTACAGCAGTCTGGCTCAAACCTCTATTGTACCCAACATGTTCTACCCACGGCCTTGTGTGTGCAAACACATAGACACAGTCTACCACCCTCGTGTGCTGGCTTGGCCATCAGCAGTAAATGTTCCTTATGAACCCAGATCAGAGCTACCTGAACTCAAGGAGTGCTTTTTGCATTCATTTCACCTGATCATAGCCATAATGGGATCATACCTGATCATACCTTGATGGGAGGTAACTGCTCCTGGAGATGAGATCTAACTGTGCTGTGCAGAGCATTCCAGTCCTTATCCACCTGTGAAGCTACTGTCAATAATTAGCCTGTAAAATCTCTTTCTGTTCAGCTTTGACTGTTTCCACTGTAATTGCACTGTCCTTACCCTTGAGACTGGCCATAGTTTAACTTTGCTTTGCTTTCCCTGCTGAAACTTCCTGGAATTCTCCGCTTCCATTTGCAAAGCTTAATTTTATCAAAAGCTGTAGGTTGGCTAAAGTGTTTTCTCTGAAATAACTTCATCTCAGTGAATTCCTGATATATGAAAATCTAGGTTTCTTTTGAACTCTCCCTGTATTGGAAGCAGGTTGTTGAGGAGTCCTCTTTGCTTGAGACAGGCTCCAAGAATCCAGAGCTTTGGGGCAGACCCAGCAACCCCAGCTAGAAAGAGGTGTCCCTACACCACATTGTGGAGCAGTAGAAGGCACCGGGATCCTCAGATGTTGTCAGGCTCAAGGCTCATTTTTTTGGGGAAGGACAAGCAGTAGGAGTTACCCTGAAAGGCAAAGGGAACCCCAGATGAAAAGACTTCTAATTGCATTTTACATTGGTTTGTCTTTCACATTCCAGAATCTTGTCTGGAAGGCTTTTAATTCTTTTTTTCTTTCCTCTTGGAAAGAGAACCAGTATGGCATCAGAGCAGCTCTAGCAGTAATGGGCCATAAATCCTTAAGTAGATTGACTGAGACCACAGTTGGTTCCTGTATTTAACCCTGCATCTATCATGTAGAATAAACACCGTAAATATCAGTAGACAGATCCATTCCTGTATGTAGCAGGCAAACCATTTGAGTAAAGACTTTGCTCAAAGGTTATCTTAAATTTTTGCTAAAACAACTGGATGGTGCCTTGTACACCAGCACTACCTTTCTGTAAGAAGCATTTCTCAGCACCACTTAGTGTAGGAGCTTCCCAGCTCAAAAAAATGTCACTTAATGCATATTTAACTGGTACAACTGAGAGCCAAGGACTGGCATTGCACTGTCATTTAGCAGATACAGTCTCTTCCTGTTTGTTTTGCATGCTTCTATCCAACATGAGCATTTTGCTGATCATTTGTTCAGTATAAACCAGGCCTCACTCCGTCTATTCCCTGCAGTTTGTGCTATTAAGTAGTTGGCACAAATTTAGGAAAAATCTGGGAAGGCTCAATCCCAGTGCAATTAACTGTTAGTTCCAGAGCTGTCAGATGGAGCTTGGTGCACTGTGCTGTGGGTTTGCTCTGCTGCTGTTACAGCATGTTGATCTCTGTAGTGTTGAGGTTTTAGGTATTTGAGCATTTCCTCTTTTACCAGGTGCTATTTTTGAACTTGCTGCTTTGCCTTCTGGCATCCTGATATGCCGTGTGCACAGCTAGCATGGATGTAACACACTGGTCTGTTCATGAAGAGCCCTCCTGTAGCAATAAACCATTGTTTGCCTTCCCCTGCTGTGGATGCACACAACACACAGAGGAGACTTCCGAGTTTTAGTTCAAAATGGTGTTTCATGTCCAGCTCCAAGAGAATTTTCCAGGTGTACTGAGAGAGCCCAAGCCCAGCTACCACACAGTGACAAAAATTGCAGTCATAGCATGGTTGATTTTTTCTCTAACGTGGGAGCAGAAATAGCTGCTTTGTCAGAACACCTGGTATTCTTGAATCCTGTGGTGTAATGGAACATGTTGTGCTCAGCTGCATGGGGAGGCAGCAGCAAAGGCTTTGTGTTGTGTGAGGGATAATGGAGATGTTACCTTAATTCCCAACAAACCACAGGGAAGGTGAGATTGAGTTTAATCTTGAACTTGTGCATCTCTTGCAGTCTCTCAGCATGCAGCAATTGCTCCATAACATCTCTTTTATAACATCGTGCATTGTCCCTGGTAGAAACAGGGACTTTTAAAAGTGGCAAGAAATTCTGGGGTCCAGGCTGGCTTTTTCAAGAATGCTTGATGAAAACTCAATCAGGCAACCAAAATCATAACCATTTTTGGAAATTTGGAACTGGTGCTCCAGATTATGATAAAATGAAAACCTTCAAAGTCTGGTTTTAGAACATTTTGGTGAGGCAGAGGTGAATAGCTGTCAACACTCAAGAAGAAGGATCTGGCCTAGAAAACAGGATAACTTGTTCCTGTTGCTGGCATATATACCACAGACGCAAACATTCTTATATTGCAGCTCTCCCAAGTACCTCCTCTTCTGTACATTGAGTTGGAAACATGTGAGGAAATGTCACTGGTGCAAGGTGTAACACAACAGAGTGCAGCTCTGTCATTTTTTCCTTCTTTTGGGTTTCCTGTTGGTCCAGGAGACAAATGTTCTTTATCATCTGTAAGTTTTAAATGCAGGCATAGCTACAGGAAATAAATAATAGGACTATGTATAAACCGTGTTTCAGCTCAAGTCTGTTCATAAGGAACTGGGCTGTGTATTTTAGCTTATTCCTCTAGTTCCTAATAGCTTTTTCTACTCTTCTGTATAGCCCTATATATCAACTGTAGCTAAGGCTAAAAGATCTAAAATGAAAGGAGTCTTTTTCAGAATATGCAAAAAGCCATTATAGCAAATCTATCAGGAGATGGGGACTTTGTTACTGGTTTTCTTCCATTGTACCTGAAGCAGATTTCAAGAGTCATGATACAAACATATAGTTGTCTTATGAGAATTCCTGATAGATTACAGTTTACAGTATTCTGGAAGTCTGGTTACACTGTCAGATATCTGTCAACATGGATCCTTGTAATAGACTGGAATTTATTATTGCTCTGTGGTCAAAAATTTGGTGTGCATTTCTAGATCTCTGTGTATGTGTGTAGATAGTCCAGCAGTCTTGCTGTCAATAGAGGGAAATTTCCTCCATCTGTAAAATACTTTAGCATAAAGTTCTTTTTTAGAGATCTTTCTTCTTATATTTCCTTCTTAATACCCTGAAATAAATCCCCTCAGTCTAATGTTCTTATCTCTTTTCTTTGATCAATTTCCTCTCTTCACTCCTGCTCCCTCAGCTGCCCCTGAATTTCTTTCCTAAATCCCTTCTGTCCTTTGCTAACCTCCTGTTGTCCCTCACCATCCACCGCAGCACTTCCAAAGGGAAGGACACACACAGTAAGAGAGTACATATTATCCTCTAGGTATTATGAGTTCATTTTATCCTCATCTCAACCTCTTAAATCAATCCCTGATTTATCAAATCCAGAAAACAAAAACATTTCCTTAAGAACAAATGGGTAAGGTCATTGGACACAGGGCAGTGTGGCACACAGCTGTTCTCCCAGTCATGTGGGGTCATGTTTTCACTACCTTTTCCTCTAGGAATGTAAGCTGTGAGTTTGGCAGCCACAGAAGAACTTGGACTAGGAAAGCAGTCTTGTGGAGATACCTCAGAGTACCAACTCCCTCCTGGCAGTAGTGCAGTCAAATGGGAAATTTGGTTGCTCTGTAGTACCAGAATAGAACAGACAAGATACCTGGACCCTGCTCAGTAGACTATCAGAATAAAAAGATGTATTTCACAGGTACTGACATGGAAATCCAGCAACTGGTAGAAACACATCTAAATACTGATTAGAACAGAAAAAAAAAAAAAAAAAAAAAAAAAAAAAAAAAAAAAAAAAAAAAAAAAAAAAAAAAAAGAAAACAACAAAACAACCCACAGATCTTTTAAGAGCAAAGCCTTCATTTCTGAAGAGAAATGGTGTCCTTGCCTCCCTGCATGGCTGTGCAAGGCTGATAGCGGTGAGAACACTTTCAGGGAAAAGCACCAGTCACCAGTGCCTGAGGACTTGGTGCTGGGCAACAGCCACTTGCTGCTGGTGCACCCAGGGGGTGTGTATTTCATTTAGCTATCCTGCTAACTGACCTGGTTTTTTGGCAGACACCAATGATTTGGTGTTTCTCTGCGTTTGTTTGGCTGCAGACGCATCTCGATACAGACTGAGCCAGGGTTCAGACTCTCAAATGTCAAGTCTGGGGCTGATTACATACTGCCTCAGGAAGAGAGGAGATATTAAGGATGAAGAAATCTAAGACAGACAGATTGTTAGAGTGTGCAGGAGTGAAATATTGGGCAAATGTTCAGAATCATAGAAACAAGGATTGGAAGGGACCTCTGAGAGTTTGTGTAGTCCATCCTCCCACTCAAACAAGGACTGCTGTTGCCAGGGGTCAGCTATAGCTTTGTCTGTCTTGGTTTTGAAAACCTTAAGGGACTGAGATTCATCACCTTCCCTGGATAGCTTGTTTCAGAGCTGCATTACACTCCTAGTGGTTTAATTCATCCCTAATATCTACCCTGAACCCCCAGTGCAGATGTGAGGAGAGAGACTGACCAGCTATCATGGCTGTTGCTTTCAGTAATCAGCTTGTGTCAATCATCAAATAAAGAGTTTGAGCAATTTTTAAAAAATCTGTAGGAGCTGAAAGAAGTATTTTGGGGCTGTGGAGACAGTAGTGTATGTTGCAGCCTTATGGTAGAAACCACTGATCAGTGAAGTTAGGACTCATGCCACAAAAACTTAGTGTGAAAAAGGTCAGCAAAATTAAATTTGATGTGTAAAACTGAGAATCAACAGGCAGCATAAAAAGAATGGGAGTCTTGAGAGCTGAAAATAAACATAGCAGGGAGTGGGTTTAGGACTGGTTCAAAGGCTGCTTTTCTGAGGGGATGCTAAGGCTTAAGCAGCCTAAAGGAACTCATGGTAATGATCACATTTCATTTTTGGTTTGAGTACCAACAAGAGAGCAACCACATTAGCAGGCAATGGAGGAATATAGAGCCTGCCTGGAGACTTGAGATCTGTGAGAGGTAACACTGGAAATAAGATCAAAAGTGCACTGGACTGATTAAAAGACATGACAACAGAATTTCTGTGATTTAAGTGCTAGATACAAATCAAATCCTAGATATAAACAAGTTCTGTAGGTATAGTTTGAGGAACAACTACCAGATGACAGATGAAATAATTAACATATTGACTTACCTTCACTGCACTTCTAAAGAGGTCTTAGCTGTTTCTGACTCTTTCATTTCTCACTCTCTCAAATTGCTGGTTCTCACAGAGGCTTGACCTCCATCGTCTGTCATCCCTCCAGCTGTCCCTTTCATTATAGTTTCTATTTATCTTCCACTTATTTTCCAGGTGCAGATCATTAGAAATGCTTGCTTTCTCTCCCCTTATTTTTACACATTTTTGAACAGCAATACCATTTGTACAATTTCTAATTTCTTCCTTATTTGTATATCTGTCTCCTACTACTGTAAATACAGATTTCTTCTCCTGTTTTGATTGAGTTCTATATGTACCACTCCTTAGATTACCCCACAGTCATCCTTCTTCAAAGCTATAACCCCCTCTGTTAGTTCTGTATCCTCAGACCTTTAGCTGTGACATACTAGTACTCTATATATGCCTTAGAAACTTCCATTCATCTTTTTTTCAAAAGCTTTTTAAACTAAAAGAAAGCTAGGGGTGTGTGCACCTGAAATAAGACGCCACAATCCTGCCATCATTGTCTAATAGTCTGATACTTGCTCTCTGACCTTCAGTAGGGCAGAATTTAACACAGCCTGATTTAAATAAGGTGCTGTAAATAGCCAGTCAGAATCACCAGGTCCTTTATTTGCATATGCAGATATGGTTTTTCAAAGTTACAATGTCTCAGCCAAGGTATATGAGCATTTCAGGCATTATTTTTATGGTCAGGAGTACAAATGCCTAGACATGCAGTGCACAATGTAATGGGAGATTTGGGACAGCCAAGCAGAATTTTAAAATTCAGGGCATGGCAAAAAGGTTATATCTTGATAGATTTAATACATATATAGATGTTTAGATAACTTAAGCTTAAAGCCTATACTTAATCCTTACAGAAATTGTGAATGCTTTTCAGGATTTTATAAGCCAGGCATGTTCCTGAGAATATGTTTCAATGAATTAATTTTCATTATGAGACTCAGGAAGCTAATGAAATGGTAGTTGAAAGATGAGGATTGCTTCTGGATGCATCAGAATGTATAGGTAGGAATGTTTTAATGGATTTAGTAGACAATAGATGACAGGTATTTATCACCTGGTGAACAAGTGGCATATGACGTAATTCTGCTACTCATCATGGAAATAACTTCCATTAATTTTCAATCAAGACTTCTGTGGCTCAAAATGCATATAAAACATGGTAGTCTCATCTCAGAGTTATCATAAGAGGATTCTACTCCTGTTGGATTCAGCAGAACTGCAGCTAATTTCTGCAGGTCTCTTTATGCTGTGTCATCCCTGAGATAGAGCTCAGAGGCTCCCTGATCCTCTGCTGTGATAATTTTTACTCACCCATGGGCATTTTCACTCCACCCGTTTTAAGCATTTTCCAAGCCATAGCCTCCTTCTTGTTAAACAGATGATTTTTATTTTAGTTCATCTTATTTTTAAGTGATTTCCTGAGGATGGGAGGGATTTCCATGCATGCAGAACAACTGTTAAACTGAATCCTCATTATAGTAACATCAAGTGGCTGGTTTGAAACTGCTGGCCACCCATCTGAGTCATTATGCTAAATGTTCTTTGCTCCTGGGCACCTCCCTCTCTGTGCATGCCACAGTGATGTGAGAAGGAACACAGAGGTTCCTGTGGGATCTTGACGTCTCACCCAAAGCACCAAAGGGCATGGGCTGCATGGCTTTGTAAATTAATCTCCTCCCATAGACTTGAATTCACCCGATGGGTCTGCTGGTACAGTGCACTCAAAAAATGCATAGATGAGAAAACTGGAGTAGAACTGGAGTAAGTTGTAATCAGTTGTCTGTAAATGTGTATGTATACCTCAGAAGTTGTGCCTTTGAAAAAGCAGTATGCACATAGCATGGACCATAAACAGATTCCTAAAATACACTGCAGCATAAAATATACATGGTGTTTTTTATCTGATGGTACCTATATGGCTTCAGTCATGTGGAGGATGCGTGCCTGCTTCATGAAAAGCCAGCTTTGGAGACAGCAAAGATCATAACATGGCATCAGAGGGGCTCTTGTCCTTCAGCCATTCACAGCTTCAAAACCTAAGGTGGCGTGTTTTTCCCTATTTGTGTAGTAATTTGCCTTTCATTCCTCTTTGCTGTTGCACACTCCCTGGTAAGTCTGGCACTTGTTTTGGGATGTGTGCTGGCCATCTGCTATGAGGTATGTGTAAATATGTGCATACAATGCTTTCAGCAGGGCTGGCTTCTTTCAGGTCTTGTTAAGTACAGAATCTGAAAGGACACTGCACAGGTAAAGACCTGTCAGCTCCTCAGAACATTAGGCTGCAGCCTTAGTGGATTCCCAGCACTTTCAGGGAATTGGCTCCAGAGAATAGGTTAGCTAAAAAGTATATTTAGCCTAAAAGTTAAGTAGGAAACCCAAGGGAAAAAGACTTTGTGGCAGTTGCTTTTCTCCCCTCAGCTGCTCTGTTTTCACTTGGTACTGTAACTCTCTGTTGCCCTCAGTTAACCAGTTCTTGATACCTGCCCAATTTTGCAAAATCAACCACTTAATCACAAAGGCTGAACTTTCTACTTCCTGGAACTACTTTCTACTTCCAGTTCAGCCTCTGAACCTTTACTTCTGTGTGTCTTTCTCTTTACCTGCTTTTGCATTTCCCCAGCTCCGCAATCAAACTTCTTTTAAATATCTGCAACCTTAATGCATTTCTGTTCTGTACTATTCCCTATAATGATGAATTAGCATGAGTGGAAAATGGGGCCAGTTTTCTGTTTTCATGTTAGCAGTTCTAGGCTGCAGCATTATAAACTGTTACTTTAGAAAACCTGGAGCTGCTAGTGGGGGGAGACCATGAAGGTTTCAGCTTTCATTCAGGCTTAGACTACTTTTTGCCTTAATTTTGGAGAGCAAGATTGTGGTTGAAATGGCTTTGTTACAGCATTCATATATCCATTAAAAACAGGGAAAACTCTGCTCCCTGGCTCACCTTGTGCTATAGTTCTAGTTTGGTAACATATCTGCAGCTCATTTCCATTATTTTCCTTTTCATTCACCTTCCACTACAAGTTGAACAAATGATATACTTAACTGACAGATTGTTTCATCCTTTTCTGCTAGCCTTACTCTTTTTTTGTGCAAATAACAGATCAGACTTTGCAAGTAGCTCTTTGTGTCACAACAGTGTCAGAAATATGGTGAGTGACTAATTGGACTACCAGAAGCCTTTTTTCCTGTTTGGGCTTCATATGGCAATCCCATCTTAGCTAAGACTCCTGGTGTTGTGGAAAACTATTCTCTTTCAAGGTTTCATTACCATTTGTTTTCCTGTAGTGAATTTTCTTTAGTTTGTGGCTTTCCTCCTCATTTATTAACCTGTGACCAGTTGCTTCTTCCATTTTGTTGTATCCCAGGGCTCTGTTTCTGCAGTGTTAAGCACCTTGGGAAGTCTCTGCTGTGGATGTTTTCTGTCAATGCCAGTCACAGCTGAGTTCTGCAGGTTGCATAACTTGCAGCCTGGCCCGATGTGTCTTTTCATAGGAAAACAAGACAAAGCAGATGCCAGAAACAGTTCATAGTTTCATGCTCTGCAGAGCTTCCTGCTGTCTACAGCCATGCTCTATGTTACTGTAGGACTGTGCTCTCTGTTTCACAGGAGTCCTGAGCTTGAGCTGGAGAGGTGTGCTGGGAGATACCAGCCCTGAACTTTGGGAGGTCTCAAAGCTGTTACTTCTCAGGTACCTTCTGCCTTTTTACACGTCCTGGTTCTGCAATGAGGACTTCAGGAGTTTCAGACAGAACTGTGTGGATACATGGGCAGTAACCACAGTGTTGAGAACTCTTCTCCACATGCTCTTCTATTATTCTGGTAAAGCTCTTGCAGTATGGAGCTAGCAAGAATAGCCTTCTGGAAGCAAGCTATAACCAGTGCTGCCTTTTCCTCCTTTACTGTACTGATGTGGGTTTATAACCATGCTTTCCTATCAGTCAGTTGTTTTTGCATCTTGAAAGCTGGACTAAACATAGTTTGCCAAAATAATAAGAGTAGGCTTGGTGCTGATGCAATTCATCAAAGCAGAGCAGTGACCAGCTTTCCCGTTTCAACTCTCATGTTGTGTATGAATTTCAGAGACAGGGCTCAATAAAGGTCTTATTTATGTACAATGTTCATAGTTTGCTGTTTGATTTAGGGATCTCCCAGTCATCTCATCTGCAATATAAGGCTCTACTTTGCAGAGTTTATCACTGTAGTCAGAAGCTCTCCGGCTTCTCTCCAAAAAGAGCTTGCCTATGACCTTGAGTGTTCTTGTGGTTGTTAGATGCTTGTGCAGGTTTCCTGAGGAGCCAAATTTGCAGTAGGATTCTGCTTCTAAATGTGTCTGTGAAAACCAATGGTATTTTAGGTTTTCCTGTTCGTTTTTTGGTTGGTTTTTTTTTTTTCTCCATGCTTTGTAGCTCAAATGTGTCCAAGCTTGCAAGTGAGAAAAAGTATTTTCCATTCGCTTGTTTCAGAAACTGACTTACTTGGTAGAGGTACCTGGAGGAAAAGCTTTTACACCTGAAGGTTAGTTGTTTAAGAACCAAAGCAGGCATTACTCCTTCTGTCATGGCTGTGCTTACTCTGCAAGGATGATAGGAGTGTTTAAACCTTGTTTGTGTCATTTGGCTAGGCAGAATTGTCTATGAATGCTCAACAGGGAGCAAGAGGAGGTTCTTTTAGGGCTGTGCCAGGCGCACAGTGAAAATGCTTACGCAATACCAGCTCAGCACTGCTGTTGGGAATAGAGCCTTGCTCGTTCCTCTCACCCTGCACCAGGCAAGCTGAACCAGTGAAAATTGTGTTTTCATGCTGTCACTGCATCAACGCTGGGGACTTCTGTGGCTGTGGCTTTTTTTAGTTACGTGTTGTCATGCCACTGTCTGAATATAGTCATGTTGGCAGTCCCCTGAAGTGCAGCCACTTTTCTGGCTGTATGGATGCTTTTAAGCTAACCTATTATGGAAAGGCATTACCTACCCCCTCAGAGCAGGAGACAGATCTTTCCTGATTTTCCTCAGACTACCAGAATCATTTAATTTGAGAAAAGGAAAATCAAAATAAGATACTGCATGATAATCAGAAAATTTGGTCCTGCAATGCAGCATTATGAAAGAGAGAAGAAGAGAAAAAAAAAAAAAAAAAAAAAAAAAAAAAAAAAAAAAAAAAAAAAAAAAAAAAAAAAAAGGCAAGAGAGAAAGAGAAAACAGAGCAGTTTATCTCCCTGCACCATACTGGAGAATTCAGAGCAAGAGAACTGTGTATTTGGGTCAATTGAGTCCTAGAGGAGAATTTTCATGCAGTATTTTCAACCCATTTTCATTTAGGGTTGTTGAAGATGCCAAACCTTAAAGGCGCAAATATTAATAAGAGATAATCCTATAGTTGTGGACTGACTGTTCTGTTGCTATAAAGCAAAAAGCAGCTAGGGTATGTCTGCACGATGCAATCATGCAGAGACACCTGAGTTAGCTCTGCATGTGCCCATGTGGGGACAGAAACATGAGAGTCATATCAGGGCAGAACTCAGCTTGGGCTCATTAGCCAGCTTGTTTGGAGCTAGCTGAGACATCTCTGCCCAGCATGGAAATTTCTTAGTTCTCCTCCCAATGAGCTTAGGCTTAGGTTGGCCACAGCTCACTAAAATTCCGAGGAAGGCTTGCCACTGATCTCAGTGGACTTTGGAACAGACCTGGATGTAATTTGAGGAAGGTGCTCCTCAGCAGAGTCATGCTTGTGTCTGCTGTGCTGGGCACCTCTTCAGCGTGGGGTTCTGCTGGCTCTGGAGAAGAACTCACAGGGGACAGTGGGAATGGTCAATACAAAAGAGCATCACACTGTAAAACATAACTCTAGTGAGAAAAGTGTTTAGCATGAAGTAATTTTCTGGGGGACTCTGTGAGAAATAAAACCAAAGTCAAATGTTCATTCCTCTAAACATCTTCATCCAACTCCTGTTACTCCTGTTCCACTGCAGTAACTTCTGCTTTATGCTTTTGCTATCTTTGTCCCAGGCATTTTATACTTTTCCAGGATGCCCTCCACTCTACCACTGTCAGGGTCAGTTTAGCTTGGATAATAAATCTTGTCCAGATCCAAGTTTTTACTCTAACAGATCCAGAGAGAACATAGGCTTGCCCACATCTGGGCTTTGTAATGACCACCCAGACCTTTCTTCAAGAATATGAGCATTTGAAAGAAACAAATATTTTTTTACAGGAGTAATCAAAACTCTATTTTACTGTGTGAGGATACTGAAGAACAAATTGACAGCTGAATTTAGACTGAATTTTCTGAAACTTGCGTGTTGTACATCAATTAAGCAGTCTAGCCTGTATTTGTGTTTAAAGAAAGGTAACTTGGTTTCTTCCTTCTTTTAAGACTCAGGGATAGGAAAGGATGTTTGAGAAGACCTCTCTGATGTCCAGATCATGAGGTATTAAACCAGGCAGATTTTTTAAGAGATGTAAAATGTCTATAAGTGTTTCAATGTGCCAGCTACAAATGGGATCAAAAAATTGTCATTTGTTTACAGACAATCCATGATAGTGGTACAACAAGAATACTTGTGCTTTTCTACAGTGAAATTGCTGTAGTCAGTTTGAGCTTTTGATATACACTATAGCTCTACCTCTTCCCATAGTTGCTATTGCAGATATATTTTATCAACTGGGTTTAAAATTGGCTCTACCATGTCCTTTCCATGGTGATTGACTCTCCATCTTTGTTTTCATGGTGTCTGAGGGCAGCATTCTGCTTTGTCTGCTTTGCCAAGTATCCTAACATGAAGCAGCTGTGAACTTGTGCTGGACATTGGTGACAGTGGAGTTAGGAGAAAGGCATGTGTGTCAACTGCTTGCAATTAATATCAAGTGTGTCTTTTTTTAGCAAGAAGCTGTCATCTTCAAAGTTCCCCCCCACTTCATCTTCCTCATTAATTTTAATTTTTTTCCAGTCTTCCTGTTAAAAATGAATACTTAATGAGTGCTTCTGCTATTTAAAATGCCTCAAATTCCCTCCGTAATGATGCCTCTCCATCAAACTGAAAACACATTCTTTGTAAACAAAAAACAAGACCTTGTGGCATGCAATTTGCATACCTTCTGTGGCATCTTTTAATTTATAGTATTGAATTTTATTTTTAATTTCTTTCTATCTGTTTCATTCTGGCTGTGCTGCGTGAACACATAATGTTGATGGTTAGTTGTCATTTTTTTACTTGGCCTCTGTTGAAAAACTGTTCTTATAAAAGAAGCATTTGTAGTCTCTCTGTTTCAGAAGTTTGAATAAAGTTTCACTTCCTAGCAGATGATTCTCCTCTAGCACCTGTGTTTGCTATAGTTTTGAGCTATGGAAAGGTATTTCAAGAATTGCTGTTGGTATTTTAAAAATCTGTTCCTGCGCTTGGGCTGAAGTTTTAATCCTGTTGACTTGGGCAGGAATAAATTAATTAGCCAGTAAGTTCAGGTCTGATAAATATCAGAACAAGTTTTGCAGTAGTCAGCTTTTTATTACAAGTACCTACAAAGGAAAATTAGTCCCTTTGTAGTAAATTTATGGTGTCTTTGGATTAGCCATGATAGCCAGGAGCTGTAGCATGGAAGCAGAAAGCAAAGCTTGGGATGAAAATCCAGCAATGTACGGACACCTTTTAACACAAGTGGACTTTATAGTGAGTGCAAAGATGCACTGTCAGTTCCCTGTGTATGTGTTGTGTGGCAGAGGCCCATATGGTGGTGGCCAGCTCTGTGCAACAGTGCTGAGAGCAAAAAGAAATAAATCCACTGAAGGCAGGAACTCCTTCTGCAGAGCCCTGTGCTCCCTCTCTTCCTATCTTCGTGCCATCTCAGGTGGCAGTGCACCTTCCTCCTCTGAGCCCAGCCCTAGAAGCCTGACACCTCTGCAGGAGTTGTCGAGTGTTATGTGTCAGTCACACAGTCTAAAAAATACCTTCTTCAACAAGGTCTCAGGCTGGGGGTTCCAACACAGTAGTCATTTCTAAAAATGCTCTTGCTCCAACACAGTCACAGTGTTGCCTCCTTAAATGGGTCATTTGCCCTCAAATCTTCAAGGGCAACTAATCTTGCGAGACACCAACGTATTGCATTGCAAAGTACTTTTAAATAGCTGGCATTAAAAATTATCTGTCAGTTGAATGAGTGTGCTCCAAGCTTCTGATTTGCTTTCTTCACAGCCTTCGCCTCACAGCTTGTAGGCTGTCCACCTGAATTTTACCTGTCTTAATTTCAAGCAGCCTTAGGAAGAAAAACCTGTTTATTTGAAAATCTGTGCTTTGAGTTCTTCAGCTATACACTTTGCAGGGTCAGGAGCTATTTTTCAGATTTTTTTTTCTTTTGTAGCCATGCCTTTTACCCCATATTATTATTGTTAACTCTCTTTCCTTGACTTTATAACCAGCTGATTGTCGACACCAAGGGTGTAAACTAATACCATCAGGGGAGAGAGGAACTGTCCATGTTATAAAAAAAGGGACACTGTTTGTACATCAACAAAACTGTGATAGAAATTGAGAGGCTTCCTAATGGAAGCTAAACAATTATTCATGCAGCAGAAGAGGATGTAATTTCCAATCTGAAGCACTTTAGGGGCCTTCATCTACCTTTTGCTGTGTGCTGGCTAGCATCTCATTTCCAGGAGTTATTCTGCCTCTATCAGCACAACTGAAATCTGCACCCACTGCTGTGCTGGCCTGTAAATCACTGCAGCCACTTATGTGCTCCAAGTTATTGTGCACAGTCTGAATGCACTACCAAGGGCCCTTCCTGCCAGCACTCAGCTTCCAGGAAAGATATTTCTGTTTTCCCTTCCTAAGAATTTCATTTCTGGTTTCCATCTTAATTTCAGACATCTGCAGCCTGGTATAGAGATCTCTGTACAACCCAGTTTTCTCCTTGTTTGGCAATCAGTGTGATTCAAACAATATACTGCTTTTGTTATAATAAACCCTCTGCAGTATTTAGTGTAGATATACCCACATCTTTAAGTTGTGCTGGTCATAGAAGAACTGTGAAATGGGAAATGCCTTTTTAGTATCTTTTGTCTTTCTTGCTGACCTAAATGCAAAGTTCCCTGGAGCATATTCCTCAGCAAATTTGGTTGTTATACTAATTTCAAAGGAATTTAGGCCTGGTTTCTGCTTCCAGGTTCACGATCAGGATGCTAGTTTGTGAACTTACTGAAGCTTCCATGAAATCTGTTTGTCAGCATTACACTGACACATTTGGGACTAAGCAATTTTTCAGAAACAAGTTATTAGCCAAAACATTCATATTAGTTGCTGGTTTATATTCACTGTTGCTAGTTTGTGTGCCTTGTTACCTTGGTTTTATGGGTTACCCCCTCCTTAGCTGACTAGCTTTTTTAAGCAGGAGAGAGAAGATGTAAATAAGGAAGAATGTTTGCCCCTCTTTTCACATAAATAGTGGATATACACAGAAAATAATGCAGTCCCTCAGACCATGAGAAAATATCTTGCCTGGTGGTCTTTAGAAGGACCAAATAGAAATGGGTATAGACTTAATGAACAAAGTGATCAGTAGGTTCTGCACAGGCACTGTCTTGCTGTTTTTTAATTGTTTCTTTTATTTTAAAATGTTAGCAGCCAACACTGAAATAATAACCAAACATGCAGAAATAACCTTGCAGTGTGAAGGACAAGGGTGACAATCAGAAAGAAGGGCTGGAAACTCTCCCTTATGGCTCATGGACTATGCAGCTTAGAAGGAATGAAGATCTCTTGCTTTTTGGTGCCATTTGGCTTTGACATGCTGCTTCTCAGCTCTTTTCTTTTTCTCACAGACCCAAAATGTGCTAAATCAGTTTTTGTTTTTTAGGGATATTCTGCCCAAGACAGATCAGCTGACTGTGGGAGAAAAGAAACATTCTCCAGATTTTTTTACCAATAATCCAGTTTACTAAACAGCAATCAAAGTCTGTTTTTCACTGCCCCACCAAGTGGGACTGGGGCCCCTGGCCTCCTGCAGTGGTTTAGGATGTTAACATCTTCCTTCTGCTCATTACTGTTCCCATCTCAGAGCTGGCAGAAGAGGAGGTCCCTCAGGCACATTAGCTTTTAAATTAGCAGTTTAAATTGATATGGACAATGAATGGGAGAGGCTGAGGTGCAGGCACAGGGTTCACTCATGTTGATTCTGCTGAAGGACTAAAAGAAGCAATAAAGAGGTTGTGTGGATGCAAGAACAGCTGACAGACATGGGGAGGTGAGAGGGAGTTGTTAGTAGCCTAACCTTGTCATGGGCTTCAGTAGTGGCTGCTTTGGGGAAGTTTGGGGGGTTTCCTTGTTCTTTCTGAAGGTCTAAAAAGAAACCTCTTTAGCATCTTGGCTCAGAGGTCTGTATTTTAATCACTGTTGTTCGCAGTGGCAAGCAACAATAGTATTTCTCTTGTATCTTGTTTGAAATTTTGTGAGGTTGCCTATAGGACTTGTGTAGATAAGGAAACAATCTGGACAATCTGTTCAAAC
Organism: Aegithalos caudatus; assembly: GCA_013389925.1. Lineage (NCBI taxonomy): Eukaryota > Metazoa > Chordata > Aves > Passeriformes > Aegithalidae > Aegithalos > Aegithalos caudatus. Next base: position 147,942 of record WEIU01003392.1, on the reverse strand, counting down.
AGAAGCTTCTTAGAGCCCCTCAGAACTAGTTCCACATGTAGAACATCTTATTCTGAACCAAGA
>WEIU01003392.1:118721-147822 GCA_013389925.1 Aegithalos caudatus | reverse complement strand
CATAGAGTGTAATACTCTTTCGATTTTCTGCTGGACAGGGAGTTTTTAGTACAATTCCTGTGCTGAGCAATTTGAGAATGCTTCTTTCTTCTAAAATTTGCTATTTTTGTGTAGAGAGGGAATTAGACACATAGATGTGAGGAGAATGTGTTTTATCCTGTAAATTTTCGAGGAGAAAGAAAACTGCTTTACAAAACTAAATCCAGCCCCAGTAAGAAATCATAGGCAAATTCAAAGGTACAGAAGTGTAAACTACCAATTGCAAGTGAGTGGCCTTTTATGGTAAGTTTGAGAGCCTGGTCTTGTCACGTTCCTAGTTCATAATAAGTTCAGTCCTGTGATTGCAGCTACATCATGTGCCTGGGAGCACAGAAGGCACACTGGGAGGTGCTGATCAGGTGAGGGTAGGTGTTAGGACTGCTGTTGCAGTTACAACCCCTAGTAAATCTATTCCTGGTTTTGGGCCACAATGTTATTTATCCTAAGGAGAGAATAAGCTGTTTTCTGTAATGTGTTGTGGGGAATAAGGTGGGAAGGAGTGCTGCTTGGAGCAGAGTAGGTTTGGCTTTCGTTTGTGTGCCAGCCTTCCTCCTATATATTTGACAAATTTTGTTCTATGTATTTTAAATAAATGGAGGACTGTATTTAGCTGAACTTCTCCCAAAAGGCACAAGTTTCTGAGTACAATCTGTGAAGTTTTCTTTTTCAATATTTCTGTTGCTAATAAAACCTATAGCTGCAGCATGATGCAGTTTCTACCTCCCTCTCTTTTCTGTGGGAGCTACTTCTCGTGTGAACTAAGGTAATCCATTTGTAGAGTCCCCAACAGAGTTTAAACCTATTTTATCACTGAGGCTCTCTGGTTTTGGGGGGCTGTGGAAGGCACATCTTTAGCAAGCTCCGTGCATCTGCCTGTCCAAGGCTGTGACGCACACTTGAGTGTCATTCTTACAAAAGCTGATCACTTCCAGGCTCTGTCTGTCACCAAGAGCTGCTGTTTGTTTCCTAAATGAGAATTCCCACACCTGCCTCAGCCCCTATTATAGCTCCATCCCCACCACACTGCCTCCTGCTCTTTTCCTTCCCTCCCAGCACCTCTTGTAGCTGGAAGCCAAGGACAAAGATTGCTCTGGCCTGTCAGTGTTGTGTGCCACATAGGACAGCTCAGAGGGAAGCCTCGTGGTCGGGAGGCTGGAGCAAATGTCCTGAGGACCGGCAGTGCCCGGGATGCAGGGATGGCTGAGCTGCTGACTGCGTGGCCTTGGGCGAGTCACTTGACCTCGGCATGCCTCAGTTAACCCAGCTGGAAAATTGGGTAAAAAGCAGAAACCTTAATGCTGTCTCTGAGCTGAGTTCTCCTGGGGAAAGATATAAATGGCAGGAAGGTGGGTGTTTACTGCTTTAGGCTTATGAATTATGTGAAGTATTTGGATGACTGGAAGTGCCAACTGGTGTAAATAGCTAGTGCCCAGGTGCACGTAGAGAATGGGGACAGAAAATGATGGCCCTGCTCCCTCAGGAAAAGCATGCTCAGATTTTGACTCAGGCCAGGAACATGCCATGTTTGTGTGGAAAGTAGTGACCAGCTGTGACTGGAGCTTGCTGAATAACTGCTGAGCTCAAAATGCTTTGTCCTGCTGTATTCTTTAAAGGTCTGATATTCCCAGATTTGGCTGGAATACTGGGAGACTAGGAGGTAAATGAGAAATATAATGGGGAGAATTCAGTAGAAAATTCTCTGATTTACCTCTAACTGTGAAGTAAGAACAGGAAGAAGGGAGAGAAGGGGAAGGGATTAGATACTACAACTGTAGATGTGTAAAAGCAAGTATCAGGAAGAAAAGCAAGTCAAAAGGAAGCTTCAGACCCAGTGGCTGCTATTTCTTTTAAAATATTCTGGTGGATTTGGTTAGCTTGTGATTTAGCAAAAGCACACTGTAGTCTGGGCATTCAGAAATTGGCTTCAAAGAGCTTCTCTTACAGCCTTGAATCAGGCTCTGGGTCAGGAACTTTGCTCTAGGTTCAGTCTGTAGCTCCAGTCTGTCATTTACCAGCCTACCACAGTCCTTCCCACTCCTCTCATTGGAGTCCTGAATCTCCCAACAACTCACACCATGCAAATATTTTTGGTAAACTAAGATTAGGGCTCTTTGCATCTTGCAAGTGACTTGGTAGCTGGATCTTAACCTGTCAGGAAGAATAACAGGTAAGAAAAGGTCTGTCATGTTTGAAGAGTTCCTCTCTCCACCCAAGTTTTCCTCCACTTTCTTTGAGCTGCATGACCGACTCGAATGTGCCATTTGTTTGTACAGTAGGGAGGTGTGATACCTGGTTCATAGAGAGAAAGTTTCACAGCATGAAACTCAGGCATAAACAAAATTATTTAAAGGGCAGTAAAAATGCATTCCCCATCTCCCAGGTTCCCCAATACAGCTTGAGTGGCATTTTCCCCAGTTACAGTCCAGAGGGATTCCAATTAAGAGCAAATGTGAATTGCTCCAAAGTAACATTAATCATTATTCAAGGTCAGCAGGACAGAGCCTGCAGTAGTGAAGTATGTTTAGTGTGTGTCTTCCTTCTAGTGTTTTTTTTTTTGGTTTTTTTTTTGCCTGTCCAGTTTGGTTCAGCAGCTTGTGCCATGCCCTCTGTCCTTCCCCCCTGGTGACATTGCTGAATTGAGAGGCCAGCCCTTTATCTCAGTGGCTGCCAGTTCATCCAACCCAGGGCTGATGCACTTGACTTCAGGCTGTGCTGTCACTTGCCCCTGAGCTGTGCACCTGTCTGAGGTGTTCTGCCCATCCTATGTGGACTCCTGTGCCAAGGCTTCTTGCAGATTGTCTGCTATGGATAAAGCAAGAGCTGGCCAGTATTAGGAGGAGCTTGCATAGAGGGAGAAGAAGGAAGAAGAGCAAGGAATAGTTATAAATTACTAACAGTCACCACTGTGTGCCATCTGCAGAAATCCCCATGACAATAAAGAAACTGGGGATATCACTTGTAAGCAGTGCTGTTAACACCTTCTGCAAAGGAAAAGCTTTGTGAACACCCACTGATCCCAGAGAAGGCACCCACTGGAAGCCAAGTTTGCAGCAGGCATTAATAATCCCATAGAACAATATGTGCCAGTTAGAAATAGCTGAGCTATTTATCTCCAGAGCTCTCCTTGGGCAGCTGCAGAGGGGCAGGCTTTCTGTATTTCTGACTGACATTTTACTAATCTAGTATCTTCTCTGCCTCAAACACATTAACAGAATTACACAGGGTAGAAATAGTCTTGGAAATTATTATTATTTTGCATAGACTTGGGTGAAGCATGAATGGGGTATTGTACAAACAGATAAAAACAGGAAATCCTTACTCCAAAACGTAATCATCTCAATAGTCAGGGAAATGATAGATCAAGTGAAGTGGTGTACCTGGAATCACATGAAAGCTAAATGACAGTGGTGCAGAAAGACACCAGGTCTTGCCCCTGGCTCTAATACCTTTCCCCTCTACTGCCCTGTGTGAGTGTGGGTTTTCACTAAAGAGTTTCACAATGCTTTGCAAGAAATTGTGAATTAATCTCCACCAGAAACCCATGAAGAATTTGTGAATTAAACTATATCACAGTCCTGAAAATTAAGCATTGTCATTTCCAGTTTGTAGGNGCAGTGTTAGTTCCCGGTTGTGTGGGGGGGGGGGAATGAGTGCCTAACCCAAAGGTAAAGAGCAAGCAAAACCCCAAGGCTTGCACATCAGATCTTTTTTAAGTATTACTTAAAATATTATTAGGTGATGCCAGACATATCATTCCCCTTTCTCATGTGAAAGAAATCAGTCAGCAATAGGCTGCCATTATTCACATTTAATCCATTCTTCCTTATATGGATAATTACCTTATCACAAGATAGTACATGGAGCCCAATGACTAGGAGACGTAGGCATGGTGTGGCCAGTGTATGCCAAATAAAACTTCCTCCATCCACTGAAACCCTAAGATTGAGAATGGTTTTCCTTTTGCTCACTTTCCCTCTTTTTTCTGCCCCAGAAACCCCAAACTCTTGTGGTTTGAAGCTGCACACAAGGGCCCAAAAGCTTTTGGGGCATTTGACTGATGAAATGTCACAGAGCCCTGAATCTGAGCTCATCAGGTCAGCTTGGCCTCGGTGTCTGCTGTTATTAGTGGATAAAGGCAAACCACCAGCTGTCACTGAAGGGACATGCAGGGATGACTCCTGCTTGGAGACAAAAGGGGTACATCCTCTCTCAAAGAACATTCCTCATAAATAAATAAATGGTGGCCAGGCTTTCCCAAATAATGTGACTAGCAGGTGGAAGAGAGCAGGGTTGGTGTCTCCATTTGCATCACTGAATGTTTATCCAAATGGACTGACTTTCCTGGGAAAATGCATGCTGTATAAAACACCTGACATCTGCTGATTTCCAGGTGCCTGCCAAATTCTGCTGTGTCCCAGGTGTGCTTATTCCCTATGAAGTTTGCTGCTGCCAGCACAGTGACAGCATGTCAGAAGGGAAGATAGTGATGATCAGTCCCCCCGATAGCCGTTTTGGCTGAGTCAAATTGTGTTGCCATGCTCTCAATCCCCTGCTTATCACAGGATGCAGCTGTGTGCTACTGGAACCAGCTCTAATTGTGTTTGTGGCTGTCTCCTGGAGGATTTTAATAAGCTCTGCAGAGTATGTAGGAATTAGACAGTGTCTCTTTAAGCAATTTGTAAACCCCTGGGAGCACTGTTGGTTTTTCTTGCAGAAGCCACCAGAAGCAACCTGCACAGTGGTTCATGCAGGTAGTAAGGCATTGCTTGTTTAACAGAGACTGTAATTTTGAATGGAACAGTGGCCATGTGACTTCTTCATATTCCTGACATTGTATGAAGAACAAATACACCATCCCCTGGTGAGAAGTCTAGTCTGAAGAGATCTGTCTGTAAGCAGAGATGTGCAGTTCCTCGAATACACTGCTGCTGTTCAGCCGGTGGTCGCCCTTGATGCTGGCACCGAGGGCACCTCCCGCTGCAGCCCTCGGGGGTACAGCATAGAACTGACCTTTGTCACATGGAGCACCCCATTAAGAACTGTTCTCATTTATCTTAATTAAAGTACAGGAGCAAGTTTTCCTATCATAAAGGACAAGTTTATTCCTAAAAGCAAACACAAGCAGCAAGTAGTAAAAATAACTAGATCTTTAATTGCCAAGCATCTGAAGTAATAAATATTTATCAGCTTAATTCACTGGTATAAATATGAGCTCATCTGCGACTTTTCTCTGCCAGGCCACTTCCTCCATCATGACATGACATTTACCTGTTATCCATCTGTTTAGTCCTTTGGAATCTGCCAGTGATTACAGATTCTTCTCTTTTTTTCCAATGGTTACTTCTCTAGAAAAGCAATAGTGAAGAGAGCTAGCACATTATCATTTAGGAATTTCCTATTAATGAGTAGGAAAAGATTTCTTTGTCCTTACAGAGAAAAAAAGAAAGACAAACATAGTCATTTTTTGTGTAGTTTTACTGAACAGAACAGAAAACACTGCTGCTTTTAGTGAATGGAATTCTTGAACAGAGCTAATTCCGGGGGCGGGGGGGGAGATGGGGGTGAAGATTGAAAATTATACTGGGATGTAGCCTTCATTTCTTTTCCCAAGTACTCTGAAATCTGGGCCCTTGTCCTGGCTACCGTTGACCATAGGCCTATCATGAGAACATTGGTTTCAAGTAGTGAGAGATCTGCCAGAATGACTGGGAAATAATTACATGACTGTGTTGGGAGGGGGGTAAAATGAACAAAAAACACATACTGAAACTGCAGAATAATGGGAAGTCTAAAGCGTGTGTAGGTTCAAGAGTTAGAGAGCTGTTTGGATAGACATTCCAGGTCAAGTGATCCTCACTGATTGCCAGAAGGTGAGAGGGGCAGATGTTCTAGGGAAGACTCACTCCTTAGTTCGTTAGTGTGTTTCCATAAGCAATGGCTGCCAACATCTGTTGGAAAACCCCTGTTGCTAAGGGGTCTAAGCTCCATTCCTAACTGCCATTCCTAACTCAGTAAGGCTGGAACTGTCTCGTTTGTACTTACAGATATCAGAACAAAGGTATGATGTTAAGTGGGGTCTTTGCAGAATATAAACAATGAAATGATAATTGATAACTGTAAAATAAAGAAAAGTCTTTTTTTTTTTTTTACAAGCACAAAGAATTGAATTATAAGACCAATCTCATCTGAGTGAATAAATCCTATTTTTTGTATAACATTTGTAGATGTGGGACCAACTTCACACATCTGGTGTGCACATGGCTTTTTCAGGCCATAATTTGAATCCTGTTGTGCCTGTTTTAGAGGTTTCAGAGGGATGGCCTGGGATATCCCAGTGAGCCAAGCAGCTCTGGCTGTGAGGGTGGAGAAGGAACTGTGCATCAGGGATGATGAGTTTCTCTGTGTTTCCCTGGCTTGGTAGAATAATACAGATCCTCACTTGGAGCAGACCAAGTATTGGGTGCACATGCTCTTCACCATTAGGAAGATGCCCTTTGGACCATTTAAAGAGCTCCTTTGTTTCATAAAATGTGTTTGGGGCTTGGCTGAATGAAAAATGAATTAATTGCAGATTAGCTTCCATGTGCAGCTTTTTTCTTTTTTTTTCAAGCTGTCAGTGTATGGGAGCTGGACTTTGTGTGTAAGCCCCATTCTCTGTGAGAGCTCGTTGGAAAAATTAAATATATGATTTCCTATATGTGTTGTCATTTTGAGAGTTTGGGAATTGTATCATCTTCCTCCCTTGCAACTTCCACCTGGGAATTTTGGTTTTGCCTTGATTTCCCATCCCAGGAAACCTACAGGGAACCACAGACTCAGTTGATGTCGTCCTTCTCATCACCTCTTCTGATCTCCCTTTTCCCACTGCACTGTCTGAACACCTCATTTGGAATGCTGTGGTGATGGGGCTGAACTTCCTGTGTGCCTGGACACAGGAGTACTCACACGGTTCATGTTGCTTCAGGCTGGGGCTGTATCTGCAGAAGGCAGAATGCAAACACATGAGGGTGGTAGATCACCTAAGCCTTTTCTCCTGCTTTCCATATTTTCCAGGTTTTTTCCTGTCATTTGCGTTGGGCAAACCCCAGAACAAACAACTTGGCAATCCGTTATAGAAAGATGTATTTTGATTCACACCCAATGACGATGTGCAGTGTTTGAAGAGCAGAAAAGGTGAAGGGAAAGGGGGAAAGGGAAGGCCCTTCACAGGGGCTGGGGCACTCCTCAGTTCCCATCTGGTGGTGCTCAGCTCATGGATCCCCAGCTGCACATGCGCTCACTGGCTCTCTCTCTGATAAGTTGTTACATTATTAGCGCTGTTCAGGAGAGCAGGAGTATTTAGGATTGGGCAAAGATGCCTTTAGGATGAGTGTTTATTTGCTCACAAAACAGGAGGCATACACAGACTGAAAAGTGAGGGAATGGGAATTGGGTCAGACAGAAGCTTCCAAAAAGCTCTGCTTATTTGGAGAGTAGAAGAAGCAGCCAGAATAACAAACCATAGGAGAATGGAATTGATTCCCTGTTCCCCCTTCATCATACCCTCCTCCGGGTAAACCTGTTTCAGTTGATAGTGAATATTTCATGCAGTGCTGAGTGTTTTCCGAACTGTGGTGTCCTAGTTTTTCCACCTCCAGCCCCAAAGGAATGTTTTTACATCATGGAGCTTTATTTTTGGGAAGGGGAGGAGGGAGCGGAGGCTGCAGGCTTGCGAAGGGACAGCAACAAAGGGTGTTTCAGAGAACAGTTGGGCTCTGATGTCTCAGCTAACATTCCCACCTCTGCTCCTTCACTCCCTCTAGAAAACTCCACCAAAAGGGTCACATCCCAAGGGACTGGAGTACAGTTCCAATCAGAATAGACTAACCCTAAAAATGGCACTTTGGGTCTTCTCTCAGCAGACTGCCACGGTAGCTCTGTGCTAGCTGACAACAAGCTGTTGTCACTGTCAGCACCACAGGTCCATGGAGCTACCAAAGAGCTGTGGCTGTCCTGCCTCATGCAGCAGCACTCAGAGGACTGTCTCACTGCTGCTGTGCACTGACTATCCATTCAGGAAAGGGCAGGCACTGAGTCTCATCCCTCTTTACTACCCCTTCACCTCTCCCCACACAGAAACACCAGCTAAGAGTTTGCAGATGTGGCAGTGCTAGTCCAAGAGCCTTACAGGTTCTGATCCAGTGCCCTCCAGTGTGACTCTCTTTTGAGTTAATTGCAGTAGGCTTTAGGTTGGACACTGAGTCTTTTAAAGAAAACCCTCAAATCCTGCTAGGTACTAAAGCACCGGAGTAGAGAGCAGTGATATTCTGTCACATGGTTTCCCTCTTTTGAAATCAGTCTTTTAAAAGTTTCCACCTTTGTTTTTATGAGGCAGATGGAAGGTGCATGCTTGAAACTGAGACCTTCCATACCGCAGTGCCTCCAGCTGCCTGTGAAAACACCACAGAAGAATAAGCTGCTCCATTAATCTGCCAAACAACTCAAAGTCTTGCATTAGACACCATCCCAGAAAACTCCAAAGGAGGCTGGTATTCCAGATCCTGCCGTGCATTTGCATTTCACAAGTGTATCTTCCCTTTAGGATAGGCAGAACAGCTATGAAGCCTGGAAAAGTCCCAGAGCCTCCATATGCTTGCTCATATTAGCCTCCTAAAAGCACACTCTACCTGACCAGCTGAATTAGCATCTACTGTAACCAAGATAGCAGCACAGAGTCTGACTCACCCCTATTACAGACTGCAAAGCCCAGCACTGGCACTGCACCATTCCCTGGACAGCCTGGTTTCTCCTACCTAGTCACGCTTGTCCTCTATGCTCACTGCCCATTATTAAGGGGGACAGTGTGGCAGAGTTTGTTCCTCAGACCACTGAGCTGCAGCTCTGGATCCTCTGGTCCCCTGACATTAGTCCCCAATGTGGAGCATTTGCTGTGTGGCTTGTTAGTCTGCAGCAAGCTGTGTTCACACACCTTGAAGGATGTGAGGCATGAGCAAAGCAAGAAACTGCTTGGTTAATGCTTTAGATTTGCAAGGTTTTAGTTGGTGAAGAAAAGGCCCGGGGAAAGCGACAGTACACCTTTCTTTTTTGGTCACTCTGGTCCCCTTACAGGAAAGGATGGGTGAAGGGAGGAGAGAGGAAAAATGGTTCTTTTGTGGTATGGTGGAGGCAAGAGGAGAGCTGTGGAATATCCCCAAAGCGTGCTCTACCTCCACTGCATTACAAAACAGCAGTTCAGCGGGGGACACAGAAGCACTTAGGGAAACTGCAGCTGAAACTAAGTGAACCTTTCAGTCTACTTATCACAGCATTTTCAGTCTCTGCTTCAAAGAGAAACCATAATAAATAAAAAAAATCTTGCAAAAGGATCTAGTATCCATCTAGAGAATTGGATGAAATAAAAAGTGACAAACAAAATCACCAGCTCCTGTTTCAGAAACTGTTGTTAAAAATAAACCATCATTCAGGGCTGCAGTGCTGCCAGCATACTGCCTGTCTTTACATTCCCTGCGCATGTTGTATCATTTAACAGCTCTCTCTGTTGTCATGACAAAGATTCCCTGCCTTTCAGCATGAAGCTTGCTCTGTTATTTCTAGTCCAACTGTAAAGCTGTCTGCCCTCCCTCCCAGCTTACGAGGCATTGTGTTTTCCTGTGCTCGGAGGCTGTGCGGTGCCTCTGCTCCCTCCTGACTCACGTGAGGACATCTGCATTATTTGCTGACTCCTGGTGCCGTGCATGGAGCCAGGGCAGTAGAGAAGAGCCCCAGCACCAACCACAATCAGCCGTGGCAGCACGCTTTGAACTTGTATTTTGCTCCATATGACATATTGCAGACTTTACCCCTTGCTGCTTTGTTCTCTGCAGGCTCTAAGTTGAGTTAGTGGTGACATTTGAAATGTCATTTCTTCATTTGTCAGAGGGTGTGTCTTAGCACGTGTCCTGGCATACCAGACACTATAGCTATGTTTAAAGACAGAACAAGGGACCACCTCTGACCTGAAGCATTTATATCTAAACAGGCAATGCATTTAAAAAGCCAGAAAAATGTGGGTAAAATCCAATATCTTAGTGTCTGTGTTCTCTGGATACTGAACTATGACACAGATAGATTAAGGAGCCCATGCAGGTCAAAAGAAGCTATTAACAAAATCAGAATATGAAGCTAGACTCTGAATTACAAAGCAGCACCTCAGCCTCACAGCCTCCCTTGTATATCCTGTCAGAGCAAGCCAATACTGATGATGGCATTTGCCAGAGTCTTAACAGACCTGGTGAATCCAGACTAAGTTAGGAGACCCTTTAGATTTATGGCTTCCTTTGGATGTCATTTCAGATTATCATTCCAACTTTAACCCCACCCCATGAAACCTCCAGGGTTTAGGTGGTTATGATTTTGTTTGGAGGTACGCCAAAGGTGGGTTTGGATGCACATGGCATTCAAATTCAAGTTTGGAACTATGTATATTTATGCAATAGCAGGCATTGCACTTTTTCTTTTATTTTCGTGTTCTCTCTGGTTTAGATGTGTATTTATGCCAAACAGTATAGATGTGTACTGTATTTTGAGTTCTTTTCTTGAGGAATGTGTAGAAAACATTTGCTATAATGCGACTGACTAGTCCTACCTTTAGTGGAACCCTGCAGCAGCCTTTTATCACCTCCAAAATTTAGGCATAGGCACAGACTTTTCAGAGGAGCTCAGCTTCCATTCTTAGACCAGATTTTCATTAGACCACTCCACTACAATGTCTGAAAAACTTAGAAATGTAATTTTATATGGTCCCTCACCAGAAAGGGAATTCTTACTATCATCTTAACTGTGGGTAGTTCAGCAGCTGAAAATCTGCCCCCAGGGTACTTCAGTGCAGAGAACCCACCATTACTGGACCTTTTGAAACTGTGGGCATTACTTGCTGCTGCCTCCTGCAATAAATCAATGGTGATTTAAAAAAAAAAAGTAATGGTTGCATTTTGGGGGAAAAAAAAAAAAACAACAAACCAACAAAAGCTCCTTTAAGAAGAGACTGAAAGCTCCTTAATTCTAGTGTAAGGAAATCCCTATGCTCTAGTTTGAAGAAGATTTTTCTTGGGAATGAAAAGGGTATCAGGGGCCTGATCCAGGTTACCTTAGCACCAGCAGGCAGCTTTACAGTGCCTGACAGCAGTCCCTGGTGCAGAAGATGTGCCAGTGAGGTGTTCAGTGCTGATGCTTCCTAACACAGCCTGCTGCTCACATGTGTCCTGCAGGTCCTGGGGCTGCTGTCCATGTGATAGTGGAACCCTGCAGCAGCCTGAAGTGATGGCTTGTTCCAGGGTCCTGAAGATAATTTGCTTGGAAAGGACAAAGGGACAAAATGCCAAAAGGATGGCGATCATCCCTGAATAGACTGCCTTGCACCTGGCCATCCCAGACTTGAGGGCTGGGAGGGAGCAGGCGGCGGGGAGGGGTGTCACTGAAGGGAAAGAAAGCAATTCAGGTGGAAGTCACCATAAAGAAACATTAAATCCTCTCTCACTGGACTTAAGTGGAACTGTTGTACTGGCCAAGTCCTGTGTGAAGCTAGAAGTGCCCCAAGGGCATCAAAGCTGCCCTGGGGGTCTGTGGAAAGGCAGTTCTTTCTCTTAATTTCTCTATGGATTCCTACTATTTGTCCTGCAGGACAAAATAACCACATTGTAAGGGGTCATCTGTGACAGTGAAGGGGTTGTTGTTTGTTGTTTGTGCTCAGCCAGTGATGCAGAGGGAATAGAAGCTCTGATACCGCTGCATCTGCTTCGCGCCAGCACATCAGATCTTGTGCAGCTCCCTCATTTTTCTGTTGGTAAGATGAAAAATGGGATTGCACCTTACATTTTGGAAATGCTCGGCAGTCTTGTTCTGGCTGGTGACTGATCTCTGGTTTGGAAAAGCTATTACTGTAAGAGGACTTTCCTTTCGGTATTGCAGAGTGCATTTTGCCAAGCAGTAGCATTTGTCAGTAGCTTGAAGGGCACAGCCAGCTTTCTCTGCTGCATTAAAAGCAGTAAAGTCACCTGTCTCTAAGGGAAATACAGAGGAGCTTCACAAATGCTCTGACTTTGTTTTGATTACCATGATTTTACACTCCAGGGACTGAAAGGGAAAAGCAGTTGTGCTTCATCCAAGAGCTGGTACTTACATGTGTGCCTGACATACCTGGGTAGGAAACTGGCACAGAGTCTTTAGTCCAGCTCTGCAGGAATTACAGTGGCCTTTTGTGTGGGAGGTTTCTTCCAGGCACACATTTTAATGCCCTGGCTCTGCTGGAACGTCAGTATAACCGAGAGCCAGCCACAGCCACTGAGAGGAATGCAGTACAACTCTTTTTGCTGCTTCTAAGATCCTCTGTTTCCTCTGCATCACAAAAAAGAAAAAAAGAAAAAAAAAAGGCAGGGGGAGGTGGGATGTTTCTCTTTAAAAGCAGTTGGGGAAGGGAGAACAGCCCTGCGTGGCAAGGAGGAGACAACATCCTCAGTCTTTAGGTGTCTGCAGCTGTGGCAGAAGCTGTCACATCCCAAATGATTAAGGAGCAGGCAGGCTGGATGTGAGGAGCTGAGCTCAAGGCCCGTGTCAGAGCTGGCTGTGGGGATCCCCCAGGGAGAGGTGGGCTGCTCCCATAGGCACAGAGGACTGGGGGTGGCTTACAGAGCTGGCTGCACAGGAGGCAGCTGCTCCTTGTGGTGCTGATGTTTTAATCGTTGTTGGCTTCAACAAGGACTTATCTCATGCCCCCATATTGTTTAGGTGAAAAAAGGACTCAAGAAACATACCTTGACCCCTTGGCATTAGGTGGGTTTGGGGCTGGGGAGAGCAACTCTCTTTAAAGAGGTGTCATAAGGAGAAGGGGAAAAGGAAAGAAGGAAATTTCCCAACCTCAGTTAAACATAAAATACAATTCCTATTTTAAACCCTTGCTGGTTCAGGATCATTCTTGTAAAATGCGGGTGGCATTTCAACCAAAATGGAAGTGTTTCTAGAAGGGCACCCTGGTTTTCTGTGGCAGAGTAGCAGTATATGCCCTCCTAAGCTGCACAAGAAACTGTCTGGCAGTGCTTGAGGCATAAAGTGATTGTTCAGCTATGTAGTTTGTACATCTGCTGGATCCCTGGTGTGCTATGGAAAGGGAAGTTCTCACAGGATTTGGAAACAGCCAGAAGGCCAAGAAAAGCAGCACACGGCAGGAGCAACAGAACCAAAATGCTTGCAATAAAAGTCATTCTGCCAAATAGGACTTCTGGTAAAATGCACACTCACCCATGAAGGCAATCCCCTCAGGTCATCTGAAAGTCCTTTTGGTTGAATAAACAGTACGCAGGAGAAAAAATTAGGCTGGGCGGGCTGCTTCTGGCCTACATTTGAAACTCAGACTCATTCATTCATGTAAACCCTCTGTAGATTCTTGCAGTCCTGTGTCACCTCTGAGGTCCTGGCTTCTCTTGTAACATCAGACTCTTCTCCCAGAAGGAAACTTGCTGCAAACTGGGTGTTCCGGTGTATCCTCAAGTCTAAATGTGACCACCATCAGAGTGATCCCATTAAAGAGCTGATTGGAAGTGCTGACTTCCATTTGGAGTCCTGGAGAATATCCACACTTGTCATGGAAAAGCATAAGGAAAAGCCATTAGAGTAAAGATCAAAGAGAGGACACAGCTATGTACTACACATTTTGTTTCTCTCTCCAATGAACATTGCCTTATTTGAAAATATTCAGAACACTTTTAAGGGAAAGCGGTTTGATTTTTTCCTCTTCTGCTTATTTCAGATATAAAGAACTGCTTCATATTTCCTTAATAAGAGTGTATCAGTGCTTTCTGTATATTTTCTGTAAGTGAAGCTTTGCTCATTTGTTTGAAGGTAGAACTGACAAACTCGGGTCTTCAGTCAGTAGGCAGCAGCCTCCTCTCCTGTAAGCTTTATCTGCCTGATCATTTGCAGATCATGAGCAAGATAAGGGATCAGAGAGACACAAGAGAGCTCCAGGGATCTTGGCAGGCCTGGAGAGTGCTAAATTATACCCTGTGGAGACATCTCAGGTTTCTCAAACAGGTCACTGTTCCCATAGAAGGAAGAGGGACGACAGTAACTGAAGACATGTCGAAAGGAATCTCATCAAAAAAGTAGCTTTGCAAAATGCATGCTTAATAGGTCAGAAATAAAGACTATCCCCACATCCTGGTTGGCCACCAAAAATATTCACATTGGCCACCATTTCAAACTAAATGTGTTACTCTCCTATACGTTTGCTAGAACCTGTAAGGTGATGTTTTTTTCTTTCTTCCATCACTTCTTTTATTGCTTTTATTGCTATATAGTCATGCTGTAGACTAAGCAGGCACTTCAAACACTTTCTTGAAATGGAAGTAAAACATTTTCTACAAGTTCCAAGTCCTCAGCCATCCTGAAGGCAACATGGAAAATGTGTGGAAAATTGCCAGGAAAATCACTCCCGCCTTAGGAAAAAAGTGGTTAACAATTTGTAAATGTTAGCAAGAATAAGAATGGAAAACCAGAGGAGGAACAGCCCAAAAAAAGGGTTCTCACAGTCTCTAGGATTTCAGAGAATGTGGTTGTTTTTATATGGCTTCTGAGGCAGCATAAGGGATGGACTCTAAAATAAAGAACAGGCTCCCAGTTTGGATGTATAACATGGCCCTACTCTAAATACAGGAACACATGGGCAGCAGAATAATGCCAAAGGACAGGTCAAATCTGTGGATAACCCTCAAGTTGTCCACTTGGGATGGAGTAAGACTATTACCAAGGAAGGGAAAAACTCTGTTTAATTGTTATATAGATCTCTGCAGGGAAGAGAGATGGCATCCTTAAATCCCCACAATTCCTTACCAGCTGCTGATACTCTTGAGTTCTGTGTGGTGCAAGGAGAGCATCTCTGTTCTACTTCTCTCACAAATGCATAAGCCAGGATTCAACACGTGAGCCTCACAGCACAGGCACTGTTTCCTCATATCTGAGGTTACTGCTGGGTTTCCTCAGCACAGCATCTGCCTCAGCAAGATTTTGGTTGCTTTTTTGTCTGTCCTGTGTTTGTGTGGGAGGCAGTATAAGCTTGGGGGAAAGGCTTTCTCCATTGGAAAGAAGGGAGCTAATTATGTCTCTTACAAAGAGAGGTAATTGGTTTTCCCTTCTGTAGAGAGAGGATGACATGAAGAGCATCTTTTGCCTTTTCATTCCAAAACTCTGTTGTGACCATAATGCTGAGTACAGGAAAGCTCCCCAATTCACAGGTTTTCACATACTCCAGACATCTGGGAACAAGGTTCAGCTGACTGATGAATGTGATCTCTTGAAGAATACACTGAAAAGTTGGGGTGGGAGGAGGTTACATCTAGTCCAGCTGTCCATTTCAAATATTGCTGTTTTCAAATTTAGCCTGCCATCTTCTCAGCAAATTGTTTGTGAGCACTTTTCAATCTGCACATACAAGTGGTTTTTTAAGCATTTGGCAAGTGCAAGGGAGTTTGAATTTGATTGTGAAAGCAGGATGCCTGTATATGTATCACAGCATCCCAAGGTGTACAGGCCTAAGGTGGTATGATTTAAGTGAACCCCAGTTTTCAAATTCTCAGCTTTTTTCGGAATGCATTCTCTGCCACTTTCAGGAATAACTGGAAGAGGCATGTCCATCCAAGTCTATTGTCTTCAGATAATTAAGCTAATTTGCTAAATGTTGGAACTTTCCTGTTGCTTTAGCTATGTAATTTCAGAGTCATTAGCACTTTCTTTAGCGATGCTTTGTCACCTGATGTACCAAAGTGTTGCATCCTGTCTTTGCTCTTCATCAAAAGCCAAATAGCTGTGAATTCTGTGTTAGATGTGATACATAGGACAGATACAAAGGAATGGGAAGAGATTCAAATAATGGCACCTAAGTTGACTATTTTGAAGATGCAAAACCACAACTTTTTCAGAAATAATAAAAATACCACCTTCTCAAATTTTAAATGCCCTGATCTCTGTGCAATAATGCTATGTTGGTGGGTGCATCTGCACTGCAGTGTAACACTTGTCATAACAATATAGGTTGTTTTGGAGTGACACAGGTGATTCAAGACCATACTGTAGAAGTGATTGTCACTATGTGGAAAAGAGGACCTGTTTTAGGGTAGGGAATATGTTTGGCTATGGCTTAGTATGGTGAAGCTGAAGAATTCACTGTTAGAAATCAGAACAGCTCTGAAATACTGCAGGATCTGAGAAATAATATCTGAGGCACAGATTCATAAATAGAAAGGCAAGCCTCATATTACAAGACCCATCTCTAGAGACCTAGAACTTAAAGGTGGAATTTGCCAATCATTACTGCTGGCTCTGGTCTCAATCAGCAGTAAGAATCCCACAAACTTTGATATAAGGTGATAGGCCTATGCCAAGTACTTTGGAAAATCTGACCCGACTGAATAATGTATTGGATAACATAATGAAGATGTGAAAAACTATTGTATTCAGCACCAGAGCATATGGTGGATATGGCCAGAGGTGTCTTAAGTCCCCATTTCCTAAGTAGGTTCAGACAATGAGGAGAAGGAATGACTTAGCTTATCCCCATCACTTGTTTTGAGATGCTGGAGAAACTGTCTTTACAATGTTGTTTGTAAACCTTGCTTGCCAAGAGGCTTCTTGATCCTGATATTGATGTTGATAGTCTGCAAGATGTCATCAGCACCTCCAGCAATAAGGGACTGGTGTGTGATGAGAAGGATATGAGAAGAGCAGAGATAAAATAACTGAGAAACAAAATGTTCCTTCGTTGCTGTCTTTGATCTCTTAACTCCCAGCTGTGAGAGATCCTGGTTGCTGATGGCAGCAATGGACTAATTTTCTACAGCTTCTGTTGCTTGTACAAAACAGAGGAAGATGTTGTCTTCACTGAGGGGAGTACAAGTCTTGCTGTAATGTCTTCTGTTGCAGTCTGAACCTGAGGAGAGGCAGGGAGTGAGCACAGGCAGCCTCAAGTCTGAGGCAAAACAGGCAATTTTATTTCCTCTTCTCTCTTTCTGCCTCTTGCTTTGTACTTCAATTCCTGCCTTATTAGTCATTCTTTTGAAGATTTCCCAATGGAAAACTCCCAAACAGTGCTGCTGTGTTTGCTGTATCCCTGATGTGATGGAAGAAGTGACAGGCACCACGGACAAAGCTGTTGTATCAGAGTTAGCATCATCTTGAGAGCTTGTGCCTTTTCTCCAAACTGAGATGCAGTAGGTGAGGGAGGGGAAAGTTTTATGACAGCCATTTACTCCTGACCTGGAGCTGAGGATAAAGCCACTAACTTTGTTGTGTGAGTCACCAGAGCTGAGAGGACAGGCTTTGAGCTCATCTGCTGTTGGATACATCCAAACAGGTGGCCCACAGATAGATATTAAGAGGTTAGTGCTGATTTCCCATGCTGTTCACCCCTGTTTTGCAAGATATGAAAAGATATGCTTGTGGTTGAGGTAGGTCTCCATCAAAAAGTTAAAATCCCACACCCAGATCAGAGGGAAGGGATGGCTGGAACTGAAGCACTGGTTGGTGTCCTTACAGAGATACACCAGATACGGGTGTGTGACTAGAGAGACTAGAGAGCTGTGGGTTGGTTCAGACTCTGCTTCTGTCACTGCCACCTGTGAGGGACTACTGGGCTGGAGAATCCCTTCTAGACACCAGCTGGTAGTATCTCACTAATTTAATTAATTCAGCTGAAATGAGATCCTAATAGGCAAATACATACGAATATTTATCTGAAGAGTTAAGGGGCAACCAAAAGTGAATGACAGGAGAATATAGCAGAATAACAAAAATTGTATTATCTGTTTTCCACTCTTTGAAATCAGTGATGTTGTTAAGCTTGTTGTGGAGAAGGGCAAGGCAAGAATGGAGTCTGGAATTCTGCCTCCAACTTCTGCAGAGCTCCAGCTGTTCTGCCCTCTCCTGGAGCATTTGTTACCTTGCCTTACTTCTTCTAAGGGAACCACAGATGGCCATTAAGGAAAGAGGTAGAGAAGGCAATAGCATTGATTGCTTCTGGTAGAGTATTACAGAAAATGTAAAGGACATTTGTGTAAGACAATGCCAAAGAGCTAAACAAGGCCAGTGTGACTAATGGAGAAAAAGAGGAGAGAGAGAAAGAGGCTAACTGAGATGCATAGGAAATGGTAGAGAAGTCATTCTTTGAAGCTTTTCCAAAACAGTGCTTTTAAATTTCCTATTGATGGTGGACTCCCTCAAGGATCCAGTCCATGGTAGAGTCAGCATCACTTCACTGTCTCAGTCCCATTCCTAGATGCTCTTGGGAGTCCCTCTGCCTTATCATATCCTCAACCAATGCTCTCAGAAGCTCCGCACTGTATTCTTGGCAGAACATTTTGCTGTGCTGTGCTATACTGACTCCTTTGTGCTTGCCCATTTTTCCTTAATGGGATTCAGCATCTTCTGCATTCTCCACATACTCTTTGGCTTCAGCATTCCAGTGTTATGTTTGGTATTGTCCATATTAAATCTGTGATGTCTCAAATAATACAAGAAGTTCTGCACCTGTATTATTTGAAGTTGAATGCTTCATACCCACACTTACCGTGTGCAGTGACTGTTTTTCTGTAGCTTAGCATAGCAGCCCACAAGGCATTAAATGTTCAGGGCTGCACCTTTTCTCTTCAGAGGAAGTAACTTCTGCTGGGGAAAAATTGTTATGAATTGCACTCCTTTCCTGCACAGGGCCAAATACACCCCTGGAATGAGCCCAGCACACATTTGTATACAGGCTGCCCAGGGAAGTGGTCACAGCACCAAACCCAACATAGTTCAAGAAGCATTTAGACAGTACTCTCAGAGACATGGTGTGTCTCTTGGGTGTCTTGTGCAGGACCAGGAGTTGGACTTAATGACCCTTGGGAGTCCCTTCCAACTCAGGATATTCTGTGATTCTTTGATTCTGTGCCTTGCTAGGGGAGACTGGACTTAGAGCTCCACATTTGTGATGAGCACTGTAGATGTGGCATGGAAGGAGGGCTGTGCACACCACAGGGACTGAGTGTGCTGCTTTGGAGCAGTGGTTACCAGTTTTCACACAGACTTGGCTGTGGCTGCTGCGTGGGGATGGCAAGTTTCTCATAAATGCCAGGCTGGGTGTATATGAGTTACAGAAAGCACTGTGTACATGAACATTAAAAGACAGGATAAGGAGGGAAAAAGAAAAGCAAGTCAAAGATCAGGTTATTTCTCTTGCAGAGTGGCTGCAGGTTTGTGTCCTGTGTCCTGCAGTGCTCGGCGATGGCAGCCAGGATGTGGCACTCACTGAAGGTGACAGGAGGCACAGGGAGGATATTTGCCTTCCAGTCAGAGGCCTTCCAGTCTCTGCTGACTGCTGGCAGAGACTTGTGTGTCAGTCACTCGTTAGCTGTGTACCACCGGGCAGCAGATCATCTCAAGTGCTGAATGAACAAATCCACTCCTTGTCAGCTCCCATCAGTGTCTTCTGCATGAAGCCCTGATGCTTCTTAAGGCAGCATACGCTGCAGATAAGTCAAAGTGCCATATTTACTTGGGAGCTGATGGCAGAGCCCTGAGCAACACGGCAGGTGTTAGCTACAGAGTTAAACCGTGACGTTCCTGAGCAGGATTTTCCATGGCTGGATAACCTGTAGGATCTGTCCCTTCAAGACCTTGGAATCTATGTGTCAGGCCAGGCCATGAATCCTGTTGTGGAGGTGCATTGGCAACAGCAGAAAGGATTTCCAAGAAACTTACAGCTTCATCCAGTCAGCTTCATACTCTCAGACTTAATGTTAAATTTTGAAATTCAGTGGAGCTTTAAGAGTTGCAGTTTTGAAGGGACTATGGAAAAAGACAAGCAGAAACTGACATTTTGGTATAATACTAGTTAGTGGAAAGTAAATTGCCCTCCTAAAGCTTCATGGTATAAAGTCTGCACATGCAAATTTTAAAATCAAATATGCATCTCACTTGCTTCTCACATACCTATTTTCATTTTTACTTATGGTGAAATAGCTTTGAGAAGCACACATGCAAAAAAAAATTGTGGTGAAATGAGTTCATAATAGAGTCCTCAGTAAAATGAGAAATTGCTTTCCATTAATCTTGTCTGTTTGTTGTAAGTATTTTGTAAAGCATTGTCTAGCTGTCTGATTCTATGGAGATCTAAGTCTAGTTTTCCCCCTCACTTATTTACTCTTTATAAAATCTTCTGTAATTGCTAGTACTAGAAAACCTGAATTCATGTTAGAACATTTAATTAGTCAAAATTGTGTAATAGAAGATTTCTTCCAGATACCACTTAATGATCATTAGAAGGTCTGATTCAAATCCCACTTAAGTCAATTGATGTCTTTTGTTGACTTGAATATATTTTGAATCTGGCTCAGTGTATTCAGAAACGTGAGGTTAATGGCTATGATAGCAGCAAGAAATACTTCCCACAGATGCACAACTTTCATGGTTCTCCATTTGCATTCATAATAGACTACTGAGTAAGTTCTGGATAAAGGTAATGAAAGGTCATTTTAAGCAAAAAAATCAGCCAAATTTAGAGCTGCAGAGGAAGGTACTTTAATGTTTAATCATTTAAACCGTGATATTTTTCCATTTCTACTCTATTTATACTCCCATAGAAATTGTGGATGCAACTGATATAATGCATTAGATGTTTTGGTACTGCTTAGATCTCGTAATGGCTTTATCTGTTTGGAGCAGTGATATCCCATCACAGCAGTGATGACCCTACAGGGTATAATGGGCCTGCAGTTACGTGTTGTATAAAGCCATTTCTGCTTTAATGCTGTTCTCTTCTGATTTCAGGAGTAGCCTATTTCTGTCATTATGGTCAAGACTGAACAGGTGACCTGGACAGTCTTGACCAAAGCCAGGCATTTTTCACCATTTTTAACTTTGAGTCCCACCTAACATGAAAGTATAAGTACCAAATTATTAAAACCCCAGGTATTTTGCTGTGATATTTCTGCTATGGTAGGAACACAGACTTTTCAGAGAACCTAATATTATTTCTTCCTATGAGCTGCCTTTCGTTTTGTCACTTCAACTATACCAGAAATACCAGAGTGATTTACTCTGCTTTCTGTGCCCTCATCATGGAAATGCAAATGACTGCACAGCAGGCCAGACACTGGAGAAAGTAGGTGCTCTGGTATAAGGTTTCCAACCTGAGTTCTAGCCTGAGGAGTTGGATAAGCAGCCAGATCTCTGCAGCCTTTGAAGTTCAGTCTGAGTGTAGAGAATTCTGAATTCAGAAAAGGTCACGTCCTGGATGAGTTTCTCATAACTGAGGGACAGCCATAAGTTCTGAAAAGTATTCATCAGTTACCTCAAAGTAGGGTCAGCATTAGAGAGAGCTTGATTTTCACAAGAAAATCTACCACGCTTTCCCTCCCTACACCATTTTGCTCTCTGAGTAGGGAAAACAGCATAACATGTTTGCATCCTGCAGGGTTTTGCTGCCCTTCACCATTTCTGCAGCTAGCTCTGGAATTCCTTCTAAAACCAGCATTTTGAGCCATATGGAAGTGACTGATGGTAATGGAGAAAGAGATGGCTTTTTGGTGTGCTGCTGGTGAGCTTAAAAGCTTCCAAAGAGAAATGTCATCTGCTGTCCCCAGATTTTTGCATGTAGGTGTACTTTGAGAAACTGCTAGCAATAGTTGTTACATAGTGTTTGCACAGGTTTAGTACACAAAATACAGCCTGGTAGTATGAGACAGCTGTGAACCTCATCTTTCCTTTCCTGCTCCATAGCAGATGGGTCATGAGTGACCCAATAGTTACTGAGCTAATGAATGCAAGAGAAAAGGAAACCTTCTTCAGTCAGACAGGCTGCTTTGGCCTCCCTATCAGCCTCCTCTGACCTGTCCTCCTTGCCTTTTATGAGAATTAACACCCTGTGAGCCTGACTCAAAGGGCAAGAGAGCAGAACACTTGTTGCCAGTGTAAATTTGCTGACAAGATGGCTTAAACCAGAGAGATGTGATTTCCTCTCGGGGAGAATGACAGTGCAGATGGAGGAGAGGAATGAAAAGTATTGCAAGATTCCTCTAAGGCTCGCATTTGCCCCCGTGTTGCACTTCGTCATTAGCTGAATCACTGGAGCATCCTGTCAAATCAACCTCCTGCACAGATTTTTAGAACCTCTAATTGGCACCTGCAAGGCACCTGCACAGCTACATGTTACCAGTGCACCTCCTTTTGCCCTGCACAGCCTTTCACAGCTGTTTCTCCCAGTTTCAAGGCACAGTCAGTACCCCATCATGGCATGAGGCTATAAACCCTGGCTTTAGTTGGGATCCTGTGATGTGACCCAGCATTAGTGCAACAGAAAAGCTTTGCTTTTTTCCTTTCTCTTTTAACCATTAAGCAAATGTTTCTCCATGTTTCCTGTTTGTCACAGGCTCTGAGCCTCCCTAGACAGGCTATTCTGAGCCTGCCCTGCTTTCTGATAATTGCATGTGCATTAAAGCAAATACCCCTGCAGGGTTTCTCCTCTCCCCTGTCCTTGCCAGCTCAGAGCTGGACAGCATTCCATGGCTTGCAAACACAGGGCTGCGCAAAAAAAACCATGCCAGGGGCTGGCAAAGCTCTGGGGAAGAAGGCAAAGCTGCATGCTATTTCAGGCCTCTCTTATTTTGCCAATGAGTTCAGATACCTCTTCTTTCCTAGTGACACGATGGCTGCTCGGTCCTCCTGAGCTGTGCATCAGTGACATCGCTATTGAGATCCACAGTCCCTGTCCAACCCGTATCAATTACTGGCTTCTTTATAGGGATATGAAAAATTAACAGGATCCCGGGGAGTCACCCATCAGTACTGACTGCAGTAGTAATTCTGAGAAGGTGGTCTGTTGCATATTTCTCTGAACTCTTGTTTTGCTTTAAAAGGAAAAAGAGGCCAGACATTGCTGTAAGATTTTTTGAGGATGAGGTTTTATCAGACTGCTGTTTAGAGAACTGGGAATCTCTAGATCCTAAAATAATACAATCATTAATGTCTTGTGCCTCTACATAGGACAAAGTCCTGGACTATGAGAAGTACAGTAATAACATTTTTCCTTCATAAATGCCATTTCACTGAAGGGTATTACTTGAAAGTCTTACTGGAGATGAGCAGATCAGTTTTGTCCTTGGTTTACAGATAGAAGAGGTAGCAGACTGTGGAAAGCTGACTGGCACAGACAGCACACTGCTGAACTGAACACACTGCAGTCAAATGCTGCCAGGCACATCAAGACAGATGCTCTCTACATACCTGGCTTGAAATTGAGACCTCCAAAACTGTAGGAGGTCTCTTTGGATTTGGTCCCCAGGAATTTAAAAATATGCATAGAACCTTCTAGACGCACACACTTATGATGAAAGAAAAGCAACTTGGGTTAATTTTTTTCAGTTGGTTCCTAGAGTCAATCTGTAGGTCATAAATAGATATTGCCTTTCTATTCTGATTGTCTATTACCAAACATACGCCACACAGTGCTGTAGCTGAATTCCCTCCTCCAAGTGGTAGTCATAAGTCACTGCCTCTTCTCATGCTTTAGGACAGTAACCAAGCAGGAAGGACCCTGCCTGATGCTGCCATCCAACACTCACTTGTTCAGATCTTACATTGCCACTGAACCAACTGAGAGGTTTCTCTGAAGTGAATCACCAGTGCAGTTACACAGCCCATCTGCAGGGATCTTGTTTTCAAAGGCAGGATATCCCCAGGAGCAAGACTGGGGTTGGATTATCCTTGTCAAAGCTAGTGCACTGGTCGAGTCCCCCATGAAATACCTGTTCTTCCCCATCCAAAAGGAACTTCTTTGGAGTTGCAGTTTTTGAGCAGCTGCAGTACATGTTGCTGATGGTGAATCTCAGTACTACTGGGAGAGTGTTGTGAGAGTGGATGCCTCTTCTGTTTTGTTTTTTCTCATTTTTGAAGCAAATCCAACTATTATCAGTTATAGGGCTGAACAAGCCCTCTGCAAGTATCAGTGCATATCTTGTAAGAGAGAAGAGTAACAGGTCTTTTAGAAGAGGAGGCAAAAATGGAATAAACTAGCGACCCCCTGGGTCTGTGGTGAAATAGCTGAACAGCTGAAATCTACCCAGCTTTTGTTTCCTGTTTGTACAAGTAGCTTTCATCAGAGCGCTGGTCATGAGTAAGTTAACACCCACAGAGCTGTCACCATCAAGCACTGTGTATCACTGAATTCCTAGCAGTTCTGGCGGTGCTGAACTGTGTACATACATGTTTAAATGCATTCCCCACTTCTCTGGGGGAGCTATTTTCAGAGATCCCAAGCATGGAAGTGGAATTTCTCAGATGACTTTTGACTCTGCAGAGAGGAATAAGTGTCTTTGAAAGACTGAGATTGGCATGTACAAATATACTTTCTTCCATCCTGGTATGTGAGGAAGGCTAAGGATGATGGTGTAGTGCAGAAGTTCCTTTTGCTGTTATGTGGTGCTGTAGAAGAAGAGCGATCTGTGGTAACCAACGTGCTGGGAAATCCTCCTCTGCACAGTGCTGCAAACTACCACTTTCTAATTTCCTGCAGAGTATCTTACTGGCATTCAGATAAACTTGTTTGTGTTCAGACTTAGCAAAGGATGTTCTCTCAGGAAGCTAAAGGACATCAAGAACTAAAGCTGTACTGGGGCAAGTTCTTAATTACTCATCTGATCCCTGCACGGCAGACATTAAGGGGTGGTTTTGTAGTTCGTCCATGATTTGTTTGTCAGTATAGCAGCTCTGGGACAATCAGTTATTTAAAGGACTGTAAAAAGTCCTACCTGGTTGTCCTTGTTTGCTTCTTTAGGTCTTTTTCCTGCCTTTGTGGATTCCTTGACGTTTGGCACGCCCGACCGTGCAACGCTTAGACTGCATCTTGTCGCAGAGTTTATTCCACATATCCAAAGTCTCCACAGTGCTACATTAACTCCCTTTGACTCAGCCTAGGTCAAATCAGAGCAGATACAGTGTGGTTTCGAGCAGCAGAGCAATTTTGCTAACAGCTGAGGAATTGCACTGACTCCATCTCTAATGAATACCGTTAGTGGTCATGATAGGAATTTTGGGTGAGAACAGGGCTTGCACTAATTGCAGGGACTTAGTCACAACTTGTTAACTCAGCATTGAAAACATGCTCTTGGAAGTAGCCACACTTGGGCAGACTGGGAATTGAGGGAAAGCACAGTCTTGCGCTTAAGGCTCTGAACACTGCGTTTCCAGTAATCTGGTTTAATTTCTTGTTGTGCCATGTACTTCTTATGTCACTTCTTATATTTCTTTCCCTTTCTGCGCCTCAGTTCTGGAGCTGTAAAATCACACGTCTGTATATCTTCTCCCCCACATGCATGGCAAGTTCTTCAGGATGGGGATTTTCTAACATTAATTGAGTATGCAGTTCATAGAGCAGCCACACCTGTGGCTGCGGGAGGTCAGAGAGCCCTACGTGACATCTTGGAGTTTCTGTACTTTGAGGATATGTCATTGGCTTTGGATTGTGAGGCAGGAACAGCCTTGAATGCTCATGTAACTCCCACAGCTAATTTTCTTTGGTGGATTTGGGACTTCTCTTTAAACCTTGAAATTTTGCTGGTTTTCAGTTCTGCAGGGCAGGGAGTGCTGATGCTGAATAAATTGAATTTTTCTTAAATTATGTAAGTGCTAAATAAGATACATTGTTACAATTTTCCATATCCTCTGCATATGAAAAGGAGTGGAAAATGGATAAATGGGAAGAAAATGTGTGATGATACTTAATGTATTCTAAGACCCAGCATCTAATCTTCTCTGTTTCTTTTTGTTTCTTCCAGGTGGAGCGGGAAATAGCCATCCTGAAGTTGATAGAACATCCCCACGTTTTAAAGCTGCATGATGTTTACGAAAATAAAAAATATTTGTAGGTATTACTGGCTTTTGCCAGAGGAATGGGAAGGGAAGGAGGAAGAAAGGGAGGGAGGGAGATTAGAGTTTTGGAACTTGATAACATTTCTGAAAGAATGGAACAGGTATGTTTTCACCCTCTGATGGTGTCTGTGTGATATTTGGCATTTGGATGAGGAATGAACACTCATTATTTCCCTGGCTTTTCTCATGTTCTTTTCTGTACTTCCATAGAATCATAGAATCGTTAAGGTTGGAAAATCTATCATTGTCCATCCATTAACCTACTGCCACCATATCCACCACTAAATCATGCCCCCAAGTGCCACATCCACAGGTTTTTAGAACACTTCCAGGAATGATGATTGCACCACTTCCCTGGACTGCCTGTTTCAATGCCTGACCCCCCTTTCAGTGAAGAAATTGTTCCTAATATCCAATCCAAACCTTTCCTGGTATGATTAAAGGCCATTTCCTCTCATCCTGTCACTTTTTATCTGGGACAGGAGACTGACCCCCCCCTGGCTACAGCGTCCTTTCAGTAAGTTATGGAGAGTGGTAAGATCCCCACTGAACCTCCTTTTCTCCAGGCCAGACATACCAACTCTTTCAGGACTTGTGCCCTAGACCCTTCATTGTGCTTCCCTTCCTTTCCAGCACCCAGTGTCTTTCTTGGAGTGAGCCTTTACTCATAAGTAACTTATATGCTGTGTCTTTTCCTACTTAAAATAGAAGAAAGAGGACAAACCAATGTTTTCTCTAAAATAGAAAGAGAGAAGGAAGATTTTTGCCTAAAAGATCTGGAACCACTTTGAATCAAAGCTGTAAGAGACTTAGAGTGGATAATTTGGATAACCTCCCTTGTTTAACAGTTTTCATTGAAGCCCTCAACTCTCACTGAAAGTGTTTTAAATTTGTCCCATCAGCAGCAGGTTTTTGTTTCAAGGGCCACTGTAATCCCCTGATTACACCTGGTTCTGTGGTGACAGTTATGTAGCAAAGCTCTTTTTTTAAGAAATTTTTTTCTTCAGATTATTACCAGTGCCAGGTAGGGTAGAGAGGGATACTGTCGACAGACAATCACTTTAGCTTGATTTAGGGCTCTAAATATCTGTTGTCAAACAAACAGGCCACATTAATCTTGGCACAACAGGAAAGAAATCAATGTTCTCCAAATAGAAAAGGTTGACCCAGTAGGGAACTCTGCTATTTCCAGCTTTTTAACTGGTTATTACAGGTAGAAGAGAGTGGTTAAAAAAAGATTAAACAGTTTTTAAAAGCCACCATCCGCTGGTGACCTCTCTTTAGTGTCTCGACACAAGGAAGGAATGACTGCTTATCCAAAGGAAGTGTGTTGAATGGAGGTAACAGTCCCTCATGGACTATTCATCCAGTCTTGTTACTGGAGCAATGAATTCCTATTCTAAGAAGCGAGGCCTCCCTGCCTAAGGGCTAGCTTAGTAGAGCAGGCAGTAATTTCCTTTGGATTCCCCCTCCTCCTTTGGGGCAGAGCCTGCCATCCCTGATGGAATGCAGTTGCCAGAAAGAGCTTGTGCAGGCACTGGGTGGAGGCTGGCTCAGATGTTTTCAGAGCTGCATGCTGGATGCTCTGTCCTCAGTGGCATAAATGGTCATGGCTGCATGAAGCCCTGTTTGCCACAGATGAGGACAGAGGCCCAGATCTAACACAGCCTCTCTGTGTGCAGACAGGCAGCAAAGGGAAATCGGGCTTTACAGGGAGTACGATCTCCTTTAATCCTGAAAAGAGAGGCAGAGGACATTTTCTCTGTATTCAGGTTAAAGGAGGGATGAGATCTCTGTTTTGATTACAAGAGAGGGGTTCTTCATGATGTTGGTTTCTGTGTTGTGTAACCCTAGTGTGCACACAAGAAAACACTGTTGCATGAACAGAGCAAACAGCTGATGGTGGCAGTGGTGACAGTGTATGAATACATGCAGAAGAAAGGCCAGGAGGGGATGGGCTGTAGAAGTGTGGAAGCTTTCTTCTTGCTCTGAATGCCTGTGAAGCTAGAAGCTGAGCTTTCCTTTTCTGCTCCATAGGATTCGGGGGACTATTTTGCTCCCTGTGAAAAAATATCTGGTGCTCAGTGCAGTGGGAATGGTGTTACACTATTATTAAAAAAAAAATACTGCATTTATTGGCAGGAAAATGTCTTCATGATGAAAATCATCTTGAAAAGGAAAGCATTCCATATCTTTAAGCTATGTCTGGATATCCTGGCTTCTAAAAAACATTGGGCTCCAAAGCATGCTTTGCCAATGACCATTTAGCCTTTAACAATCACTATGTCTGCTTTGTGCTGTAGCTCCTCTGCCTGTAAGATTAAGCTGTCTGCATCCCCTGCAAAGGCACCGAATCCCTCTGCTGAAAGACACTGACTCTGAAAGAGCCAACGACTGTTAATTAAGTTTCATTTTTTATTAGTAGCTATTTTAAAGAAAGGACACAATGCAGAGCTTCTGCCAAGCCTCTGTGTTCAAAATTAGAAACAGCTGTGGCTTTTGATAAATCTGAGAGGTGGAAGAGAGTGCCTGCAGAGGGGTTTGAGGTGGTACAAGTGTGTGGGGGCTGAGGAGTGTGTATGCATGTACCTCCCCAAGTAATAAGAGACAGTGACCTCTGGTTCTCACCAGCATCAGGAAAGGGATTGCTCTCTGGTTGTGGCAGCACCTTTCCATCATGCATGCCATCCCTGCACCAGCAGTAGTGGCGTGGTTTCAGAGAAGCTCATGAATTATGGGTGATATTTCAGAAGCCAGAGACTAATCACAGAGCAGCACTGGGGAGCATTTCCTCGATAACTGTTAATTTCACAAATCATGTTTGACTTTTAGTTTATGATTTAATTTGTGACAAGGGGCTTTGGTTGAGTAGATTCCGAATGCAACCATGAATCAAATCCTTTTTCCACAGTTTATTTAACACTGAGAATTAATTTTTAAAAATAATAATAAAAATCTGTTAGTATATGTGTGTTAGCCAAGCAGTCTTTTCCTGTTTATTTTGGTAGGGTTCTTTTTGCCAAGATAGTTGGAGAAGTGGAGATGGCTATGAAATCTATTATTCCATCTCTTTATCCATCATTTTGAGTTGTCTTATTTAGTAAGACTGTGGACTACAAATCTAGGTGGGGGGGGG
>WEIU01003392.1:91294-118712 GCA_013389925.1 Aegithalos caudatus | reverse complement strand
GGGGGGAACACAGCAACACTGTGGCTCTCTGTAAGTGACATACAGCCTCAGATATACATTGTGTTGGCTAAATGAGCAATATTACTGACAGTTGAGTTATTTCATATTTGTTGTATGATCACACTGATGGCCTTCAAACAAGATGGGGAGTCCACAGTAATAGATAATTTAGAAACAGCTACAGACAATCAATGCCTTTCTCTCTCCAATCATATAATGTCAATTGACAAAACAGCCAGGATGGGGGTTCATCCTCCCTGTTTTAAAGATCAAAATTAATCAAAGTGGTCTGGTATGGGGAATGATCAGAGGGCTACCAAAACCTGTGTGTGCACCAGTCAGTTTGACTAAGGAAGTGCAGACAGTCAGCAGTTTTAGGGAAATAAAAATTATAAAATCATCACAGAATGGGTTGGGTTGGAAGGAACATCATCTAGGTGGGGGGTGGAAAAACACAGCAGCACTGTGCTCTTAGACATCATCCAGTTCCACGCCTCCCCTGCTATGGGCAGGGAATCCTTTGATTGGACCAGGTTGATCAGAACCTCACCCAGGCTGACCTTGAACACTTCCAGGATGGGGCAGGTACTAAGAGAAGAAACAAGGCAGTAACAGATAGTAACAAAATGTTGGTGTGTTCTGTAATACACACTGGAGGGACACACTCCTTTGGTGATTTCTGCATTGCAGATGAGCTGTGTGAACCTGGGGGATGATTCTCTTTTCTCTGTGCTGTTTATAGGAAAGGTCTTTCCTGAGCTGACCCTACACAGAGTCTTATTTACTGTGTTTTCAGCAGTACATTCAACTTTTCTTTGGATCAGAGAAAAGCAGTTGTCCCCTGTTGGAGTAGGTGTTAGCATGGCAAGCTAAGGGCCATCAGGCAGTCCACAGGAGATGGACTTACTTCTCCAGAGGGGATAAAGCCAGCTGATACAGTTCTTCTGCAGGACTCCAAACAAGGGTGGCATTTTCTGTTTTGATCTCATTTTATTAACTATTTAGTTTCAGCTGTCAGGGGCTTGGGGGGGAGTGGAAATAAAATAGGAAAAAAAAAACATACTTAGACCACTTCATGCCCTTTTCTTTCAGATGGTAATACTGCTATTTCTTGATTCCATTTCCATTGATGTCTGTGTATATATATATATATATCTGTAAATTTCTATGTCAAGTTGCATACAGATATTTGAGTATATAAGTGTAGATTTATGTTCAATGATTTTCAAATCTTCACATTTAAGATTTCAAATTTTGTGGCAGCATTTATTTTACATCTTTATGTCATCCAGTTTGATCAGCGTTTTAAGCAAGAATCTGTTTTGAGAGGAGGAGTGGACACCAGACAATTGTTCTCTGAAGTGTGCTATGCATTCCTCAGCACCTTTTTCAAATATAAGTGCCTTTCTCATCTTTCATCAGTACAGTGCTATCACTGGGCAAGTGCCCAAATCTCATTGCAATGTACACAACACACCTCCTCCTGATTTCCGAGGTGAAGGTACAAAGCAGCGAGCCAGATAAGAAAATTAAAATGTCCTCCTGGCTGTGCCCAGCTCACATTTCTGGCTCATACAAAATCAGGTGGCAGCAGGAATCAAGGACTTACAGCTCTGGTACTGTCTGCAGAGGCCTTTGTGCTGCCTGTCCTCTCCTGTGGGGGTTTTCCTAAAATTCTGTTTATTTTTGTTGAAAACTAATTGTGAGATGCCAGCAGATGCAGAAAAGAGAAAAAAAGGCTCTGTGGGTTCTTGTTAGTGGTAGGCCAAGACTTTGGCATTCAATCCATCTGCAAGGAAACCTGTCTAAAGGCAGAATGAAAGTTCAGAAAGTCTGAGTGACTCCAAATGCTCAGCACTGAAAATTAATTTTCTGGTAGGTGTGCACCTTGGGATGAAGCTGTGGGATGTCAGGTGCTGTGAATACAGGGAAAGAAAACAAAACAGGATTGGAAGGCAGAATAGAATTTTACCTGAGCCTTGATTAGAACTAGGAAAAATATTTGCAGCCAGCCACTTTGACCTCCTTTTCTTCTGCTGTTGCCTTGTTTTAGGACTGTCTGGAATGACAAGCATGAGTAGCCAGAAGAAAGCCAGTCAGTGGTAGGAGTGGAGCCAGTGCACCTGAGGTTTGGTATTGAGGGTGGCCCTGGAGACAAGGAGCTGGCCAGAAGCCAGGGAAGAGGTGTGGGTGTCACCGCACACCATGGGGACACCAGCCTGGCACAGGGCAGGGCCTGCAGAGCTGCTGGTGGGAATTAATGCTACACCCTGTGCAGCAAAGTCTTAATGAGCTCTTCCCAAAAGCCTGACTGTATCCTTTGCTCACTGCCTGCCATGTGTGCTTGGATACCATCTAGGCCATGATGCAGGGCTTGAGGAAAAGCGGGCCCATAGTGGAGCAATTCTGTGGCAGGAGCAATTCTGTGAGACGTTGCTTCAGAGCCACAGAACATTCTCATGCCTGACTTCTCTTTTAGACTTGAGTAGGCAGTGCTGTGTGTGTCTGGGCCCTGGTTGTTACAGCAAAGGCCACTTAGCTCTGAAGAAGAAAGCCCCGAAGTGTACAGTCACTAACAGAATTGCAGCAGTGACCTGATGGGTGTTGTCTCAGCTCTGCCCATCCTGTGCTGAGGATCCCTCTGGCTAAATCCATTCCATATCATGTGCCCATATAGGATGGCTGCTGCAGTGCCTTGGCATCCCTGACTACATACCATGAGGGCACTTCTTAAAACACCTTTCATCCCAAATAAATCAAAGCACAACAGCATAATCTCTTACTACCTGTTTTCCCCAAAAGCCCCAACCTGTTCATGCCCAGATGTAACCAGCAATCAAATACTATATCCATTCAAACATGCAAACTCGAGTTAAAATTGTCTTTTAGAAAACAGAAATCCAACACATGCACATTTTCTCGCAGGCAAAGGGGAGGGTGGAAATTCAGAGCTCCTGGCCCAGTGCCAAATAAGGGTTTAAAAATTCATGCCCGCCATAAGAATTTATATAACTTCTGAATAATTTATAGACTGTGCCAATAACAAGGGGCTTTATATCTGATAGAGATTATTTAATCAATAGAAAACAGTGCAGAAAAAAAGCTGTCAAAAAACTACAGAGCATGTCAGCCTGTGCAACTTTTAACCTCTTCCCTGCCATGTATATGTTCAACCACATGTGTGTATGGAAGGACATTTTTCAAGTAGGGTGGTAGCCTGGAAGGAGAGCCACCAGGTCTTTTTTCTTCTAGAGGCTTTTCTTCATCAGTCTTTTGTTCCCTAAGACAGATGCCTTTGAAATGTGGTGAACTTCCTAGCTCTCAAATTAATTGGTCAAAAGAAGTAGCTAGTTTCTTGTGAATCATCTGCCAGGATTACTGTGAGATGATGATCAAGGTTGTGGCAGTCCCAACCCTACCATTTGTGGTGCAGCCATTTCAGTTTGTGTTTCATTTTGTGGCAAAACTGAAGTTAAAACTTGAGTTTTACAGCTGATGGCACAGTAAACATCAGGACAGAAGAGAACTAAAGACTTATCTGTCTTTATGATGGAGATTCCCACCTGATGTTTTATGTCTTTGTGTGTACCTCTTTCTATATAATCGCATCTGGGTTTTGCATCTTGCTGGAGTGCATAGCTGAAGCCATGCGTCTTAAAAACTAACAAGTGCCACATGGATATCTAGTCAAATTCTGGCATAGTAAAAGCTCTAGGACATTGATCTGTGATGGTGCCCAGTGGTACATTCAGGCTTACATAGAAAACCAACTTGAAAACCTACTTGTTTAGGTTACGCGAAGTTGTGTTTTACGTATGTAAATGTCATATCATTTAATAAAAATAAATTACTAACTGCTTCCCTAGCAGACAGCTAATTGCAAGCACTGATGGACAAACCTTCTATTGCCTAACTAAAACAAGATGTGTGAATTGACTTCCATTCCAAGAGCATTAGAGAGTGTTTCTCTGTAATCCTAATATTTTGGATTTATAATACTTACCTGAAACGCTTTGTGTTTCAGCATGAGCTCTCATCTAGAGATCTCTCCATTTAACACTTTTATAATAATAAATACATAATTGGTGTAGCTATTAGTGTCTTGTAAATTGTCCTGAGAAAACAAGAGCTGCAAACCCACTGATGGGCTGCTGCAGGCAATCCCATCTAGCAAGAACTTTAGCCTTTCACACCATTTTTGCTACTGGCTAAAATACAGTTTTTAATTCTTTACAGATCATAACTGGTGTGTTTGTCTGCATTTTGGGGTTTTTTGTTGTTATTTTGTCAGAAGTATCTGACAGTGCATGGTCCTGGTGTTGTCTGTGCCAGTTAGTGTTTCTTTAGCAGCACTTTTCCTGGCATTGCTCAGAGCCAGCCTGCTTCTTTAGTTACAATCCTGATCTGGAGGCAGCATGTAGCTGCCTTGCCTCAGTGAGGGCTCTCTGAGTTATTCCCCCAAAGTTCCTTAGGGTAGGGGTAAAGGCAACTTTTAAGAAGTTGTGGTATAGTCCACCAGATGAAAAGGAGAAATAATCATGAAAAGTGTCTTTTTTTGCCATTTTAAGTGATAGGAGTGTAGTGCAACAGTATTCTATCTAATCATGGAGAAGTCATTGCTGTGCTGGCACTGGACAAGAATGGGACAAAACCAGTTTACAATTCCACACACAAAGCCACTGTTGGGAATGAGAAGTTCAAGCTGCTCTGGAGCATCTCAGCAAAAACCAGC
Source organism: Aegithalos caudatus (assembly GCA_013389925.1). Taxonomy (NCBI): domain Eukaryota; kingdom Metazoa; phylum Chordata; class Aves; order Passeriformes; family Aegithalidae; genus Aegithalos; species Aegithalos caudatus. Next base: position 113,980 of record WEIU01003392.1, on the reverse strand, counting down.
CTTCAGAAAGGAGCTGAAGAAAACTGATGATGTACTATTTTGGTTCCTGAAAGAATAAATAAAATGAACCAGAAAGAAAGAAAAAAGCCTAGGATTATTCTAAGCTTGCATCGCTGATGATATGTAGTGGGTCATCTGAGGTTAGGAACTCAGAATCTCTTATTGAGAAGGTGATGATGATGGGATGCAGATGGAAAAATGGCAAAGGGAATAGATAGAATGCTGCTAAGATGCAATCTCTTTGCTCCTCTCCAATCAACACAATTATTCTTGTATTTAGTATTCAGCTTCTTTGCTTTTAGAGAGCAGTCTTGTTTCCTTCAAGCACTCAAACTAGAAACTCAACTAGAGATTTCTAGTTTCATGTCTTGGCTTGTAGCAGGGACATGAGAAAATATTGCAAGATGTGGACCTCGATGTATGAAAAGTGAGCTGTGGCCTGTGAGAAAATTTGCAACCTCCTAGAGAGGTTTTTGCTAGTGAGGAAAAAGTAATTGAGACTTTATTCTTAACATACACTCAGCTTCATATTGAGTTGCAGAACCCTGCTGTTTTCTGGCTTTTCCAGTGTCCTAGCAGGCAAAGGGGAAATTGGTGGTGGAGACAGCATGGAGTAGAAAGCACAAGGGACCACAAGTGCTAATCCCAGCTCTAAAATTGGGTGACTGTAACCCTGGACAAGGAGCTTGGCTTCACAAGTTCCCTATCACAAGTTCCCTTCACAAGTTCCCTGTTCCGTAGAGAACAGGAGCTTAATGCTTGTTAAAACTTTTTCTCTCATGTGAAATGCAAGGATTGGAAGAGTTGGTGTGTTGGTCCAGAGCATCCAACATGTGAGAGCTAGGTGCTCCTACAGAGTCTTTAGTCCTAGCATAGGTCCTGTCTCTATCATCACATGCTGCCAGCCAGAGACTGGGTCTTTCCTTTCCCTGAACCTCCTTGTAATGGCTATTACAGAACAGTTCTCTTACATTTTTACAATGCAAAGAAAGACTGATGCTGTCAATTTTGCATAGACAGGAAAAAAAACCACCAAAATTTCATTCACCAATAATCTGCTTTTCATCTCTAAATGTAATAGGAGAGAAGTTCTGGTTACTGTTCTGGGATTTTCAGAACTTGCTTGCTTGCTTAGAATAAATTAGAAAAGTAGTACTATAATGAAGTGAAGACCTGTCATATCTGGGAAAGATAAAAGGGAAGGGAGACTGATGAAAATGCTTCTTAGTGTTTTTCTCCCCTACAGGCTACGTTATTTACCTTCTCCTGGATCCTCCAAGAGCTGGCATTAGCATACTTCCAATCCTATAGCACTTTGCCAAAGTAAAGGATTTTAGATGCTGATGTGAACACAGAAGATCTGGGTTCTTTTCTGTGCCGTGGATTCAGAAAAGATGAAGTGTCTGTGTGCCTTATTTTCCCACCCAGGGAATAATTTTCTTTCTTTCCTTTGATTTTTCTGTTTGGCTTTTCAGTGCTTATTCTTTTCTTCTGTGGAGTCACTTAGGCACACTCACACACACACAGATGGGTAGACAGAGATATGCAGCACTTAGTGGGGTTTGTGTAGCTGTCCAGTGGTGCTCAGAACCACTGAAACATTTGGAAATGTTTAAACCCCTCTTGTCAGCCTGTTTGGAAAGAACAAGTACTACACAGTACTACTACTGTGCCATGTAACGTGCCAGCAGAACGTTGGCTTGCACAGAGATGGGGGCAGGTGCTGAATTATGCCCTTGTTTAACAGAAAATCTCCCAGTTGGGGGCTCTCCTAAAAAACCCCACAAGGTACTAGAGGGAATAGGGCTGGCAGATAACAACCTGAGCTCACAAATCCTAGCTGCAGCTTAGGCACGTAGTGCTTGTGGAATGATCCCTGCAGCATTTCTTTCTTGCACTCAACCACTGAGGAATGTGTTTGTCATCCTTCTCACTCATGTCACGTTGGTGGCTTTGTCAGATCAGAATACATCATCTCGTCTTCCCTGTGTCCCTTGACTTGTCATAGGCACAAATCTTTTTCAAATGCTCTCTCCTGTTCATTTCCATTATTATATCTAGTGCTTCTAGGTGGCAAGCAAAAAATGAATAACCTTGTAAATGTTCCCTGTCTTTCAATTTGTTTTATTTTTCATACAACGTGTCAGTGCATTTTTGTTGAGTGTTTTTAATAAGATGAAGTTGATGAAAATAAATTGCTTCACAGTTCCTGCTGTGGGTGACAGAAATGCTGGGTCTGTATTTTTCAAAAACTATTCGTTTGAAGCCAGTGTGGAGGGTGTTCTGTATGTCTGTAACTGCAATCATCTTTGTAAGATACCTCCCAGAAAAAGCAAGCAGCTAGCAATTTGAATTTGGGGGCAACATGCACTGCTATATCCAGTTTCTGCTGGGCACAGTGAGACAGCAAACTGTCGAGAAGAATTTTAGGATAGATTCCATGCCAGAACTGGGTCTGCCATATTGGATAGTTGGCCAGATCCATCTCTGATATGAGAGGGAGAATGAATTCTACAGCAAACCTTACCAGACTGTCTGTTAGCCAAGGCTTAGGAACCAAGGATTGGGACTTGGCAGTGTGGATACACCAGTGGCCATGGCTGCTGGGTGTCAGCTTTCTTCTGTGTTTGAATGACTTGCTCAAAAAAATGTCATGTCTATAAACAGTGATCTCCAAATTACCAGGGTATACCCAGCAGACAGTTGGGCAACTACTCAGCTGTTTGGAAAGAAGATAACCCACATATTCCAAATGGGATTTTCAAGTTAAGATTTTTCTCTTTTTTAAGCAATTTTGATTTTTAGAAAGTCAGTATTACTGTGTTTCTTGTAAATGTTTCAACTTTGGTCAAAAAATGCAAAAGTACAATTTTAATTTCCCCAAGTTTATAATTTTATGGGTTTATCCATTTTTTGTGTCCTTTTAGTATTTATTTAGCTGGCAAGACAATACCAATGTCTGTCTTTCTGTAAGGTGGAGAAGTGCATTCTCCTTATGGTAGCTGGGAACTGACACGTGGAAATTACACAGGAGATGATGATGGACCAGGAGCTCAGGTCCCACTTTTCCAACTTCAAGGCTAATGCCATTATCATTAAGCAAGCTTTACTTTCTTCACAACTGCTTTTAGCCTTTCTGTCCTAGCTTTTTGGAAACATTGAAAACAGGACTAATTAAAACCCTAAATTTATATGAATCTTCCCCACTTTTCATTTCAAATTCAGAAATTTCCATGCTGCTTGAAGTACAGAAAAGACAGTATCCTGGATTAATTATTCCTCATTGTCCACTCGAATTTGGAGTTGGATCAATTCTGGTAGTAAAACTATTCTGCTGTAAAGCAAAGGGTTCAGGGATCATGCTGCACATCCAGTTCAGTATGGTCTACTGTGCTGGTGGGAGGCAGGGACTGAGAAGTACATTCAAACTTGTTTGTTTTTAAGGGACTCAGTTGATGGTGTTCCTGCCACTTCCTGGGAAAACTGTCACTCCCACTATTATATGCATATACATGCATATAATATCCATATATATCCATATATATCTAACATTTTCAGAGATTTATATGGTTTTCCTTTGCTCTCCTTTCATTAGTCCTACTTATAACAACAAGATGGTCCATCCATGACAAGTCCTTTCCTTCTAGAAGGTTTCACTCTTCACTCTATGACTGCCAGGAGTGCTATATGAGGTCAGGAGTTTCCACTCCTGCTCCTAGGCCCCCTTTGTGCCACAAGTATTCACTCAGTGCCACATTTTTCAGTGAGTTGCAAGGCCCAGCAGCTGCTCCAGCAAATCACTGCTGTTCAGCAGCAAAAGCTATGCTTTTATATAGGCTGCACACACATTTAGTTATCTTTTTTTTTTTAAATAATGTACATTGTTCACCTTTTCTCAGTTCATTCTGGTTTGTTGACATCTGTCTGGTTCTGTCTGAGTGCAGCTTTGCCACAGCTGTTTTATAAAAAAATTGTCAGCTTGGTTAAAGGACCTGGGGGTTCTAGGTACAGAGTCTTACTCCACTGTAGCTTTGAGACCTGCTGTGGAACCTTACACCTGGTTATTCTCTATTTTTAGCTTTTAGCTTTATTTTCAGCTTCCTGATTATGTCTTGTTATGCTGTTGGACACTGAATCCAACAATGGCAGGTCTGAAGTTTGCAGAACACTGCTGATTTTAAAATTCCAATTATCTTCCACTGTTATTTCTGGAAGTGTTCCCCTTGACTACGTCTAAACAGAAGTGTTTGTATATAACTGTGAGTGTGAGGGGGTTGGTGTGATCATGTACTTACAAAATCCTGACTTTGTGTTTTTCTAGGTATTTGGTGCTAGAACATGTGTCAGGTGGGGAGCTCTTCGACTATCTCGTAAAAAAGGGAAGATTGACACCAAAAGAAGCCAGGAAGTTCTTCCGACAAATCATCTCTGCTTTAGACTTCTGCCATAGTCATTCAATATGGTGAGTACAGCCATTTCCAACAGGAATTCCCTGCTATTTAATAAAGGGATCTTACCTTAATACTTTTAATTTTGAGTAACTGATGTGGTAAAGCTCTAAAGCATTGGGTAAAGTATTTTTTGAATTGTTGTCCATGTGTGAGACAGTGTACCAGTCACAGACAGACTTCTTATGGAAAAGACTGTCCATCATTTCTCACTGGAGAAGAATTAATTTACAGGGAATGCTTTAAACAGGAAAACCAAAACCACTGAGGAAAAGGAGTTTTATTCCATAATTTTTGTGGCACTTACTAATAACTAAGAACTACATACACTGTATCAGAATGAATCCCTGAAGAAACCTGGGACAACTGCAAATGCAGCAAAGTAATTTTATGTTTCCCTTCAGTTTTTGGAAACCTGCTGGCTTTTGGCAACCTTTACTGAGTTCCCTCTGGGCATTTGAGTCACTGTTGCCTTTAATTTCCTTTCCAGTAGGGAAGAATTTTCTTTCTGCCTCCATCATATTATTTAACCATGGAGTGTGGTTTAACCTGTGCTTTCAGGTGCTGTTTTGTATTGGACCAGTTTCTCTTGCATCTTCAGCAAGTTGAGATAATTTAAATTATACTGAAATCAAGTTGTTGCAATCAGTCTGAGCACAAGAATTTCTTTACAGCTACTGACCCATAACTGCCTGCTCATTTCTCACAAATGCAGCTCCTTGCATTTGGATTGGCTGGGGGAGAACATTTACATTATGTCTTGGTGGCTGTTTCTCCAAAGCCACAGCCAGCCATAGATTCCCCCACTCCAGGAGGCCACTCTGAGATACTGCAGTAGCTGGATTTGCATAATCACTGGGTGGTTACTTCTCAGTACCCATACAGGGATTTTCTGAACCCCCAGTTCTGTGCTGAAATCTCACAAACCAGATGGCCACAGTGAAAATGGGTGTTTAAATATTTAACTTGCTTTTCTAGCCCCCTCCCCCTACATCTCTGAGTCCTTTCAGCAGGAAATAGTGATCTGTAAGAGAGCATGTTTCTAATAAATAGAAAGGGAAAGAAGAGCCTTTCTTGAGGGTATATTAAGAGTATACTGTCTAAGAAGAATATAACAGCCACTCTTAGCAGAGGAGGCAGTTCAAAGGTGGTGGATCTGGGTGAAAAGGTCCTGAGGACAATGCCTACCTGAAGCAGGCAGAGTTACAAGAGTCAGATAAATTCCCAAAGAAGCCAAGAGCAGGTTGCATGCCCTAACTAGAGGATCTAAGTTTTCTCTGTTGGCAGTGACCTCTGACCAGGTTTATTCTGTGAATTCTACAGTTTTTCCTCCCTGCTATTCAACTGCACTGAGTGATCATGACCTCCTTAGAACCAGCATGATCCTTGGCAGGTTGTAGACCTGTTATTTTTTACAGGCACTGGGCAGTGTAACCACTGGTGGACTGCATACATATATGTTTCTGTTCCCTACCTGGCTTAATACTTAAGGGATCTGATCCAACAACACCCAAGAATGTTTAAGTACAGCTGAAGAGAAATTATTTACACTTCCAAATGAATATTCCAGAGAAATCAGAATCTCCATTGGGATAGAAGTTTCTACTAAAGCATGCATATCTGCACATACATGCTAGTCCTTTGGACTTGTTATAGATACCTCTGGATCTGGGAGATTTTAATAAACTGAGTGAGGATCATGGTGAGACTGTCAGACAGACAAGCATCTCTGCAGATTTAAACACTGTGAAATTTTGTAGGCAGATGCATGTCTCTCTTGAGGAATCCATTTTCCTCTGTTAAATGTATTGGATTGTGGGCCGTAGTCTCGTTTGAAAGTAAATCCCATCTCCTTGCTAACTCCCACCTGATGAGCATCTAGTGCTGGCTAAGGTAGCAGTAAATCATAAGCTCTGCCTCCAGGTCACTCTGAGACTCATGGTCTGTGTTATATTCTGTGCTGTATTCTGGACAGTTATCAGAAAATCAGAGCATGCATAAATATATATGTGAGTGTAAAACTTAATGTGCTTTCCTAAGCAATGAAGCCTGACCTTGTCGTGTCGTGGGGCAGTGGAATGACAAATCATCTCATCAGCCAGGTTATCCAGTTATGACCACATTGAAAAATGAAGGCTTCTGCTTTGGTTAATGACTAAATGTGGGTGCCTCCAGCCTACTGGCAGAATAGATTGATAGCCTGGTGTCCCCAGGCCCATATAATAGTCCCATCTTCTTTCTGTACATCCCAAAACACTGCAAAGCACTTGTGGCTTGCTTTAACAGCAGCATGTAACCACATTCAGCATTCACCGCTCAAAATGCATTGACAGACCAGCATTCCTGGGCCAAAGATTCAGAAATGATTACTCAGTTCTCCTCCCATCAGTAAAAGGCTCCTGCTGCTACTGTGTGCAGATTGGCTCTGTCTGAGAGGTGTTTTCAAACAAGCAGCTGACAAAAGGAAGCAGAATAGGTGTGGAGCTTGAGTCTGTGTGTTGCTGTAAAAATGTTATGTGCTTCCTGTTCTTATTTTATTAACTGGAAACAATGGGGGAATATCTGATGTACTTCACTGTGGTGCAGTCACAGGGTTTGGTGGTGCAGGTTGGCCATGGGGGAACGCTTATGGATAAGGCACTGTCGGGTCCCCCGAGGACTTGTGTGTGCACATAGCGCCGTGCCACGCCAGGGACCCACGGGCACGAGTGGCACCACCAGGGATATCACGCGGGATCTGTGCTACCTCGCTGCCTTCCCTGAGCTGGCCAGCACTTGGCTCAGTGATGCAGCATTACCGCTTCTCCTTCCAGCCCTTCCCTGTGCTCCCAGGGCTCTGCACCGTGCTGCAGTGCCTGGAGCGGGCGCGCCGAGCCGCCGCGCAGGGAATGCCACAGGGACCTGAGCTTCCCAGGACATCCATGGAATGCTATCCGAGCTCGGGAAGTTTTCTTCGGACATAACCGATGGGTTTTGCCTAAGGTGCCATTCACCTCGTACTGGGTGTCTGCTCTCCTAAATTCAGGGCCTTTAGGGTACCTCGGCTGGGTGCCCCGAACCAACAGCCCCTTTTGAACGCGCGGCCCCCGCAGTGCGTGGCGGCGCTCAGCCGGTCGAGTGCCGGGCTGTATTTTCTGCGGGAACCCGCGCGTGAGCAGGTCCGGGGCGAGGAGCCGAGGCCCCGTTTCCCTGGGGAAGAGCCCGTTCGTTCCCAGTGTCTGTGGGGAATGCTGCAGCGCCGGGCGGGGCGGGCTGGCCGCCGCCTCNTGGCCCGGCTCCGCCGCGCTGTCTGCGGCTCGCGAGCTGACAAATAAAAATATGATTACAGAAAATGCCCCGTGGCAAACCTTATTACGGCTTCAGAGATAACAGATAATGCCAATTACTGCGCAGGGCACTGGTGACATTGAGAGGAAATCCCCTGCGGTAATGAGCAGGGAGATGATTATTTCATTTTATTTTTATTTTGGTTGCGTTTCATTTTGTGCCTTTTTTTTTTTTTCCTTCCATGAGCATGCACAAGAGGGGTTAAGGCAGGTTCTTTATGAATATTGATAAATGACAATTACGAGGGCCCTTTCTCCTTTCCTTGCCCGGGGCTGTGCTTATTTGAGTACACACAAGGAAGGCTCTTGCTGGAGAGTGTCTGTGTGCCTGCGTGGGCTTGTGTGACTTGGAGGGCTGAGGCAATGAATAACAGCTTTGTTTGGCTTTGCCTCGTGTTCTTCCCTCAGCACAGCGAGGGAAGGCTCCCCATAAAACAACGCTTCAGGATTTCACAGCAGTAGTGCCAAAATCTCTGGTATATTCCTGCGGGAGGGAGCTGCAGCACTGTCAGTAAGGGAAGCAGGCTTTAGGGAGAAATCTGGGGTGTCTCTGAGAAACAGAGAGAGCTGAAGAATGCCAGGTGCCATGTTCTGCCATGTAGTGCCAACCTCCTCGTAACTCCTGCTCTGCCCCGCTTCATTTATAAGGAGCGTGCTGGGGTGTTCTGCAGGGATGGTCTGTCAAATGCTGAAGGCTGCAGCAGATGGACGCTTTAAAATCATGACTCAAGGCCTCCAGATGTGAAACTGGTCTAGAAATGGAGGAATTTAGTAAGATTGGTTGCTGGTTTTGGTTTGGCTTTTTTCCTGGTACTTGAGCATTCGAATTTTCTTTCAGACCATCAGAAGCAAGAAAGGTGCATTTTTCCCCTTTTGAAAGCTGATACCTTTCATTCCCTGATTCCAGGAGTTTCAGTTCTGTGCTCAAGACTCACTGTAAAACGGTGAGAAATTTTCAGATATCCCTTGTACGTGGAACCGGAGAAAAACCCATCAAATGCAGCAGCTGCAATGCCAAAGGCAAAGTTACCAGCTCAGCTAGAGTCAGGGAACATGTATTTTTGTAAGTCTTCTTCTTTATGTAAGCCACTAGAAACTCAAAACCAGCAGAGTCTTACTGTAAGCATAACCAGGTAACATTTTCTGGGAAGTGCAGCAGTGCTGATCAGACCTGACAGGCTGTTCTGGCTTTGAAATACATGAATATATGCTTTGAGGAGAGGTTGGCAGGGAGAAACAGTTTATTTTAATGGATCAATGGAAATAATTGTTTAAAAGCAAGCAACATTTTATGCATACAAACCCTTCCCCAGAACTCCTGATATGTTTACAGATTATGTCCTTTTTCCTAGCTATAATTATATTTACTTGTTCTGCAGAATCCTGTGAAAACTTACTAAATTTGAGCATAGCAACCATGGCTATAAACCAAGAATCTTCTGTAGGTAGATACAACTTACATGTTTGGATGTGATTTGCAGAAGCAAGAGAAAATAAGATTAAAGGCTTTTTTTTGCTCATGAAGTTCAAAATAATGCTTCTCATGCTATTAATTCTTACTGCTAAGTTACTTGCATCATATCAGGCACTTTAAGAGGCATACTGCAGAACAATTATTCTGTGGTCTGGCCCTTCTGGGAGTTTGGGGTCAGAAAGAAAAGCATTTGCAAAGTAGCCAACAATTTGATTAGTACAAATGACCTGCAACTACTCCAATTAAGAGGTTTCTTGGGTTAGAAATCTGTGACCTACAATGAGTTGTCATAGAAACTGATATGAACATTTCAGCTCAAACATCACTTTAAAATAATGGCTTCGTTTGTCATCTCATGCCAGGTGACAGCTCCTTTGAATCCGAGATCTAGGGTCTGTCCATACACCAGAATTCTTTTGGCAGCCCTGAGTGACAGGCAGAGTGTGTTTCTTCTGCAATTGCTGCAGTACAGGTACAGGGATATTCTCAGAGCAGGAGGACAGAGTGGAAAAGCACCAGAGGGACCTAAAGGAGCTGTCTGAACAGCATCTCTGGTTCTGACTGGAAGGCAAGCATGGCCAGTGTGTAAGTGGGAAGCTGGAACATGTTAATGCGTATCTGTGCCTTTCATTTTCCGTGCACCATCTCCAAGAATGGTTTCCATTTCCATGGAATATTTTTTTCAGAGGACTCTCTGCATGCATCTTATGCTGCAAAGAAATTGTAAAGCCTTTGTTGTAACTTCTGAAAGAGGGATGTTGCAGGGAGTCTGTCAGCATGTGCTTCCCCTGCCATGGCTTGCTCCATGGCTCCCTTTCACTCACATGCTCTCCCTTCAAAAGCCCACTGGATGCTGGCTCCGGAGGCTGACTTCTTGTGCTGTTGTCTTGGTTGAGGAGCTCTGGGAGTCCATTATGGATCAGAGTTACACTGACTTCTTCTGCAGTCCTGCCTTTCTCTTTCACGTTCCTTCTCAGCTTATGCAGGGCTCAATTGGAGGGTTTGCTGTGTTTGTCAGAAAAGAAGCTGCTTTCATCTCTTCTGGTTTTCCAGCCATGTGATAAAGCCCCTACGGCTTTAGAGCCTTTAGAACAAGGAAAGGGTAACGAGTCCTCTGTTCACCTGCAGAGAGAGGAGTTGATGCGGTCATGTAAGACATGGAGAGCCAGAGAGACCAGCTGGAATAGAACCAAATTAAATGCATTTACTTTGCACTGTTCCATTAATGCCAAGTAATTACCACATACAGTGGGATTTTTGTTTTGTTTTGTTTTGTTTCATTTTGGCACAAGAGAATTCTTTTCAAATGTGAGTGCATTAGGCAGTCCAGGCTTCTGGGCTCTTAGGTAAATTATAACAAGCCTTCCCTATTCCCATATGTTCCTCTCCCTTTACCCCTGGCATTTGAAAAGCTGGCAATACAAAGATGGGAAATGCAAATGCAGAGAGGAAGTCTCTTTCCCAGTGGCAGTGATGCTGATCCTGCCGCTCTGGTGCAAACTCCTGGCCTGACTCCTATCCCCAGGATGCTGCCTTGGCAAATGCAAAGTGGCCCAAAGATGGGTATCAGAGCAATGCTCCAGCTAGAGGGAAATTTTCACTGGGGCATATAATTCTCTTGTGGTTGAATGTGCAAGTGCTGCCTGATCCCACTGGCACCCTGATTTCTGAAAGCAGTGCTACCAAAATACAAACTCCGTGCAAGGGTGCCATGTAATTCCTAGGCTAAGCATCCATACTGGGCACTAGAGACTGTCTTGAAAAAGCAATGGAGAAGCATCAGAGGGACACAAAACTGCTGTATCAAAACTGTTCTTGTATTTTGGGGCCAGGCAGCCATAAATGTAACAATTCTTCTCTCTGTTCAGTGAAGTGATAGTTTCTATAGTGAAGAGCTGGTAAGTTTCCTCGGTTTTATTTTGATGAGTATCTGGAGGAAAAGGAAAGAGAAAAGAAATTAAGCACATTAAGGTCTGTTGCTACTCCAATTTTACTTTCACACTTACTATCTCAGTCCCACAAATACCCAGGTCTCAGCTTAAGGCTTTCAAAGTGCTCACTGGGAGCTGGGTCAGTCAACACCTCTGCCTAAAGAACTTGATCAGATTGATCATTCATGGAAAAACACCTGTGCAGCACAGTGAAGTGAAGCTTACTCCGTGTTTGGAATGTGGATGGTGGCACCCCCTTTTTCCTTTCTTTCTTACAGTGACTCTCATAAAAATGCATAATATACGTGCCAACTTATAGGAACCTCATTTCCTCACTTGATTCTCCCTAAAATCCCAGTCCTAAAGCTATGTTGATGGTTCCAGCTGATGGGAAGACAGGGGGAGAAGGAAACTCCACGATTGAATATTGTCCTGATTTTCAAAGGTGTTGTCCCTTCCCTTTCACTGCCTCTCAGTGGTCTGGAAGTGGGGCTGGTTCAAGTTCCACATACACTGTGCTCCAGCTGGGTCCCGTGGCAGATCTGCCAAGGCTGGGAGCTTTCAGCCATGGGAAGGGAACATTTTTGCATTTCTTTAGCTGCACCATGTTCCTGAAATAAGATACTTCGTTGTGAGGTGTACATCCACGCTTGTGAACATCCTGTTCTTAGGTTGTGCTCCACCTTGGTCATTCCTACTCTCTAAATGAGCCACACAATTTGAGGATAAGCAAAGGATTCAATTTTTAGGTGCAAGAGTCACATGTCAGCAGTATGCCTGCTATAGACTGTATATATGAATCATACCATATCATGCAGTGCACAAGCAGTGGAACAGGCACAGGCAGCAGCACCCTCAACTTCTATACCATGTATGTATTCAGCAGTCAGCCAGGAGCAATTGCCAAGATTGAAAGGCAACTGAAAAACTGCACAGCAGAATGACACTTACTCAGCTTGAGCTGTGGGGAGGTTTCTTATTTCATAGCATCAAAGGAGCAGCACTCACTTTACAGGGGCTGTTACCTGCCCCTGAGCACTGGTCCTCAGGCAGGGGAACTGCAGCACACCTCCCCAGCTGGATGTGGTCTTCCCATTAATGAAAGCAGTTGTAAGATGAGAACTGTCCAGGATGTCTGCTGGAGGAAGGATGAAATCACACACTACTTTCTCATTAGCATCCAGCTTTCCTCACTTGCCTTAGAACTGTGGGCTCTTCACTCCATTTCACTGCTGGAGCTGGAGTATGTTAAACTTTGGCAGGTGTTGATGATACTGCCTTTGTCTGGGACTGCTGTCCTTGCTAATGACATTCAGGGGTTCTTTTCCTGGTCATTAACTGGTCATCCACTGCCTTTGGAACCTTTCCCTGTCACTCATCTCCTGCATTTTTTGTCAACTAGTTGTGACTATATTGATGGTTATTACAGAGCTAATAAGTCTGTTATCTCAAACCTTGAATTTCTATGAGAAATACAGATTGGACAAAGCACCTTTTCCATTTTCAGATGAAAATGTGCACAAATCTGAATCACAATTATTATCCACAGGCTTGTTTTCTCATTGTGAATAAGGCCATTTTAACACACAGGCTTCATCCTATTTATGCAAGATTGGAGACTAAATTTTAAAAAGCAGGAGAGAATAAATCACAGGTCTCCGTGAGGTGAATGACCACCAGTAACTGCTCTGGATGTGTGCTGTTTTGTTGTGAGTCTCCTTTTGAAATAATTGTTACAGTCCCCAGGTATCCTGTTACTGTGTGGTCTGGTTTTACATAGAATTTACCTGCATTATTTACAAGTTGTCTCTAAATGATCATTCCTCTTCTCTTCAGGTCAGAGGATCTAATTTGCAAGACCTTGTCATGCTGCTCATGTTACTCTGAGAGGGAAGAGATTGTCCACCTTTACATTTTTGTAGGGGTGCAATTACACTTGCATGCATGGGGAGTGTAAGAATAATGTTTTTCAAAGTGAAGAGGAAATGGCACAAAGATGAGCCTGCCTTCCATGATTGCTGTCACTTGACTATCCTGACACCAGGTTCTTTCGCTGAGTTCAGTTTCTGGTCTAACTGCTTTTAGTTGTAAGGTTTTGCAAGTGGGTGTTGTTTGCCTGACACTCAGTACTGTTGGATATCCATTTCCCACAGGTGTGTGTTCTGCCTGTCCACGGAAGCTGCCAGTCCTGCCTGTTTGGGTGCTGCTATTAGGCCTTTTATTATCAGACTAATTTTGCCTACTCATAAGCATAACCAAGAAAAGAGTTTTTTCTTTGGTCTGCCTGAAGGGCTTATCTCTGTGACTTTCCAAGAGCTGCAAATAAAAAGGAAAAAAAAAAAAAAGCACATTCATCACAAATTTTGTACAATATTTTGTCTTTGGATGTAAAATCAAGTGAATCTTATAGTTGTACAGACTCACCTGAGCACTTACAAGCAGACATGGGTGCACAGTGGTTTTGGCTGTGAGCAGTGGAAATTAATATATTTATCAATATATGATTTGGAGCAGGAGTTGCCCTCATGAAGGTTGTGGCTGCCTGGCTCTTGCCATGTTGACAAATAATAGGAGAATCAAGCTTTGATGGAAAGGAGGGAATCCTCTCTCTCCTTCCTGTTGCTGACACCCTCAGTTAAAAACATTGCAGAGTTGAAGGGATTTCTCCATCACAGCTAATTACCTAAAATTATTTCAAAGTCTTCAAAGTCTGCCTGTGTAAACAACTCCTAATAGGAGCTTTTTGCAGCAGCACTTACATCAAGAAGGTTTTTTCCCTGGGTATCACTCATTAAGTTTCCTGTTGTTGACAGAATATATTGATGGTGTTACCTCCTACCTTAAGGAGCTGTCATATGATAGAGTATACCAGCCCTAAATCCAGCCTGACGTTCTCCTCCTTCTATTTCCCTCAGTTTCTCCCTCATGTTTTGTTGGTATCACTGGAAATCAAAGATGTTCCTTTCCTGTCAGGACACTGCAGGCCTTGTATTCATCAGGAATGGGCATGTGGGATATGGTCTAGAATATTGCAAGGATTGGGTCTTGGATATGTGTGTTCTCCTACCTGGGACAGGAAAACAAATTAAATTAATTAAATTAAAACAGGTTGGATGCTGTTCTGGATAAAGAACAAGTTTGGGAGTGGGAAAGCTGTTATGGATAATTTAATTTACATTTTGACCTTTTTTTTACAGCCACAGGGACTTAAAACCAGAAAACCTACTGCTGGATGAAAAGAACAACATCCGGATAGCAGACTTCGGCATGGCCTCGCTGCAGGTTGGGGACAGCTTGTTAGAAACCAGTTGTGGGTGAGTGTCTGAAAGCATATTACAAACATGAGGGACAGATTCCACACATAGAAGTTGTCTGTAGTAAGGGTTTCAGTAAAGGCATGCAGACATACACACTGCACTGGAGTTTCCCAGCAAGATAATAAATTTATATGATGCATGTAGTGTAGAAGAAAGCTAAGAGAAGGGGCTTTAAGTGCTTTACAGTGAAAAGCACACCACTGCAGTTGTCACATACAGATACAAAAGTCAAGGCTTTCAGGTTCGGATTCATCTGAATATGCTGGTGTGTTTGCATTCACTGGGCATATAATTTTTGGGAACTGAAAGCAGTGGTTGACTATTTTAAGAAGAGGCTTTGAAAAAAATATTAAGGGGTGGAAAAATGTTCTTAAATGGAATTTGCATGTCTTGTGTAGGCTGTCTGCTTGCATGCAGCTATTCGTGTTCATGCTCAATACTGCTTCTGTCAGCTCCCATGCAGGGGTGAAGGGAGGAAGCAGGGTCCTTTGCAATGACAGGCAGGGCACGAATGCAGGTACAAAGGAACCTGCCTGGAGGAATATTGCAGGGGCAGTCTAAGACATTTCCATGGGAGTTCAGTTGCCTTGGGGCAGCACTGGACCATGCTCCCCGATTCCCAGTGCCATTGTGACTGTGCAGGGACTGTGGCACTGAGCTGTAGCAAGGGCAGCAGCTGCATCGAGCTGCTGCAGCCTGGCACCACTGCACCAGCTTTTAGCTGTGTGTTAATTTGTTTTAACAGCAAGCACAGAAACCTGACAGTACCAACAGATTTCCACTTCCTCCCATGCAGACTGACTTTTCTTGGGTAGTGTGAATCTGATGACTTCAGCCCAGGCCCATCCTCAGCTGGTTACAGTTCATGGGTTTTTTGGTGTCTTCTCTGGGCCAAGGCAGTTTAGGGTAGACACAGAGGCATCATGGTTCTCTCTAAAGCCCAGCCACTGCCTCTGCTTTCCAAGTCATAAATAACAGATAGCAAAAGTATTTGAAGCTCATGATATGATAGAATGCAGGTTGGTGAGTAAACTGGGACCCAGTGATTCTCTCCTGTCCATGTCAAGTCAGGATCTGAGGTCTTAGCAGCACAGATGAAAAGCAAGGAGCTGTGATGTCAAGGTCGGTTACAAGGCCCTGCACTTGGGTAGGGAGACAGTATCATCAAAACAGGCTGAGGGATGAAAGGATTCAGAGCAATGCTGCTGAGAAAGGGCTTGGGGGTGCTGGTAGATGAAAGGCTGGATGTGACCCAGCAATGTGCACTTGCAGCCCAGAAAGCCAAACGTGTCCTGGGCTGCATCCAAAGCAGCGTGGCCAGCAGGCAGAGGGAGGGGATGCTGCCCCTCTGCTCTGCTCTGCTGAGACCTGCACTGCATCCAGCTTTGGGGGATCCATAACATAAGTAGGATATGAACCTGTTAGAGTGGGCCCAGAGGAGGCCATGAAGGTGATTGGAAGGCTGTAATATCTTCCCCATAAGAACAGACTGAGAGTTGGGGTTATTCCATCTGGAGAGAAAAGGCTCCAGGAGACCTTATTGCAAACTTTCAGTACTGAAAGGAAGACTGTAAAAAAGATCAGGACAGACTTTTTAGCAGGACCTGTTATGATAGGACAAGGGATCATTGTTTTAAACTATAAAAGGGTCAATGTGAATTAGATACAAGGAAGAAGTTTTTTACATTGAGGGTGGTAAAATACTGAACAGATTTCCCAGAGAGATGGTAGATTCCCCATCCATGGAAAACATTCAGGGTCTGGTTGGATGGGGCTCTGAGAAACTTGATCGAGTTGAATATATCCCTGCTCATTGCAGGGGCATTGGACTAGTTAACTTTTAAAGATCACTTCTAATCCAAACCGTCCTGTGATTCTGCACATCTGTTGCTTGCAGCTTCTTTCAAACTTCCCCTCTAGATCAGAAAATGCAGTCCTCCCTGCAGTTGCCACAAAGCTTCTATACTCTCTAGAGAAAATTGTTTGCCTTCCTTCCATGCTAAATAAAGAAAGAGGAAGTATAAAAACCAACTCAGCCTCAGTTGCCTTGTAGGATTTTTCAAACTCCTCAGGAACCTCTCAGTTGGGTGCTTGTTCTTGTTAGCACCAAGCTCTGTTACCCAGATCTGGAGTCTCTAAGGGAGGCTTCCTTCCCATAAGCTGTGCTGGAATTCCTTCCCATAAGCTGAACCTCCATGCTTCAAGCAGATCCAGCCCCCACATTGTGGCCTTAAAATGCACTAATAAAGAAATCAATGGAACGGAAGAGATGTGCCTGTAATAAACAGAACACAGCAGCAACACTCTGATCTCCTGCCTTGCAGATGCATTTTAAGTGTGTTGCCAATCACTAGGCCTCCATGTGAGCTATTACACCACTTCATTAATTCTCCTGGCATGCAGCCCAGCATGGCAGATACTGGTGTCTTGTGATCTCTCTGGTTTGGGGGGTGAAGGAAGGAAGGAAGGAAGATATGACAATATGCCACACTGTTCACAGAGAAAGGTAATCCAGTTATGACTCCCTTTCCCTTGGAGCACACACAGTAACCAACCTCAGAGCTTTTCAAGGCAGCAGTTTTACCTACCCATGTCACTGGTACTTTTCAGGCAGCATGAAAAGGAACAAAATAGAGTGAATCATGGCTGAGATATTGAGCTTTAATGAGATGCTCCTCCATGCACCCATAAGTTAATTTTGAGAATGGCTTTATCCGTACTGTGAACACTGATAATGAGATGAAACTGTAACATTTCCATTGACAGTCATGCAGGGAGTCTCCAGGTATTTCTGTCAGTCAGAGTGGGAGGCTCAGATGGGGCTGAGCTGTGTGATACAGCTAACTTTGTCAGTTCAGCAAAGCGGGGAGACTGCAGTCAAAAATTCTTTGCTATCACAAGTGAACTGCTAAGTTTAGGCCAAAGTTTGGGTGGTTGTTAGGTCACCACAGAGTCTT
Source organism: Aegithalos caudatus (assembly GCA_013389925.1). Taxonomy (NCBI): domain Eukaryota; kingdom Metazoa; phylum Chordata; class Aves; order Passeriformes; family Aegithalidae; genus Aegithalos; species Aegithalos caudatus. Next base: position 96,527 of record WEIU01003392.1, on the reverse strand, counting down.
GACAGGCCTCGTGAGGAGTAGCCTCATGTAGCCTGGGGTATGATGTAATTGCATTTCTCAGAGTCACTGTTTTCTGGGAGTTACTCCTTAGGCCTGCAGGGTTTTCTGTAGCACTGATAGCACTGACAGACTACCTGGAGGACACAATAAAAGTGCAATCCACATGTGTTTGTGTAGGAGGAGGGAAAGATGATGCACTTGCTGTTTCACTGACATAATTTGTCATTGACAGACTGCACCTTGATTCTAATGAATCCCCATTATAGAAGTGTGTATTGTGTGAATCCTGCATATGTGCAGTGCAGAGGAATAAGCTGTAGTTTTTTTAGTGTTTTTAGGCCCTTAAGGGAAAGAGGAGCTGTTTGTAGGTTCTGCAGGACTAATTCTGCTTATGGCAGAAATTGCACAGCAAAGCAGTCTTATGGAGAGATGGTCCTTGAAGTGCCAAAACAACACAGTGAGTCTCCTCAGTCCTTCAGAAGCAGGGAGTGTCTGTCAGCTCACAGCAGACAAGGAAGGAAGAGAAAGATGTGATAGGCTGCTGCTTCTGTTACTGTAGATCTCTTCAGCTCTTCTTCCTCTTTACCCATCCAGGCAGTGGCATGCAGAGATACTCCCCATTTCTTTCACAGTGATTCTTCCTGGCATGCTGCCTTGCAGTGTTTCAGAATGGAAGAGGTTGTCCAATCCATTCTGAATTGTCACTAGGCAAGAAGAGTGAGTGCCTTTTGGTTAAACCCCAGGTCTGAGACCCAGGTTGTCTGAGTTTGATTTCTGTTTCTGCTGAAGGCATTCACAGTGGTCTAGGACAAGATGCATTGCCTTTCTCTGCTTCAGTTCCCCATCTTAGCAAGTCATTGGTGTATGAGCAGACCTGTGGTGAGCAGATAATTCAGAGAGCAGATACACCTCAGTGTCCAAGCACCCTTTCTGATTTTAATTACATGACATGATGCTGCACATATTCTTTCCCCTTATAATAAGCATGTACATATAACTAAAACATACGCAAGTTTTCCAGTCATTGTTAGGGTTGCGAATTTAAAGTCTTGAATTTGGAAATGCCAAAATTAGTTCTTTTTTACCCCATCTCGTCAAGAGCTTCCATTTCCAGCACTCCATTCCTATCTCCTTCCTGATTTGTACCACAGTCTAGCTGACTTCTCCCATTCATTTCTGCTCCATGTTTGGCCCCAAATCCCAGATTGTTTTCTCTTTTTACTAGGTTCCAGCTCTAGTTTCCACTACCTGGTTGCATGTCTGTTGCTGTCAGTCCTAGATCTACTTCATTAGTCTTGCATTCAGTTTGTTAAAGTTGCATAAAGTTTGGTACCATCTGGTAACCCCACCAACAGCAGCTCAGAGTTTCAGATAAAAAATAATTACTCTGTGAAGAGTTACCAATGCAGGTAGGATTTTGATTATAATGTTCTAAAGAGTTTCTGGTAATAAGTGCAATATTTCTATGATACAATTTCTTGAGGATGCAAAGAAATACTCAGGTATTCCCTTTGTAATAGAGGATACTAGAAATTTTTCTTTTTTTAATATGAAAAAGCACTTACTTAAGATCGAGTTGAATATATCCCTGCTGCTTCAACCCATACACAGTATGCATGCATAAAAATATGAAACCAATCTGAGACAGACAAAAAGCAAAAAAATTGTTGATTTTATAGTAACTTACAAGGAACTTAAAATGAGGATTATAAAAGGAAATACCAGACAACCTTATTAATGACCATTGGTACCAGCATCACCTCTAATACATCACAAGGTATGTTAAAAGAGCTTGGATTCTGCAAAATCAATCCGTGAGAATTTAAGATGTGCTTTCCTTCAGATTGGTAGTGTAACATTTACACAGCCTGTGCAAATTAGGATATGCCCATTAAGTACGAGCATGTACAGGTTTTTTCAACAAATTTTTGCCTCATTTGATGATTGGATGTTGTGTTTTTCTAAGTAAACAGCCATTTAATGTTTGGATTTTCTTCATCATTCATTTTATGGATCCATTTATAACTTCTGCTCACTGCATTCAAGCCTTGCTATGAATGCTGGTAGGATTTTATCACTGTGTCTTAGGTTTGCAAATATTAATTATATTGTTTTCATATTATGTTTGCCACATTGATCTGGTTATCTCCATTTTTATTAGGACATAGGATTCTGCAAAATTAAACTCAAAATTGTCAACCAGTTCTGAGTGTACAGTTGGATGCTCCTGGGGCCCAATACCTCAGGGTACTTGGTGCTTGATAACAGTCCTTTACTGGGAGAGCACAGTGCCTACCAACTGCAACTGCTGCTCCACATGCTTATAAATGCTGGAAATCAAACTTGGATGTGTGGCACTGTGATTCTGAAAACCAGGGGACATGCAACTCATAATTACCTGTGAACATCTCAGTTTAAGGCACCTGTTCATTTTCTTTCACAGAGGGATCCTCCAGCAGGGACAGAGAGTTTGATTCTCCCATGTGTCAGTCAGCTGCATGCTTGCAAGCTTGTCATTATTGACACTAAAGTTCCCTCACATTGCTACAGACATCCTATCTTCAGTCACAAGTAGAAAAAAGGCATTGGGCACAGCAACACATCCACCTGACTTACCTGCAGAGTACAGAGTAACAATTTTAACCTTTTTTTTACCAGTTCTTAACTTTTCGATACCTAATTTGGCAATCTTTATGCCCTTCTAATACAAGGGTTTGGTTAATTTTTTTAATTAAAACCTCATAGAAGTTCCGTGATTTAAAAGTTTTGAAGTGATAATCAATAAACTGATTTGCAGATTCCCCAAAAATGTATTGCACCCGAGGAGTTGTAAGATGGCTGAGGGCTAGATGCTAAGTTTTCTCATCTAAAAGTAAATGACTGAGTTGAAGCTTTAATGGGAATATAGCATTCAGCCTTGACTACACCTACTGCCTTAATTACAGCCTTACCTGCAGCTCCTGGCTTCACTGCAGCCTTAAGTACCCACTGCTGCTGGAGCCTTTTGTTAGTGTCTCCCTGCCTTTCTTTTCTCTGTGATCTGTGGCTGTCGCTTTCTCTACTCAGAATGCCAGTGTCCTTCTCCTGAATTCCCTTTATCTATTTTGCTACTTCTCTGGTCTTCCCCTTCATCTCAGCCCTTTGCTACCCAGCATGGGGGGAAAGCAGAGGCAGCCTTTTGCTCTAGTGGGTAACTCCTGCCTCTGAAAGCCAGCTTGGAGACAGTGATTAAGAGAGGGGAAAGAAGGACTCTACAATCGAGCAACAGCAAAAACAGCCAGATGTGTGAGGATTTCTCTGTGGCTGTACAACATCCTGTATCAAGGTAACTTCATGCATAATATGAACAGAGGAAAGGACACTTCTTGTTCCTCCCTCTCTGCAGAAACTCTGCCTCTGTGAGGCCTTTTCCTCTTCCCCCAAACCATCTTAAGGCATGGGATCAAAGGACTGAGGCATGGACACTCATCTTTACTGGGACTTGGGCACCCATCAGGCAGTGCAACACATGATTAGTAGGATCGCACAGCTCTTCCTGTCCTTCTTGATCAACCAACCACTTCTCTGGCAAAGCAGTTACTGTGTGTTCCCAGATAAACCATATGTGCCCAATGGATTTGTGTGTACACAGTGCAGGTCTCTCTTACCTACATAAAAAACCCTGTAACTCACAGGCACATCGCATCTGCACTGAAGATGTGGCCCTGGTTGTCTCAGATCTGCTGCAGCTGCACAATATCTTGATGTGCACAGATCAAGAACTACTTTTCTAGTTTCTCAGATGAAATTCAGAAAAGATACATCAGGGATATATACATTTCTTTCTGAATGCCTGACTTAACTGTCAGAGCAGTCCTGGATTTCACCATTGCTCTCTTGTCTTATTTCCTCTGGTTTAAATCCCACATAAATGCTCTAAGGTCCCCTAAGATCCTTAAGATTATTGTGTCCTAGAGTCACAGCTGTGAATGACCATTCAGAGAGCCCTTCCTGCCCCAGGCAGACTAGCCTTGGAAAATTTACCTCACCATGGAAATAAACACTGCCAACATCGCTGCTTTTTTGCAGCGGTACCCGCAGGCAGCAACTGTTTCTTGATCTTGCTGAGCAATATATTTATTTGTTATCAAGGGCAGACTGAGGCTTTTGCTACACAGAGATGTAGCAGAATGATGAGGAGGTGGCCTAGGGGAAGAGACAGGGAATGTTGCTCTTGACACATCTATATTGAATAATTAGTGATAAGAGCCAAAGAAATATTCATGACTCTGTAGAAAGATAAATAGATTTTTGATTAAAATTGAGTTTTGTCTTTACAGCACTTGGAGTTGCTCTGTGATTGGTAGCATGGAAATGAGTTTTTTATGGATTCTGGCTGACTGGTGGATCCCTTTTAAAGCTGTTAGACAAGATAATGCTGCAGATATCTAGCTAGTGTGTGCTGGCAAGAATTCAGAATGGCAATGCCAGAAACCTGCACTCTCTGGGCAGTTGCAATGCAGCTGTTGAATGATCGAATCAATCCAACTTGTTCAAAGGATTTATTATAACATTTTCTCCACCCAGTCTCTTAAGACTTTTGCAGAATTTCAGAGGTGCCTTTTAAGATCTATGGCACATTGCACTGCAGTTCAGCAGACCCCAGGAAGGAAAATGCTTTAAGGGGATTTGCTAGTGGGACACGTAAATACCTATCTACCTACCTTGAGTTCTTCACAATACTTACACTCTTTGAAAATGTTAGCACAGGAAGCCTTCAAGGTGGTTGCACTGCTCAGAGCCTGCAATTAAGAGTTCTGAGATCCTTGTCAGAGTGATAATATACAAATAAAAATTCAGGAATATTCTGCAAATTGAGATACTAACTCTTAGACTGCACCCCAGTGCCATTGCCATCCAAAAAGGATTGTACAGAAGGATATTGCTGAACTGTACAGGATACCATGCAGGATTTGAGAGGTCTGGCTAAAATTTCTAGGTCAGCCATGGGCACCACCTGTAGTAGCCATTTAATGTGCTGTGTGTGTTCATGACTCACACAGAGAGGCAGCTGTACCTTGCAGAACCTAAAATACATGTGAGAGTGAGAAACTCAAACATGCTAAGTGATGGGAGCTCAACAGTTACCTAGAATGTGTCTGCACTCCTTTTACCCTCATATATTTTCCAAGAAACCTAATGTGACTAGTTGTAAAGAACATGTTAGAACTGGCCTTTCTGTTCTGAAATGAGT
>WEIU01003392.1:33811-91242 GCA_013389925.1 Aegithalos caudatus | reverse complement strand
TTTGCTGCCATGCTTTTTTTTGCCAAATTCCAGTTGCATTGCTATGTTCCTTACAGTTCCCACACTGCCCTCCTTCAGTGTTCTGTGTAAGCAGTCCAGCACTAGTGAGAGTTGTACTTGTCAGGCCTGGGCTGCAGTCCCAGTTGTGGTGCTGCTCCTAACTTGTGCTTTATGTGTGCCTTAGGGATGGCCTGTACACTCTACACCACTGTTAGATAGGAGAAAAAAACAACATCACTAGTCAGGCATTCTCTCAAGAATAATTTGTCCTCTAAAAGCTTACAAAATCATGCGTTAGTCCAGTGTTGTGACTTTTTGTGGTTTAGACTTTGGGGTTTTGGAAAAAATAGTTGTAGTGCAGCTCTTGGTTTGCTATAAAGAGGCAAATTCACAGGAAACAATATATTTTGGAAGTCTGGGAACATGTACACAACGTTAAGCAATTCAGTGTCTCACTCTGGCCTCACTTTCTCTCTGGGTGTGAAAGCTATGGTGGCATTGCTCTTGCTTTAGTCAGAAGGGTAAACTCGTGGTGAGGTTCTGGTCACCCTTTTCAGACAGGCCAGCTGCAGCTTTTAAAACCCTTAAGTAACCTTGTCCATGTTTCCATGGCTGTCAGTGACAGAGCTACACAGAGAGCTGGGTGGTCCGTCCTACCCATTTGACACGCCACCATTCTTTCTGTTCTTCCAATGAGCAACTCTAGCCAGCTCTGTGAGGGAGGTTATGGCTTTCATTATCTGTTTTGACTCTTTAACCAAGGTTTTTAAAATTAGTCTAAACTAAGGCACTACTGAGCAGACAGACTGGTTAGAACACCTGTGAATAGCCCATCTCTTAAATGGGCCAGGGTTGCCATTGTATTAAATATTGGATTAAACTGCTGAATTCCATTTTCCTGAAATTTGTGAGGGATCAACTGCATTTCTCTCTCCTCACGGAAGCTTTGCTGTCAAGGTAGATGCACTCCCAAGTGTACCCTGAGTTTATTGTCATGCTCTGCCAAAAGCTGTGATACCAAATCAGGGCATTTCATGCCCATGGGATGATATTTTGCCATAAGATAAGTGTAGTGTGTATGGAAATTCAATTAATGGGCTGTCTCACTGGGCATTAATATAGCATCCTAGCACAAAGCTAACCTCGCTGTGCTTCTGGTTTGCTCATTACTTTGCGAGACAGGTATTGCCCAGCCATGATTGCATTTGTCACAAGGAACACATGCACAAATGAAGACAGGCTCAGGGACTGCTGGGAGGTGTCAGTATAAACAATAGCATGATTTGCACACGGGTTTCAGACAGTTTGCATCCCTTTTACTTGTCAAGTTACTTTAATGAAGGCTATAAAATAAATAGCCATGGCTATAATCTTTAGGAATTAAAATTATTACCTGGCAAGTTGAAGTAATTAACTCTTCTCAGCCAGGAATCAAACAAGAGATATATGGGTAGAAGGATGTGAAAAGAATATATTAACTCACCAGGTAATAATGCTACTGTCCATCCTTTTTTTGTTTTTTAAAAAAAAAAAAAAGGCGTGTTGCAATCATCTATTGGCAGCTTTTGTGACCACTGGTGTAAATGAGAGTCATCTTAGCAGAAGAGATACCAGACATGGTTTAGGGATGCATCTGTCTTTTCTCCTATAAAAGGCTTTGCAGTGTGGGCCTTCCTTTTTAATTAGATACAAGGCCAAGTTAAAGTGTGGGATTAGAGGGCTGGAATTCTGTACTCACAAAATATGCCTCGTCTTCCCTTCATTCCTCACTTTGAAGAAATTCATAGCAGGGCCATTGAGTTTTAAATTATGCTCGTTCTTGACCATTTTCTGAGCTTGTTAGAAATGTGTTCTTGTTGAGGTAAGGAAAAATGTGCTGGTTTGCATACTTGTATTCTGTATAAGCAAGTCTGTCATCATTCTGCTAAACAAAATGGAAGTGCACATAACCATAAACACCAGGCTGTTACATGCTCATTTGACTGTATTTTGTCTTTCAGATCACCACATTATGCTTGTCCTGAAGTCATCCGGGTAAGTTAGTTAATATTAGTGTACATAAATACCTTTTTTTGAAGTGCCCTGCATTTCAAGTACACAGATTGATCCACTGTAGAGGAAACCTGCCCAGGGCACAGGGAAAGAAAAGGACACAAGCAACCTAAATAGGGTTCTGTTTGTTTGGCTCATCTCTGAGTGAAGCCACATTGGTAAATAATTGTGTGTTATTCTCACAGTACCCTTCGCACTGTGTGATCAGACAGAAGTACAGGAGACTGGCTTAATTTGATCTTTTGATCCAAGGGACATGGTTCCCTCAGCTTTCCTGTCTCTGATGTAGCTGTCATCTCAGTAGAAGAGCTGGGGTTGACTGTCAGTAATGTTGGTTTCCACTAAAAACTGTTCTTCCCCTCTGCTTTCCCTTTTTCCTCTGAAAGTAAGTATCCAAGATTTCAGTGCCCAAGATTGCCCTTTTCCAAAGCATGTCTCTACTGTAAAGTCAAACAGGAAGCACTCAGGAGAGACTGTCCAGACAACACTATGAGTTTGCAAATAACATGGCTTATGACAAGCTCCCTGAAGAACCAGGGCAGAGAAACACACCTGCTTGGTGTCCTTAATGCACTTAATGTCCTTAATTACTCTGTTTAAATGCCAGAGCTGATAATTTGTGAGTTGTCAACCATTCCTGCCCTGCTCCCACTTCTGAGCCTTTTCTCACAGATCCCAGATAAGACTGCAAGCTGATGTTCACAAAAATTCAATTAACCGTCTGTGTATGGCTTCCTCCTAGTTGGGAAGGCCACCTTGGGAAGCAGGTAGCTGAACTGAAATGTGGGGTTTCCCATTCTCCCTCTCTTGTTCTTCAAGGATAATTAATTCACTTACTAGTGATTGGTCCTCTGAACCTTTGTGTCATTGCTGCGCAGGGAGAAAAATATGATGGAAGGAAAGCAGACGTCTGGAGCTGCGGAGTCATTTTGTTTGCGTTGCTAGTGGTGAGTCATCTTCCTTGCACTAGCCTTTAAAAAGAAAAGAAAAATCTGAAAGTGCTGCTGTATTTAATGGCAATTCTATTGACATCATGTACAGATGGGTTTTTTTAGTCCTCTATTTTTGTATCTCTCAGTGGCATCCTTTCCTCTGATTTCTACATCAGCCCCAAAGGAAAAGCATGAGGAATATTTCACTGCTTCTTTGAAATACTGTTGCCCTGCACAAGAGAGCATAGGCAGGCATCAAAAACTTGTCTCCATAAATGCTCTTTGCTGTGTTGTGATGTTGCACCATGTTTTTTGATGGGTAAGGATGTGTAGGGTTACAACTCCAGGATACAGAGTGTGTCAAACAAGTGTCAAGTGTCCTTCATGGGATCAAAATATGGCTGGGTTTGGCACGTGTTCACTTTTTCCTGCTGTATGTATATATGTGCTTCTGCAGGTATATGCATACATTAACTGCAGTATTTTTTCAAGAGAAGACTTGAGAACCTCATCTTTGTTTCATGCAAGCTACATTTTAATTTGGTACACATGGGAATATAAAACTGAGCCAGTAGTACAAAGTTTAAATTAGTTTCCATCTGGCTCAGCAATACTTTAAGGGTTCAAAATGTGGTATCTTCTAACTTATCCTTCTTTTGATCAGAGTTTCAATTCTCTGTGGAATTTATTCTGAAATGAAGTTCTGTTATAACATTCCTAAACATCCAACAGCTGGGTGTCCAGCTGAAGGCAGATAGGCTTGCATTCGTTATCAATTTCCATAGTATAATGTAGGAAAATACAGTTTATGCAGGTAAAATATTCTATGCAGGTAAAATACTCTATATGAATATAGGTTTTATCTGCATGTTAAGTGCTTTGTATCTGTAACAGTTCAGCTGATCATCTATAATTATAAAAGTAACAAGCCTGAAGTAAAATTTTTATATTCTTGTACATTTATCAGTAAACCTCATTGCTTCACTCAAAAGTTTTATTTTGAAAAATGTACTTGTACTGTGTAAAATGAGATAAATTCTACATGTTATTTTTGTTTAAAATACTTAAAATTTTTAGAGAATTTTTTGTATCAAAAGACATGCTGGTTCTTTTTTAATGACTCAAATCAAAATATCTTGAAGCAATCTCAGTATGATGTTTTAATTCCCCTTAACCAATCTTACTCCTTTTTTGGTTTTAGTCCTTACAATTCACTGACATTTTTGAAGTTTTAAATTTTTTATCTTGATGTTGCATTGGAATAATTTTAACTGTCACACTAGATAGCACCCAGTGATCTCTTACTGAGCAGTTACTTCCATAGCTGATAAAATAGAAGTGTATAATGAGCTCTTAATATAACTTCTTGAATTTGTAAGAGCAGAAGAGAGAATGTGTCAAGATGGTTAGGATTTGTAGGAGCAGGCTTTTCATTTTCAGGGGGATTCTCTGTCAAGCTTTGGTGCCTGTTGCTGCATCTTCATCTGTTCCTACATACACATGTGAGTCTGAAAGATGATTGAAATAAGTCTATTATTGATTGAGAGTGCAGAGCTCGCCAGTTAATTATGTCAGGACAACCCTGCAAAAACTATCAAGATATGATAGCAGGTGTTAGTAATAAAATAGATATAGTTGTTACCTTCAGGAAAAATGTAACACAGCATCCTTTCTGACTTCATCAGGGCTTAAATTGCATTAGCCAAAGTACTGAACTATCAGAATTGATTTTCTTTTAAGTCTGGAATGGATAGGAAAAATACAGGTAACTCAGGAGGTTGGTTACAGAAGGCAGGGAGAGGCTTTTCCTTCAAGGCCACTTGAATGAACAAACACCAGTAAGCAGTGCCCAGTCGTGGCTGCCATCGGGTGGCTGCTGTAAATGGAGCTGTTGTTCTCCCTAAATCATAGACACAGGATTGCTTATACAGATGCACTACTCACTATAGTAAGAGCAGTGCCAGAGCTGACAACTTAAAGCTTCATTATCACAGCAGCTGACAGCTTGCAGCTTCCCACAAACCATCCTGGAAATCAAGGAAGCTCGGCACCTACTAGAATTAGGCAGTGAAAGAAGGAAGTGAGAATATCTAGGAAGGTGCAGACTTGCTATAAAAGGGTATCAGCTTCAGTCGGTAGTTACCCTAAAGATTTCAACTTCTCTTTTTTCCTTTTTGTCCTTGCAGCAAGGATAGGTCTTTTATTGCTTTTTGTGGCAAGCTGATGATCTATTCAAAATGTAGTTTCAACTAAAAAAACTTCAAGCCATTCATGTAAGTGAGCTACAGTAGGGAAGCAATAGGAACTGATGACCTGACCACAGCATGGGAACTGGATGGAGTATATTAAACAGGTAGAATGTCTGCTGCTTCCAAAGGCTAATATTGGTTGGGGTTTCTTTCAGCTGTGTCATTTCAATGCTCCATCAGAAAGAGCATGTTCTTTACTGAAAGTCTCTCAAAAGCTGTTCACCTCCTTTTCAATGTCTGCAATAAATGTGTCTCAGGAAGATTAAAAATAAGGAGACGATAAACATTGCTGCTGTGAAAGTATGCCCAGGAGGAATACCGGCAGATCAAAAGCTTGAGCTGAATTTAAGTGAAGCCTTGTATCTTTGGTGAATTTGCCTGGAAAGGCAATTTCATATTTTGCATTTTACTTTATACTGGTAGTCATTTTCTAATGAAAGGTCTAATTAAAAAAAAAGTCCTCAGTTTTGTTTCCTATGTTAGAGGAAATACAGCAGCACTAAGAAATCAATTCTTTTCAATGGATAAAAAGTTTTTTTCACTCATTATAATAATTCATTATGGGCTGACTTCCTTTTTTCAATTCTCTCACCGTGTTTATCCTGGCTTTTCTCCTTTGGCCCTCTGCAGTTCTCTCCCATTGACTGCTCTGTCCCATCCCTGCAGGGCGCCCTGCCTTTCGATGACGACAACTTGCGGCAACTGCTGGAGAAGGTGAAGCGTGGAGTGTTCCACATGCCCCATTTTATCCCCCCCGACTGTCAGAACCTTTTGCGGGGGATGATTGAAGTGGATGCCTCGAAACGTCTCACGGTAAGGAGGCATCGTGAGCAAGGCTTCGTTTCTCAACTTGTTGCAGGATTGATTGGAGCAGTAAGGTAACCTGGTGATTTGGTGGCATTCCTGTGTGTCTCCTCCTGAGCAAAGGGGGAGTGGAGTTGATGGAGTCTTTCGGAAGAAGTTAGTTACCATCTCTTTTCAGTCATGAGAACGGATCGCCTTTGTGTTTTTTTCTGTAGCCTCATGATTCCCTTTCATTTGTAACACTGGGCATTAAGGAGAAATCCCTCATAGCTCATCACAGAGCTACTGGCCCATTCACACGTTTTGGAGTCCACCTGAGTTGTCTGATTTTCTTTGATACAGCAGTTTGCTGGGGCCATGATGTGTTTGAAGGTCACAGGTGTTAGGACTGGTATTTGAAGCTTTGCCATTAAACGGTGTGATTTTCTTACATTTCTGACAGAAGTATTGGCTTCTCACTTCACGCCACATAAGCTGCATTGTATTCTATCCTGCATTTGCTCTGCATTATCCTCTAGCAGCCTTCAGAGCAATTGTCTGCCAGTCTGCTCTTTCATCCTGTGCCCTGTAGTCCCGAGCACTGCTAGTCCCACAGTGCTGAGCTCCTGGCATTCAGCACTGAGTCTGCATCTAGGATACATCCCATCGCTACAACAGAGAATGAGGACGGTGTAATGATTGTATCCTTCACTAACACTGTGTTAATGTTTTAGGGAATTAAAAAACATTAGCAATTAAAATAATTTTGGAAAGTAAGATTGCCTGCTTGTCAGTGGAGGCGTGTGCCTTTATGGGTACGTTGCCCTTGTAAATCCTATTGTCAGGCCATGGTGACGATTTTATACAGATTTACTAAGCTCACAGATTCTGAGTGGGAGTATGTATAAAGAAATGTAAATTTAAAACTCCTCCTGGTTCTTCAGTCTGCTAAAATATTTATAAATAAACTCTCAGATCACTGGTTGGCCTCTCTGCTGAGATTGGTAACACCAGCATCAGTCTGTGCCAGCTGTGACGGTGCTTTTGGGATGCAGACACCTCTCTGCTAAGAAGTTAACTGAAACTCCCTTTGCAGCTCTTTACAATATTACCTGACAGCTGGGTTTTTCTTTCATTCATTACCAATCTGGGTCATGTTGTATTTGATGGCATAAAGGAAAAGTTCTTCATGTTATTTCTAGTATCCCTACTTTTGCAAACCCAGTAGCCCATCACATTTTGCAGTACAAAAATAGCATTGATTGGAAAAAAATATTAGGCACTTTAAAAGACTTTTTTTAAACAGATTTTTAGAGAAATAAATAACATTTTCACAAGTATATTCACAGAAAGAGCACTGCAGAGGTTAGGGCAATATCCTAAGACATGAGACAGCTGTTCTTCATGGCCAAGAGAGTCACCAATTCCCTCTCAAGCTTAGCTTCCTTTCTGTGATGTAAACATACTAGCTTCTCTGTTCTTTTGTTGAGTTTTTTTTTTTTCTCAAATATATTAGTGCCGATGGTCTTAAGTATGTTAGGGAGCAGATCATTAAGTGTTAGATCCTCCTCCAGATTGTTCAGAGTTTTTCCACAGGGCAGAGACAGGCCCTAAATGTTTTGAGTTGTGCAGTACAGCTGGGAATGTACATGCATAGGAGAGAAAGCAGTTGAGGTAATTCAAGGTCTCAGAGTGACACCCATCCCCCTCCCTTCCTTGATCAAAATTAACCTCTTACTTCCTTAGGGAGGTAAGAAAACCCCAGATCAGGTAGTTATTTGCATTGAATTATGAATAAGAATTTGAAATAATACATATTAAAGAGCTGAGAGGAAAAAAGGATGGCTCTTTGTTATTAGCTGCAGTCTTATTTTCATTATTTGAGGGTCTCTGGGTTTGCTTTCCCTGCTGCTGTCACACTCCTGTGCAGTTAGTGAGCTGCTTGCTTTGATTGCCAGGCAGAAGGGAGCTCTTTGTTTACTGCGCAGGAGCTGGGAATATAGAGTTCATCCTGAGGAGAAAGCTGAGTTCTATTTTAGCTGTGTCCTGTGAAAAAGGGTATAAATGTGGGTTTATTTGCAGGCCTCTATTCCTAGAAAATATCTCACTTGAATCAATTTGATATTTATACAAAGATGCAAGCAAAATTGCAGCTTGGGTACAATAAATGCAGACGTAGCTGTTACCATTACTGATCACTTGCTCACTAGTGAATTCAACAGAAAAATACAGTGAAACGTAAGGTCACTAGAATTTTTTTCTTTCATTTTTCACTTTCCCTCTCTGCTTTGTTCCTCTTTTTTTGATTTGTATCTCTTTTCCTTTTCATCCAACTGCGTTTCCCTCCCTGCAGTAATTGCCATTTCACAGCACACCCACACCTTCCCCAGTCCATCTGTTAAAATGATCAACAAAAACAGAACCAGTGTTCACGTTTAACTGTCATCATCCACTTCAGTTTTGGAGCTTGAGAAGATTATTGGAGGGGAGGCTACTCAGAATTATTGTTGCTGGCCCTTTCCAGCCTTAAGAAACAGGCATTACCTTTCTTTGTAAATGATTAATTTGTGGGAACAAGCCTTTATTATGTCTTAGTGGAGTATTGTTCATATTCACCATGTGTTACATAGCCTCAAATACTGTTTGTGGGACATCCTTGACCACTCTATGGTCATTTGCTGGGCCTGTTTTACTAAACATGGTGTAAAATAAAATAATTCATGTTTTACTTCCACTAAACATAAACTCTTCATTAAAAGTTGATCCTAGCTCTGGTGATGGTATTTCTGACCACCCATATTTGTGAAAGGTGAAATCAAACAAAGAAATGAGTACAAGAAAATCAGCATTTGAAAAAGTCTGTCTGAATACTATGGCCTAAAAGAACTTCAGTTAATGTATACAGATGATGTCTAAGAAGGGTTGTACTGGTCATCTGCATATTCATTAGAGGTAATTACTAGGGAAAGAAGGATTATTTAAGCTAAAGGAAGATACTGGCACAAAAACAAATGGCATTACCGGAAAGTAGGCTAGAAACTAGAAGAAAGATTTTAGGCATGTCAGTGGGGTTCTGGGACAGCCTTCTAGGAGGAATAGTGTCAGGAGGGAAAAGTGAAATAGTAATAAAGTTTGAGAAGGCTTATGGGAGGTGTGCTCTGGGTGCCTAAAGTACTGCAGGATGAGGTTTCTTTTAGTTACGTGCTCTTTGAATGATTCAGTGTTGCTACAGCAGAGAATTACAGCTCCTGTGGTAGGAACCAGTTGCATTCTCAGCCAATATTTTCTTCTCCAGGACAAAGGCAAAGGACAGGGATGCTTTTCTTTTAAAGATGGATGAGCACTATTGAAGCTTTGTTTCTAGAGCAAGGTGGATCAGAGCAGATATTGCAGCAGAAGCTATTCCAATAAAGTTGTTACTGTTGTAGCGTTGACATCTTACACTAGAGTAGAATGGCTTGTCTTCCATGTTGAGTGTCCACATAGGTGGAAATACCTATCCCTGAATATTACCTAAAAATTCCTTGAATTACACCTATTTTCAGAATCTCTGCTTTCTGATTTTGTTTTTTCTTGAATCTGATGTATGCTAATGATGACATGCAGAATCTAAAGTATGTTACAAAAATGAAGAAAAACCCACCTGGTTTCATTTCTGTAGAAGGTCTTATGGTAAGGTGCCTATTCCACCATTTAAACTTTCTCACTTTACAACCTGTAGAATGGAGATAGTTGTCCAGTTAATGTATTTAAGCTGCTGAGGGCCTGTTCATGCCTGCATGTAGGACAGTGACTTGCCCTTGTCAAGGTCCCTGGAGGCTGCTTTAGTACAGCTGCTACTGCAGAAATGGGTAATGGTTTTACCAGTGCTGTTGGCACTGCCAGCCTGAACCCTGTGGCCAGGGAAAGCCTGTGTCCTGACATTACACAGTAGTTTTAAAGCTCAGGCGAGGGGATCTTCATCCTCATCTAGGGGATGAAGAAGATGCATTTGAGGTGTGGGTGCACAGATGGGTTCAAGGCTGTTCCCTTTCTGGACAGGGAAGCTTGAAATTTGACATGAGTTCAAGCCCAGAAGCCCTCATCTATATCCACAGACTTTGAGAAAGTTTTTCTTCAGGTCAGAACTTCTTAGCTTGGCAACCGCTCTGCTGAGATCAGTGCCGAGGATGTAGACAGCGCTGTCTTGTTTTCCATCTGCCTGTCTGTCTCCATCTGTTGTTCCCTGCCTCAGAATTCAGACGTAAGCTCTTTGTGGGAGGAGACCTCTTTCTCTGATGGGCTTGTGCAGCTTGTATCACAGTGGGTCTCTCATCTGTGAGAGAGGCTCCTCAATGCTTCTTCAGTGTGCAAGTTTAATATTTGGAAGTATTTTTACGTAAAACTATGGTGAAGGAATTCTTCCTCTCCTTCCATTACAGCATCTTAGCCTGCAGAAATCTCTCTGACTGTGCATGTGCAGTGGATCTGAGCATGTTTTCTTGTTACAGAGATGATGTCATGAGACAGTTGCCTGCAGTGACTAGGAGACATTAGGAAGCAGGATTTTTTACAACTTCCATAAAATGGTATTAAACTTGGCAAACTCATGTGCAAACAGCAAGAAAAACCCTCTGGGGAGGGTTGTTAAATGCCTTTGTCACATAAATGCATTTAAACATTGTGTTTAAATGAAGGCAGGAGTGAGATTAGCTCCCACTGTGTATCTCCCTCCCCTGCACTGCACAGTAGAAAGCGTACAGACTTCTCCTTGTCAAAACCAATCGCCCTCCCATAACCCTCCTGTCACTTTAATGCAGACAAAAAGCAACAAAGCATTAATTAATTACCTTTAAAACAGTAGTGAAGATGTTGGCAGCAGCAAGCACACTTCTAGTAACATTTCAATGCAATTACGTTTGAATCAGCATATGAAATGGGTTTGTAGGATACTTTTAATATCTGGGATATCCCAGCATATTTCACAGCAGTGGTTTTAATGTGGATTGAATGGCAGATGTGTAGATAAACAGCAGCCATGAGAGCTGTCATACACCTTCTAATGTCTGTCAAGGTGCAATGGGGCTTCTCTTTCAGAAAAATGCTGTGTGTTCATTAGTTTGAGGGAGGTTGATCAGCAGGGATGGGCAGAAGGTATTTGACATCTTCTCTGAAGGAGCCCAGAGGTTCTGTGACTAAGACATGAACTGGTGACCCTCTTTTCTTTTCCCTCTCTAAATCAGAAAGTGAAGTGCTGTTGTCTGCTTTGCCATGGCATTTCTGCATATCACAAGCACACAAGAACACAGTGTCCCATGGAGACAGAAAATGCAGCAGGAGAAGCAAGCATGAAAGAGGCTTGGACATTGCATAGCTGTATCATCTGCATCTTGTCTGAAATCATTAATCTCTCTAACCCTCCATGTGGTGTATAGGAAATAACGAGTGGATGTGGGTTTTACCAGCACAGGAGGCACAGTCCACCCCTTAACACATCCTCAAAGAACTATACAGATGCTAAGGAACAATTCCAAAATCCTGCCCCATGGAAGGTGTACAAAATAGGCTCTCCTTAATATTCTATGGTTGTACCTCAGCTTGCACAGAACCAGAAGGAAGAGGGCTTTTGGGGGAGTTCCCAAATCAAATCTTTGTCTCCATGGGAGATGGCAGTGTGTCAGGAATACTCCACTTTGTTCTAAATAGTGCAGGGGTTAGAGGACTACCTAACCCAGGGGAATTGTCATGAAGGGGAATCGCTGTGGAGGGCTGAGGCCAGAGCTGAAGCTGTGCAAGTCTGCCTGGGCCGGGGGATGCGTGTGCCAGGGGCATTGGTGCTGGTTAGAAGACAGATAGAGATGTGAGTGCCAACTGCACCTCTGATTGCAGAGTTGATGCAGTCTGGGGTTTAAAGGAGGCTGTTTGTCTACCACACTGTTCCCTCCAGCCTCCTGTCATGCTTTCCTAAGCTGCATTCCGTTGTTTCTTTGTTTTCAGGAAAAGCCCCGACTCACTTTAAAAAATTACCTGATATAGAGCCAAACTCACATCTTACTGGTTTCTCAGACATGGAACTGTTGTTCCATAGCACAAAGGCCTCGGATTCCTTGCTCTCTGTGGCAAACACTTTATATCTCTGAGATTTTGTTGTTTGCCCGTTCTTTATTTTTTTCTTTTCTTTTTGTTTCTTTTTCTCTCTGATTCTTATTATTGTGGAAGTGGAATGTAATAAGAGCGGGACAGCTGTCGCTGTTCTTTGTGACCATTGTAATGGGTCTGTGATTTCCTCTCATGAGTTTTCTTCCAACTCTCTCCTGTCATTCCCCTGAATGTTGCACAAATGTGAGCCCATGTGCAGTGAGTATGCATTTTTTCCTGCACCTACAAAGGTGCTGCATAGGGATGAATATAAAAAGCATGGCCCACATAATAAATAATCCCTGGACATCTAAGTTCTTTTCTGCTGTGATGATTAAAACAAAACACATTTGGAAGGTTCTGCTGTAAGTATGTCATATGAACCTTCTGTTCTCTCTGCTGTTAAGGGTTTCTCTTGGAAAAATCATGTTGCTTTCTTTTTCTGTGCTTGTGGGAAAAGATATCATCATAATGTCTGTGGAATCTGCCTTCCATAGGTGGACATGGCTACTTTCAGCTTTAATCAGTCCTTCATTGTGTAGTGAAATTCTCACGTGTGGAATGGGAAAGAGAGAAGTAAAATAAATTTGTGGTCTAGTGTTCAGGCACAGAATTAGTAAATTACATAGAACCTTATTCTGCTTGGTCCTTAGGTTTGGATGATAAATGTGAAGCCAATATAGAATGAGTCCTGTATCCAGGAAGGCCACACCACAGATGCACAAATTATTTTATTTGCTATTTGTTTGAACCTATTTTCTTCTTTCTTCCTCTCTCTTTTTCTCCGAAACAAAACTAGAAATGCAATTTAAGTATAAAGGATCAACTATTATGCACATGCAGAAAGGAGCAGTTAGATTACAGAGGGGAGGACTTGGGAAGAGCTTGAATTTCCAAAACAGTTACCTGTGAAGCATTGCACTTAGCATTTGCCTGGGATTTGCTCCTGACTGATGGATTATGTCTGGAATTAAAGTGTCATTTTCAGTGGGATGGGTTAGGATGAGCAGCTCTTTATACAGCATAAAGCTCATGTTGTATGCATAGGGTCCATCTCTGAAATTTTAGATTTACATGAATGAGCCTTGAATAAGGATGACTTGTGGAGTTACCTTTTCTATTTTACAGAATTTTCTATTTTACAGCACTAATTCCTTGATTTCTTTTCCTTTACAGCTAGAACATATTCAGAAACACATATGGTATATGTAAGTAACTTTTTAAAAAAATTTTTGCCTACATTCATTGTTGATTCTGGTATTCTAGTGGTCTGTGAGGAGACTACTAGAAGAGTGAGACTGGAGTTTGAAAACAGGTTTCACACTCTTGAGAAAAAGGGGCACACAACAGAAAGACATGTAATTTTTTATTTCTTTACCCTCTGCTGCTCATATAATTGCATTTATATGTACCTACCCGGGAACATTTTTTGTACAATGGCTAACAACTGTTTGAAATAAGACATTCAGTCCAGCAACTTGCTGTGTTAAAGAGATACCTGTAGGTGATCAGCAAAAAAATACCAGCTAGCAACCATATTTAGTTTGCTATCCAAGTGCTACAGACAATCCCTTGTAATACCTTCTTGACAAGAAAGCTTTCATTTTTTCCTTCTTGGCATCTTGGCTTTTCTCTGGAGTAGAAACAAAAATGATGATATTGATAAGTAAGCACCTGTGAGCAAGAGCTTCTCTGTCTCATAATCCCCACTCCTCCTCCATAGCAAGCTGAGAGGCTGCTTCTGACCTTGTAACCTGTTGATGTGAGAGTACTTCTCTGACTTGATTAAAAACAACAGTCCTGACAGTGAAACAGGAGGTCTGTGAGAAAAGTACATGCCTGTCTGGTGGTTTGGGTGTAAGGAAGATTGATGGCTTTTAAAAGTGACCTTGTTCTTTGTGTAGCCTTAGTAGTATTTCAAGAAGCCTAAGTAAATAAACTTTTTATACTATGATATCCTAATCAAACTAAGGAGAATCCTTCACATAATAAACAAGGAAATTATGATTGGATACATTTCTCAGGGTCAGCATTTCCCTGGTGGATGATAAGGAAAGTCCTACCTTCATAATCCCATCATTACTCTTGAGAAGTATTGGAGGATTATATGAACTGATATATAAACCTATCACCAGGAAAAAAAACCTCACTTTTTCTTTATTTGTTTTGTTTTCTTTAATTCTGTCTTATGAGCCATGTTCACTTCTGGATTTCTATGACTTCAGTGGGACCTGAGGGGGGTTCAACAGTTTGTTGAATAGCTAAGAAAAAAATTGGAACTAAGAAAAAACTTAGTTCACCTGAAATAGTGGCAGAACTCAGAACTCTGCCCGTGGCTTTTCCATGCTCTCTTCAGTTACCAGTTGTGAAGCCTTTTTAAACCAAAGAAGTACTGGAAGTTTCCTGCACATGCTTTTTTTTTTTTTTAATTTTAACTCTCATGGGTAAATGTGGAGCAAATGGAGTGGGGAAATCTCTAATTGTAATCTCTGAGATCCCTACTATAAGATCTTGCTAGCAATCGCAGAAGTAAATGCTGTTTACATCAGATTGGACAGATAGTTCCCCTCTGTTTCTTCATGGAGTGAAATCAGCTGACACTCTCTGTGCCTTTATCAGAACTGGAGTGGGAAATAAAATGAAAAGTCATTGATCATTTATATTGTTATTTTTACCCTCCTAAAGATTTTTGCTTAGAACCTTTTACTTGTTGAAGGACTGTTGTCCCAGGCTCACATATGCAATTGTGCACGTGTCATTTCATGACTTTAGTCTATATTTAGAATTTGAAGATTTTTTTCTTTGGAGACATAAACATTTGAATATTTTCTTGTACTTCTCAATGAAGGTCAGTCTCCCTGATTATTGACACAGTAAATTGCATCTGAGGCTGTTTTCAGAAGTAGAAACTGAGGTTTGCAAAAGCGACTCTCCTCTAGACTCCCAGGGTAGTCAGTGCAGAAAGGATGTTCCAGATGTCTCTTCAGATTGCCTAAAAAGAAGTTTCTGCTCAAAATAGCTTTTTTAATGAGTCTCTTTCTCATTTTCTCTGTACTGGCCATGGACTGACCTCAGGAGGTTAACGTCCTGTGGCTAATTTTAGTCAGTGAATAACCTTGCCACCTCCAAAACTCAACTGCTTTCATCTGGTAATGTTTCACAACCTCTTTGCATTCATTTTGCCTGGAAATACTTATGCTGACAGAGAAGAAAGGGTTGTAGTGTTTTATCCTATGGCTCTTTTGCTCATGTCTTAATTTTTTTCTTTATTTTGTCTACTATTCTATGTAAAATCTTCATCCTTTGCCATATATAGGTTACTGACCTGAAAGTTGTACTCACAACATTGAAGCGGTTTCACTTAATTCTTCAAATAAATACTGAGGCTACTGTAAAACTGAAGAAAATATTTAATTGCAGTTTTAGGCAGGCAGAGGAAGAGGTCTTGAAAGTTGAAATCATGATTCACAAGCCTAAAAAAAGGAAGAAAGAAACCTAAGTGAAACCTTTCATCAGCAACCTCCAGTTCTTGCTCTCCCACCCAAATTAATTCAGTGAAGTTTCTCAAGCCTTTTTATTTGAAATCATTTATTTTTACCTCAAATCCAGGTTATCATAAACCAGAAAATAAGCAGCAGTTATTTTCACATTTTGAGTAAAGTAAGAGGGCAAATAAAATTACCTATTATGGTAAATAAGCACTCCTGTAACATGGGGTTATTGCCTTAATTGTGAAGGTACCACACTTACTAAAAGAAGAACAAGAATAAACGTAATGCTTTGCTTTGCACTAATGCAAATAGGCATCTCGGTGAGATTCATGAGAGAATTTCATGGAGAGACTGAAAAAGTCCACCCTGATCAGGAATCACAGCCATTGCATCCACTGATCCTCACAAAAGAGGGTGGGTTTTAAAGCAGCAATTACACTCATGTGGGCCTTTAAAAAAATATATGTGATTTGCAGTAGTCACTGTGTGACATTGTTTGATGTCTGTGTGGGCTGCAATGCAACAAATTTGTCACTCTGCTAGACTGAGAATGGAACAGGCATTGCAGTCATGCCAATCACAGCCCAGACCCGGTGATTTTCGTTTCCTGAAGCTCTGAATTGTGCTGCCAAATGACGAGACGCCTCTTTGCAGATTTTACTTGTACCTGATGAGGTGGTGTGAAAATTCCTGACTCTGTCTGAGGCTGACCAGGTGCAGGGCATAAGGAAATGCACGGAGGATGGCAACTGTGCTCTCTAGAAATGGCTCCGGTGCTGATTGATACAAAAGAAACTTGTAGGTTCTATTCAGACTAGGGCAACTAGGGGGAAACCCAGGTTTCCTGGGAATTTTCAAAGACAGTAATTCTTTTTAATCTCTTTAAATTACCTTAAGGACATCTGCTTGTAACACAAATGATTAATTAAGTCAGTACTTTCCAGAAGTGAACTGTAGATCACTAAAACGCAAAAACACTCAATTGCTGTTCAAAGGTCTATCCTGCAAGAATTTATCTTAATGTTAAGGCCATCACTGGATTTAATAGTGCAAGGTTGTGAACTAATCATTGCTTATTACCTTCTGAGAGCTAGATCTTGATCCTAAGAGGTAGCAGTAGTGATCTCTTGGAAGGAATAAGCTGTTTCTTTAGTTGAACAAAGATTTTTGAGTTTGGCCGTTAGATTCAGGACCATGGTGGCATTGCAGAAGACACAGATGCTTTTGCAAGACTCAAAGGGGGCATCAGAAGCTGTGTTTTAGTGGTTTGACACACAAGAACAAATCCCAGAGAGCAGTTTCTACATCCTCTGTGTTTACTTCCAGTCCCCTTAATTGAATAAAATTGAACAGGGTGTGTATGAGTGCACCTTGTAAGAGAAATGGGATCTGACCCAGGTTGTCATGACCCAGGTGATGAACACCAGAGTCTTACTCCATGACATGTATCCAGGTAGGGCTGAGCACATTTTCACTGTTCAGGTGAGTAAAGGTAAAAGGAACATTTCTGAGGAGTTTTTTTGCAAGTGATGTCCCACACACAGAGCAGATGCCTCACAACTGCATTTCAACTTGCTTAAAAAGGAATTGCAAGTAGCACTCAGCAATCTCCTGCGATTGTCCCAGCATGTGACTGTCCTGTCCTGGGTACATTGACTTACTATTGCTTCTTACCTTGGGGGAGATAATCTGCATTGGCTCTTTATAAGGTGCATTAGCTCTCTTTTTGGTACACAGGGTGAGACCTTGGGCTCATGTATATGAACCTACCAGAGCTGATTTCTAACTTACACAAGAAAAACTGAGGACATTTGGATTGGACCTCCTTTTTCTGTTTAGATACTTGGACAGCTTACATTGAGTCAGGAGCATTTTAAACTGTGTGAGTAACTTCACAAGTTGCGGCCACCTTATTTCTTCCAGCATCAAAAGGAAGGATCTCTAGTTGAAACACAGCCCCATAAACAGCAAATGGTGACATCTGATGCAGTTTAAATGTTCCTGATTCCTGTTGGCCATGCTGGGAGCCTGGACCAAACACATTCAGACCACATAAAAGAAAGGGAGGACCCCACTCACAGAGCAGGGAAACTTCAACATCACACAAAGCAGCCATTGAGAAATAGCAGAGGTTGAGAGTAGACAGTTTCTCCAACCAAAGCACCAAACCCACCCCGCTGGGTGGATGGGGTTTACATGAGTTGCTCACTGCCTACCAAAATAAAATCAAAGGATATTCAGTATTTCTGCAATATATATCATTAGTCTTTTAGAAATACCCTGACACCTTGACCTGTTTCTTACAGTCAGGGCCTTTAATTGCAATGAATAATCAATATTTCCTGAGCCTAGTGGATGGGATGGGATAATTGTGCAGAAAGCCTGTGTTAACTACATGTGAAAGAGTAATATGTTCTGCTGCTAATGGTGTGTTCTGAGTTTTGCCACTGACCATGGACATCACACTTGAGCCAAAATTTTCAAATTTGCATGTCTTAAGAGAAGCAGAGATTGTCATATTTGGGTGTGTAAGCAGTGTGGTTTTCCCCCAGAGCCCTTTAAAGTATGTCAAGTGGGAGCCTGAGCACTGAGGTCTCTTAATCACATCAGAAGTGTTAACGAAAGAACCTGCTGCAGTGCTGGTTGTAGTCAGAATTGGTGAAAAATAGGGATGGTTTGTTCAGAGCTGCTTCTTTGAAAAGGAATCATTCAGCTTGGACTTTTCAGCCTCATAGTCTGAGGTCTGGCCAGCTGGTGAGACATCTCTAAAAACATGTAGTGTTTTATAAATGTTTGGCATTAGGATGCTGAACAGCTGCTTCTGTTACAAGGGCACTGGTAAGTGGAGTTCCTATTACCTTGCTGACTGAACACAGACATTTCTCATTAAAGACTCAAATCCACAACCTGCTGGTCAGTCTTATGACAGTTTCTTATGAGAATAATATCTGTCTGGTTGGAAGCTCTGGTCTCTCAGTGGGAATTTAGCAAGCTATTTCCATCTGTTGCTGCAGGCTGTGTTTCAGAGTATGGGTTCATTTGTGACTCATGTTTCTTTTCTCTCCTTTCCCTCCCCCTTTCTCTCCCTCATCTTCTTTCCTCTGCAGAGGGGGTAAGAATGAGCCAGAACCAGAGCAACCAATCCCTCGAAAGGTGCAGATTCGTTCTCTCCCTTCCTTGGAGGATATTGATCCAGACGTGTTAGATAGCATGCACTCGTTAGGCTGCTTCCGTGACCGAAATAAACTCTTACAGGACTTGTTGTCGGAAGAGTAAGCACTTGCTCAGTCTTCATATCAGTTGGGTGTCCAGGGGCTGGGATGCTTATGAACCTGGGGAGAGGCAGAGAGCACTTTAACTGATGTCTGTCTCTCTGAGTGACTGGTAAGAACTTCTCACCCTCTGGCTGCTCGTTTGCTGGTGAAGCGTTGGGAGCAAGCACTGAGCCTTTCTTGCTCCATGGGTCAGAAGCTCACAGCCTGACCAGCAATGGGAGGCACTGTGCTATTTCTTCCCTAGCTGCCAAGCCAGGTCACTTCTTTAAAACATGGGCTGCACAGTCCACACGGGGAGGTATCATTGCTGTTTGTGTTGGATATGCCTTTGTTAGAAAATTTTTATTTATTTCAAGCCTATGCCTAAGAGCTGGTGTATCTCCTGAGATGTTAAGAGGGACATGTAGTAGAAAGAGCACTTAAAGGTTCAGAAGACTTGTCTGGCTGCCATTATTGGTTTGGACTTCCTGGGGACACATAACCTTGACTGTCCTGTGCCTCTGTTCTGTGGGTGTAACATGGGAATCTTATTTCCTTTGCTCACTAGCTGCTTCTTGGAGACAGCAAGGGTCTCAAAAGATTTGTGGGTTGTGTATCTAGCTGTCATGTACATGACCACTTCCAACTCATTTAGAATAACTGTGACTATTTTTTTGATGAGAAAGTCTTATGTACATGTTGACCTTTCTTTTCTTTTCAAATGTAAATGGTTTTTTTCTTTTTTTTTTCAGAGAAAACCAAGAAAAAATGATTTATTTTCTTCTGCTTGACCGGAAGGAGAGGTATCCTAGTCATGAAGATGAGGATCTTCCCCCTAGAAATGAAATAGGTACTGCAGACATGACCTCAGTCACCATGAACACATCTGAACTAATTCCTCTTCACCCTTTTTTTAAAATTCTTATTTTATTTTAACTTAAACCCAAACCATTGTTGTTACCTTCCCAGTGAAATGGTGTACACAGCACTGGTGAGAATCCTCAGCCTGGGGCAGGCAGATCTGTTCCATGGTTAAACTAGAAAGTTTCATCTTTCAAGACATGTCTGTCTCACAGTGCATAAACATCCAAGGAGGTCTTAAAAAATGTGCTGTGAACCCACAGGCTGGCTCTATGCAGGCAGATAAGGTTTAGTAGCAGTATAATCTAGAGGCAAAATTTTCTCCTTGTAGTGTTGCAGAGAGGCTGCTCATGGACTTCAGTTAGTAAGAAGCTGTGTAGCTGCATCCCTCTGCAGTTGTATATGTGCACATTATCTTCTCTATAAGTGAATACATGCACTGCTGCAAGTATGAATCATGTAACTCAGCTGGTTTATAGTACATAAATCAAACTTTGATGTTTTTAGACTTAGAAAGATTTTAAAAGCTTAATACACAATAAGATTATGTATCTTATAAAGCTGTTGTGATACCACTTTATTCCTGTTTATTCATTGGCTTTTTAGGGTGCTACTGATCACCACTAATCCAGACAACAGGAAAACTGCTCCCCAAGGAGCTAACTATATAAGTGACTCTTGATGTGCAGACAAATTTAATAAAGGATTAGTCACTTCTAGCAATGAACTGAAACAGAATTTTGCATAGAAGTGTGGAGATTTTCAGGTATTGTTCTTCAGCACTTTGAAGACTAGAAGCAAAATGCCCTATATATATATCTACTAGAAAGCCTGGGATCTCACAACCTTTCAGGGGAGAGCTCTGTGGCACTGCATTTGTTAATGCTTCATTGAATTATTAACCTAGCCCAGTTCCAGGCTCCAGGCCCTAAAATTATGCAGGGAAATCTCTTCTATAGGAGAAGAGATGAAAATTCTTAGTTAACACAGCAATTTTTAAACTCCTACATGGATGGAGCTACAGAGAGCATGTTAGCAGGGATCCTGATGAAGATGGGTAGGTGTGCCAGCTGCAGGTCCTGTGGTCAAAAGCTCCTTGCTCAGTCCAGTTTTGTCATCTAGCACTCTGCTAATCAGCTTTTGACTCAAACAGATTATCCTGCCATGTAAGGACAGCATCATCTTGTTTTAGAAATGCTTTTGTCATAAGAAAAGAAACAAGGTGACTTTAGAATTTTCAAACCCAGTATGTAAGTGGATATGTAGCTATGCCCTAAATGCATCATATATCTCTTCCACGTGATGAAGTGTTTTTGTGGTTTGAACTGAAATATTATGGTCCACTCTTGTATTTTTTGTGCAAGGAGTGAAAACGTTTCCTAACCTAACAGGGAAATACTGACTTATCTATGTGCCTCTCCTGCACATTTGAGCATTATTCTTTGAGTGTTTGTATGTTGTATTTCCTCTTCCACAGGGGGTTTCCACGTCCTCTGTTCCCAGCGGTATCTCTGAGAACATGGGGCAAGGTTTAATTAGGAGCAGTCATGTGTCTGATGAATATCTCATCATTAGCCATTAGCAATATCCTTGCACAAAGAAAGAAAAGCAGAGAAAAAGTAAGTTTAATAATAGCAGCTTGAAGAAGCCGTGTACACGAGAGTTGTGCGTTGTCTGAGCTCTTGCTAAAAAAAAAAAGCACCTGAGGGTATTTTGCTTTTTCCTCTTTGTTGGCATATTAAGTCTCAGGAAAGATGGATGCAGGTAAAAATATGGCCAGCTACAGCTTGCCTTCTCTTCTAGTGTACCTTTGTCTGTTTCAGCTGTATGAAGTTTCTTCCAAGGGCCAAGGAAGGGCCACTTCCAGCATTTTTCATGTGCAACTCATGTGCAACCATTTTCTTTACTTGAAAACATAAGAATGAGAAACTTCTCATTAAAAGAATGGATGTCAACTAATGTCTCCTTGAGAAAAAGGATTTTGTGGGGTCAAATTTCTTAATAAATCAGAGAATAAAAGGTTGGGTCAGAACATATATAAAGGATAGAGATGCCTCATCCAAACTCAGAAGGTGAACCTTTGTTTTCCGTCTTCTGTGAGAAGGGGGATTTCTAATTGGATCATTACCTATATGATTCTATCTTCTTATGTAAAAATCCTTAGGAATGGCTTTGCTTTTCTGCTGTGAAATAAAAGGAAAATGCAGCCTTTGTACTGTCACTGGACTATGGCTTGATTTTTTTTCACCATGTCCAGAGAGTCAAAGAAGAGGAGGGCAAATACTGGAGATTGTCCTATTTTTAATCCTGGGCTTCTGCAAAGTCTTCTACAGCTTGTATGACACTCCTTTAGTCATTATGGCAGGATGCATGTTTATTTAACTAATCCTGTAGTATCTTTAGACTTGACAGTGATGGTGCCCTGTTATTTCTTAATCAGACCCTTCTAAAAAGTATGTACAATACTTGCTAGTCTCAGCCATGTATAGTGTAGGATTGTAGCCAATTTTAAATGGGCATCAAATACCTTTATTAGAAGCTCAACCACATTAATGCAAGCTTTGGATGTATTTTCCATCCAACTTTTGCTGTTCCTGAATGTATAGGTGCATTTCAACACCTGTTCTTTTTGCTTGTTCTCTGTTAGCTTAAAATATAGATTAGAAATCAATATCTTCCAGCATCTTAAGCAGCAAGGACTGATATAAAAGAATCATTTAGCTTGTTAGTGATATCCGTCTCCTCCTCAATTGTTCTGTTGATTCCCTCATGGCCCCTCTGGCTAATGTCCTTCTCTCAGGTTTTCTTTTTGTGATGGCTGCACAAAAGACTGTCATTCAAGTTTTTAGCTAATTCCTCTTCAAATTTCTTCTTTGCTGTCTTTTAAAGCCCAGCTTTAAAAAAAATGGTCTGCCACTTTTATAAATATCACTCAGCTGAATTTCCATTTCTGTTTTGAACATGCATGGATCAAATTGACTTCTAAAATACCTGTTCATAAAATATTTTTCTTGTCTTTTTCTATCTTTCTTGTTTAGCTTCTATTGTCCGAGCTTATTCATCACCATTCTTTTGACATTTGATGCTTTCTTCATCTTCCTTCTTCCTTTCTTTTAAACTGCACTATTTTACCTTCCTTTTTTGTCTGATATCCTGCTACAAAACTGGTATTCATTTTATGTTATATATACACTCTGAACATCGTTGCTGTATGTTACTATGCTGTAGATACACTCCTGAACTACCAGTTGTTCTGTTGCATGAATTCTGTCTCATATTTTGACCTTGCTTGAAGAAGCAGGAGTTTGAAATATCTAAATCTTGTCTCAGCTTACTTTTGACCACTTACACGTATGCAGCTGAAATCATACAGTATGAATGCTTTATTTGGTTTATCTCCCTTTGTTTGTTTTGTTGGTTTTTTTTAATCTCCCTTTGTTAGAGCTTTTTGTGCTCTTTTTTTTTCTTATCTGGAGGTCATTGCCCATACCATTTTCTACTATCTTTTTATTCCTGGATAGAGTTTGAAATGGAGTGAGATACAACTGCACTTTTTTTTCTAATTAATTTTTAAGAGGAACATTATTACTGCTAACACAAAGAATACTTGGGTTATACTGTAATGGGGTCAGGTGTTATCACTAATCCATTTGCATTGCACCATCTTTGCTTATGCTCATTGTTTCAAGGATAAGCTCTGCCTCAAAGAGATCTTGTTCTAAAAAACATGATGTTAGAGAGAAGAAATGAGTACATGGTGGGTGTGAGGAGGGCACGATAATAAAGAGCAGGCAGGAGAGGTAGAATTGTCAAATGTGGTATTTCTGGTTTTACACAGGAATCCTGGCAGAAGAAGAAGCCTTAAGGACTGGGCACTGTGAGCTTCTTTCTAACAGCAGGGGTGAAGGATGCGTTCTTTTACAAGTGGTCACTCTCCACTAAAATTAAAAATATGTCTATAAATAGAGGCAAGGAACTGAAATAGCCCAACTAAGGAAAGAAAATCCTTCTGTATTTTTTTTCTGCCTTTCTCCTGTATACTGTTTTGATGCCATGAGAGGTGTTAGCAATAAAACATCTCAGCAGGTCTGTACTTGGTTCCCTGTTTCACCGTGAAGGGGTGGATGATTTGGCAAGTCACCTTCTGCGATGCATTTTGGTATCTAAACTCTTTCCAGAGCAAGCTAGGTGCTCCTCATAATCTCAGTAAATGTTTGTCAACATCTTTAGAAATGAATTGCCTTTAAATATCTCACTCTTATACCTCAGTTTTCACTCTGCAAAGCTAAAGTAGTACTTTGATATCTCATAGAATTGTTACACAATAAAAAGGGTAAAGCATTTCATTTACTGTAGTAGTAAAAGCTGTATGGTGTGGCTCTCATTGAAGATTTGTCTCAGGTAGACAAACATGTTTAATTTGTAATGCCTTCTGAAGGAGGAAAAATATAAATATGTGAGAAAAACCTGAAATCTAATCTTAAAGATGAAAAAAAAATTATGTGTTTTCAGAGCAGAATGCAATTCTGAATTTAGAGTGCACTCATGTCCCTGTGTCACATTTAATCTGGCTGGCAGAGATGTGGAAGGCAAGCTCTAGCAACCTGAGTACATGCACAGGATCCCTAGATGGCTCATGCTCTGCCTAACAGCTTGTGCTATAGTCCATGCTGTCACCTTGTATCATCCTGTTATTACTGTTATCAGCTTTGTAAGCTAATTTCTGCAAGCTGTGGTATAGTTGTACCTCTATTTTACAGTGCTCATAATACCTTCAGGGCAGTGGCAAGGCTCCTTCTCTCTGCAGGTAGATTGCAAGTTATGTCTTAATGCTTGCAAATTTGGAAGAAGGGAGAGACTGCAGATGTTCACCTCCATCGTGAAGAGATCTGTCTTTGCAGGGGAGGTGTGAGAGTGAAATTGTTGAGAGAGGGTTTAACCAAGCTGCATGAGGTAAGTCACATGGAAATGGAGCTTTGACAGCGTTTTCTTTCCGTACAGATCCCCCCAGGAAGCGTGTGGACTCCCCCATGCTGAACAGGCACGGGAAGCGGCGGCCGGAGAGGAAGTCGATGGAGGTTCTCAGTGTGACAGATGGCGGATCCCCAGTTCCTGCTCGCAGAGCTATTGAAATGGCACAACATGGACAGAGGTGGGTCTGTGCTTCACCCAGGAGCCCTGCCTGCCTGGCTCTGCTCCCCTCTTCTGTGTTGTACCTACACAGGAGCTGTGGGGCTTTCCTGTTCGCACCAGGACTCATTACAACTTCCAGTCACATTTGCAACATGATCTGGCATACAGCAGTGCTTGTGCACACAGGGCCAGAAGTCTTGCCAGGGGCTTAAGGGTTCTGTTTGCTTGCAGCTGTTCCTCAGGAAGCCTCCATGTCCTATGAGCAAGACTCATCTCACCTCTTCTTAATTGTTGAGGGCATGGGCATGCAGTCTAAGCTTGTGATACAGGCTGACTGGGCAATGGGGACACATGAGGGCTTTGGGAGGTCTCAGACACATGTCTCTTGTCAAACAGGATAAATTACCTTCTGTTTGTTCTTCTCTGACTCTAGAGCCTACAGCAGGAATCTGGGTGACTATCTTGGATTAGATTCCTAGCTTTTGGGCACCTGAAGTTAAATGAACACCATGCTCCATGCCATCAAAATTACCTGAATCTGAAAAGCCCTGTCCAGGCATCTGTAGATGCCTCCAAAATGTGCTCTCAGAGCCAGCATGCATCTGAAATGGCACATAAATCACCACATGCTTGTAAAGCAGTGGAAGGTATATAATTTGCCTCTTTTCTATCAAAGAGTCAGTCTTGCGGAGAAACAGCAGAGGAAAATGGTGTGTCCTCAAGGCAAGTTCTGGGAGAGTAAGGGAACTGTGGAAATTCACTTACGTGAACCATGGAAGTTGCTTCCTCAGTCCCTATTAGAGGCCTAAGGGAAGCACATGCATTTGGTTTCACACTTGCATTAATCACTCAATATAAAAAAGACTTCCCATATATGAATGACGATGATGATGATGATGATGCTGTAACTTCTGTTTCTGTTTTGACATAATTTTTTATTTGTTCAGCTCTTAAGATCTGTTTAAAAAAAAAAAGAAAAAAAAAAAAAAAAAAAAAAAAAAAAAGAAAAAAAAAGCCTGCTGTGCCCAGAAGCTCCCTTTGCTGACTGAAAACTGGGAGAAGAACATGAAATAATTTCATAGATACTCTGGAAACCCCTAGAATTACTGGAAACTTTTTCTGGCAATTGTTACAGTTCTGTCTGCAGTGAAGAAAGAGTAGTGATTTCCAGAATCTGTAGGACTTATTTCACACTGGATATGTGGCCTTGAGACTGCCATAAAGACTTCTTGACATATTGTAGGTTGGAAATCTGTCTCAAATATGTGATTTGGTGTGAGGTGTGGGTGAAGGAAATGTTCAGGCTAGGGTGTGCTCAGTGTTCCTAGCAGGCCTCAAAGGAGTAAGGATGAGCACAACACTAACTCCTTGTTCCACCTGCGGTGTTTACTCTGCTGCAGGGAGATGCACGGGACATGAGGCTCCCACAGCCAGGGAGAGGCAAATCACTTTCCCCCACCCCAAGGCTCCTTCACAGGGAGTGTCCAATTAGATGGAGCAAACAGGAGGTGTTAAATTGATCACAGCATTTTCTGAGAGCTGAAACCTTTTCTTCCAGCTCTGAATTTTGAGTTTGGATTCAGAAGCCTGAAGAGGCAAAGCTATGTCCTGCTATCCAGAGTATTTATTTTGCTTTTAAATGTCTCACTCGATTCTGCACACGAGGAAACAGTTGAAGTCAAAAGGTCTGGGATAAGTTCAGAGCAGGAATATATCCAGGCTACATATCAGTAAAGAAGGGCTTTGGCTTAAGGAGGAAGCAAAACCTGCAGGCACAAAAGAGATATGGGGCAATGCATACCACAAGTCAGGAACGGACATAAAAGTGTGATTAAGGTTGGAGAAAGGGATGTAATAACACCATGATTGATGATGATGGGCATGGTAGTGCTTGTTTTCGAAGGGGTTAAAGGGAAGATGTTATTTTACTCCACGTGTGAGCCTCCATAATTCATCCCATCCACATCCAGAGATGACAACGGCACATTTTGTGTTGCTGGCAGCCAGTCGTTTATAACTCCAACTGGCTTCATTAACGAACCCCACTGCATGGGGAGTGTCTGGAGACCACGCATTGCTGATGGGGCACCATCTGTCAGAACAGTCAGTAACACAGTGACAAGTGCCTTCCACCAAGAATGGGGAATTTTTAATGGCTAGTTGCATATTATATTCCATGAAATGACCCACTGACAGTGGATTTTACAGTAGTAGGGTTTAGATCCCCAAGGCGGATGCTTTTTTAAGAATTACTTTTTTTTTTATCTCAAGAGACAACTGTTCAGTGCTTTTATCCTACAATGCTGGGAAGATTGACCATGGAATCAGGCTTCCTGTTTAGACACAGATGACTTGTGTAAACATCTGGAGACACTGTGCCATTGCTTCTTCCTTGAGCTGACAAAGATACACTTCTAACCAGTGGGCAAAACACACCCAAGTGTCTTGTGATTTATTCCTACTGTCCCCTTTCCCAGTAGTAAACAGATGTTTGCTTGCATAAAGAGGATTTATGTTACAACCTAGGGTTTACATGTCTGTATCATGGTCTGTGCTTTTGGTAACCATGTGGAGGCCCTACAAGTGTCTGGTCTTAGCTTGTTTAGGACATATCTTTCAATGAAATTTAAAATTTGGCAGCCTCCAGCCCTACAGGCTGAGAAAGTATTAAGTGAAAAATGTAATCCTTCAATTACTTGGTTTTGAATAATGGACAAGGGAAACTCACACAAAAGCTGCTTGTGGAGCTTACAGGCTCCTTGAAATGCTTGTATTGACCTCTCCAGGTGTTCTCCAATGGATCTTTATAAATGGCAAAGTTGGTATGCACAAACTCTAGCCCATCTAAAACTGGTGACTAAGTTTTGCTAATTTTTGGGTTTCCCTGCTAGTTGTCAACTAAACAGGTTCCTAATTATGTCTTAATTACTTCTGCTGTTCCAGTATACCCACCTCTCAGACTATCTGGTATTTCATTGAAATGTCAAAAGAAAAGAAGTAGATTCTGAGCTTAGTTTAACTCAGCTAATTTGTCCCTTGTGCTCAAATCACACAGGCTAGGAAGAATTCCATGGGAGCTAGAATCCGGTGGGGATATGCCAGAAATTTTCAGCAGCTTTGCTGTGAGGGTCCAAAAACCATTCTAAAATGGGCTTCATTAACTATTCATTTTCTTCTAGTTTTTGAAGTGGAGAGCTTGCATGAGAGATCAGCTAACATTAGGAAGCAGTGTTCTGTGAAACAGTGAAGCATATTACCAGTGAAATATATTACAGAGAGCTGCCCTTTTAGCAAAGCACAGGGAATTTCACTTCTAAGCTGCAGGGATTCAGACCCAAGATGAGAAAGAAGGACATTTCTCTATACACTGAGTATAGGGAAGAGAGCTGGGAGTTAAGTGGTAATAGACCCTACAAATTAGAATACAAAATGGATTATTGTTCCTCTAAGAAGCTCTGTGGTCTGATTTTACCCTTTTCTGAGAGCATGTTTAGTGTTGAGGTCTTCTGGAAAAGTCGTGAGTAATGAATGCTTTGCAATTAATGCCTTCAGGCGTGTTCTGTTTTCACTGTGACAAAGTAGGTGGTACCTGGGTTTTAAATTGAATAAAGGAGAGCAGGGTTTACAAGTATGCATGGGGGAAGTAATCTTAGACCTCGGAAGTCAGGGGAAGATAATGAACTTGAGCACTGTGTAGGCGTGAGCCATGACTGTAAAGCTAAAGAAAGGTTTTTCAGAGCATTGCTTAAAAAGGGGAGGATGGGTTGGGGGGCTGGGTGTCCAGCATTGCTACAGGTGACTCTCTTTTATAAAAATGTCCACACTAGTAACTGTGTTTTCTCGCTTTGTTCCTGCCATAGTAAAACAATGTTCAGTAAAAGCCTGGATATCTCTGAAGCCAATCCCAAATTCAACAAAGAAGAAAGGTATAAACACTGACAATATGTTCCTCTCCTCTACCTCACTGCTGAGACCTTAAAGATGCAGTACTTACCTTCTCTGTGTGGGGACAGAGCTGTTCTCTCTTTTCTCTTTAGAGAGAAACAAAGAGGGTGGGATATTTACAGCTCCACACTGTGTATATTTTTGTACAGTACCATTCATTTGAGGCTATCCTCAATGCAGCCTGGGACTGTACCAATGATTTCCCCACTAAAATTTCATCCTACTGCTATTTCTGGTTCAGTTCTGCCATGAGTAGAAGTTCTACCCAGGGTAGAAGATTTATTTGCTTAAGACTTCTTTGGGAGGGACGTGAATATAAACACTAGGACAGCCCAGAATGTTCCACTCTCAGCATTAGAAACGGCAGCACAACTGAGTGACAACAGTGGTAGGAAACTTTGGAAATTCAGTCTGATAGACAAAATATTAAGGACCTCTGGTAAGAGACAAACTGTCTAAGACTACCCAGAGGACACAAGAGGAAAACATGACTGAAAACGGGTGTTGGAGAATTATTGTAATCTAGAAGTTCAAGTGACAGATGCTGAAGAACAACAGAAAGAGTAACTCCCAACTGTCAGCAGAGGCACAATGGAAGACAGGTAGGCTACCATATTTATGGATTTTGAAAGGACTTATGTGGGTCCATGAACACAAAAAAATAAGATCATACTTTTGTGAAAGTTTTTAGTGTACATGTTGTTTCTAAAACATTTTGGTCTTAGAGGAAGAGAATTTTTCTCTGTGTTGAAAACTGGTATCCAAATGGCTAACTCTTCATCAAAATGTAATCCTTACACATTTTGGACAACACACTTAGCTTACCCAAAGGTTACAAGTATAGCATATGATTCAAGAAGGGAGAAGCAATAGCTTCCTTAAAGGAAGCAATGGACTTGGCAAGCATTCTTATTTCCATTTCCCCTTTTCATAGAAATCTTTCTGTATAGAGATAAAGGTGGCCTTTAAGCCTCAAGAGATTTGCAGGATGTGTGAGGGACTGTTTTGGCCTTTTGCAGTCTGAGACAGTCTTCTGTGGTCAGCATTTCAAGTCCTGAACCTGCCACAGTGAGGAACATCATGTATCTGCAGGAGAGATTGTGCCTCATATGATGTGTAAAGCACCCTCTCTAAGGTGCCAGAATACCAACAAGCATTGGATTGGACATGAATTGTTAGCAACCTTGTAGTTCCACAGCCATGAAAAAGTAGTGATTATACAGCCTTTAGTGGCTGGCCTTTCCTGGACTGTTCATGTTTCATGAACTGTTTCATGGACATGGAAATTCCGCTTCCTTTCTCTGACACTTCCTATATATAAGTTCTGCTCTTGAACATGTGGCAGTTCTTGCATTAAAAGTTAATCTAAAATTACGCCAAAGATGAGCTTTTTCACAGTAATTAGGAATCAGGTCCAGTAAAAGAGATGCAGAAATTGTATCTGTGACAGGAGAGGAGTCTTTCAGCAGATGTTCTGAGCACCGTTCCTTCTCCCTCTGTCCTTCTCTGCCGGCTGCTACAACTATGTTAGGAGCAGAAGAAACGACACTTCCATATCTTCTGTGGGAATTTCTTAAATCCACATAGGCACTTTGTGTTCCCTCTCAAAGGTGGTGTTTTTCAGACAACAGGAGGAGAAGTTTAGAGCCCTGCAATGAGGATCACCCACAGTCCTGATCATTGAAGGACTAGGCTGAAATTTTGAGGCCCACATTCTCTGTGATCTTACCTCCCTCCCACTTCTAAAAGTTCAAATGAAGGACCTCAGTGGTCAGAATGTGAGAGAACCTGGATGCTAGAACTGTGCACAACCACATGATAGGAAGGGATAGGCAGCAAAGAGGACCCCAGCCAAATAGGGTCACATAATCAGGGTGGCCATTAAATTTTTGTTCAGTGTTTTAATTGTCCAATTTTATGATACCTTTTTTAAAGGAATACTGCATCTTTAAGGGTCCCTTCCCTCTAGATGCACATGGTTGTCTTAGTAGCTGAGGCCACTGTCCCTTTCTTTTTCTTTCTTTCACCCCCTCTTTCAGTGCTTCTCTTCTTCTGTATCTGGGTTGCTGCAGCTCCGTAGTTCACTTGCTTCGGTATTACAGGGAATGCACATGTCTGCGCTTCTGGGTCTATTGTGTCCTGGGATTGTTCATTTTTTTTAAACCT
Source organism: Aegithalos caudatus (assembly GCA_013389925.1). Lineage (NCBI taxonomy): Eukaryota > Metazoa > Chordata > Aves > Passeriformes > Aegithalidae > Aegithalos > Aegithalos caudatus. Next base: position 60,259 of record WEIU01003392.1, on the reverse strand, counting down.
CATTTCCCCTTTTCTTTACCCTATTGTCAATTTGCTTTCCATTCTCTTTGTTAACCTCTTCAGTGCCTTCCCTGTTGGGAAAATGACTTGAAAGAAACATTATTGAACCTTCTTGCACCCATTCTATTTACATTTTACTATTCTGCATGTGTGAATATGGGTGTATTTTCTGTATAAATATACACACAGGTTCCAGTATATACAATGGGTGTCAATTTGCTCTTCTCAGTTACATCACCGTAGATAGATTGGTACAGGTACAATTGAGGACAGCATTTGTTCCTAAATATATATGGATATTTGTATATATATGAATTAGGTCTTACCCAAATTTGCACTCCACAGGCTGAAATATAAATGGAGTGTCACTCAAACACATGAAAAAGAACTTACTGTAATGCTTCTTTCCACTTCTCTATCAATGCATAGCATAACAGCTTTTTTGTCCTATTCTGACTACATTTTCATTTTGACTGTGCTCAAAACTTCCTTGGTGGCTCAGCCCAGCACTTGCAATGTTGATGTAACTGGAGGCATGGCTAGTTGCACTGAGCAGTAAACTGTGAAATCTACTGGGCATATATTAAATTTGGCATTTCTGTCTTGTGGCGAATGGATTTTCCTCACCCAGCCAGCGGTAGCTCTGGCAGCTTGGGAGCCCCTTATTGAAAATGGAGGGAATGAGAGAGAGAAAGTGACAGAGAGGAAAAAAAACATTGCATCCAACTTGAAAATAATTTGGCTTAATAACACCAAGCTGGTTTTTTTTATTTCTAATCTAATCTTTGTTAATGTGAGAAGGTGGTAACACTTTCCTGAGTTTGCTTACCTGCATCCCTAAAAACTTAATAACCTGACTATTCTAATTCCATTTTGAATGCTTTAGTTAGTAGATAAAAATTAAGAATACTAACATTTTCAATTGTCACTAGCCTTCAAAGTCAAGGTGCCAGAGATTCAGTCTGCTTTTAGAACTGCTTTTTCAGACTCTTTTCAGCACAGCATTGATTTATTCTCCATTCACATTTGAAAGATTTCCTTTGCAACCTACAAGACCCAGAGACTGAATTTATTTTAAATGAAAAATGAGATCCTGGAGCACAAGATGGCATCCACAGAGATAAGTGCTGGGTTGCTGAGCTGGTACGTTCTAGCTGATCTGAATTCCTGACTATAAGACCATCATGACTAATAAGGCAGTATCAGAGCAGATTCACAGCTTGAGCTACAATCTTGTACCCTGGGCTCCCAAGCTGGCTCAGAAATGCAAGCTTTAATAACCAATACATTTCACAGTTCATTCGTGGCCAAAAAAAAGTACTTCTTACCAGGCCAGCTTGGGGGACAGAGGGACACTGCACTGAACAAACTGGGGACAAAAAGAACAATTTCCTGGATAACAGTGTGATATAACTGTGCCTTATGTAAGAGGCAGAGAAGAAATGCAGCATGAAGTATGAACCCCATTGCTCTGCTGGCTGCTTTAATTGGGATTTGGCTGGGAATATTTTTTTGCAGCCTTATTATGTGCCTCTCCATATTCCCCAGTGCCAAAGTTTGATGTGTCTGCAATATGTGAGTGGGACAAAAGTTGTTTTCTGATCAATGAAACTGTCCCCCTAGTGTTCCTGGTCTCTGGAAAGACTTAGGCACCGGTGGCAATGATTATGACCATTCAGTTCTCTGAACAGTATTTCACTCTGCTTTTCCTACTCTTCTCTCCACCTGCCTCTGCACCCCTCTCTCTTTCTTTCTCTCTCTCCCTCTCTATTTTCCCTTTCCGAGGATGGCGAGTGCTGATCCATTGGGGTAAGCTCTAGTTTTGGATTATTCCTCTTGCGGGACCTGTTGTAACTTTGTAGAGAAACTTTTCATTTGCAATTTCCAAATACAATACAGGCTGATACACTTCAGTGACTGAGGCTTTACAACAGGGAGAGAGAGAGAGAGATGTGGGAAGAAGCATTTTTGGTGCTTTTGTGTGTGTTTGTGTGCTTTTATGTTGGAGTCACACTCCATATAATTTAATTTTGGGTTCTTTTTTTGTTCTCTTATTTGTCCCTCTACTTCAATGTCTGTGGGCACATCCTCAGACACTGTGCAGATACCAGACACCTTCTGAGAATGAAACCTGTTCCTCATTTAGCACTTTTGTATCTGTTTGGTATTTTCCAGTTAATTTGGATCCTAATTTATCCAGTTTTCTTATTATTTTTTTTTTCTCTTTTTTTTTTTTCCTTTTTTTTTTTTTAATGAAACTGAATTCCGTCCATGCTATGAAAAAATGCTGGGTATTCCCTCTCTTTTTAGAATATGTTTTCTTAAGAGGTGAACAGATGGCCCTAGAGACAGATATATCTTCAAAGCTCTGTATTTTCAGTAAAGGCAGTATAGGTACAATTAAGAATACAATCATGCTTCAAATTAAAGTTCCATTTATAAATACTTAAGAGAAGGAGAATATTATATTAATAAATGATTTAATAAAACTATTGTAATAGATCATTACAGACTACAGTAAAAACTTCTTGAGAGAGTACACATTGAGAAAACTAATTAGCACGAGTAACATTTACTTCTCATGTTTGCAGCGTGCTTCAGTATCTGTTAACTCTTTCTAAACCATTTATAAATGGAACTTTAGTATAATTGGGCAATTAAGGAGGGTGGTGCTGTTCAACATCACCATCTCTATGGGCTGAAAGGAAAAAGTGTGTTGTCAACACCTGCGCTCCTTCCTCTGTAAGGCTTTATCTTACATGTGGTTGTTACCATGGGCAGACCTTCTGACTCAAGCATGAGTATTCCCAATAAGAGCTGTCACAGTGGTTTTTGCATGGTTGGGACTCTAAGACAGTGGAACATCCAAGGTATTCTATACATATTTCCTGAATCAGGACGTGAGGAAGCACAGTTTGTACCTTTCAGACACCCAAAAGGAAGAGTGATGAAATTTAACACAGCCTGACAGCTCACCTATTGCATGTTAATTCTGGACATTGTCAGGAGTCTCAAGTTTCAGTTTAGATTTTTTTAGCTTTGAGTGAGCAAGGAAAGAGGAGTATCAAATTCCACCCAGTTTGTGCTTGAAGCAAGTAAGAGGTTGGCTGGATATTTTCTGGAATGACTTTCAAAACCGCACATGGAATCAAACCAATTCAAAATTTCTAAGGCATTTCACCCAGGGACACAAGTCTGATGCATCACTGCACGCTGCATGCATGCTGCAGGCTCCCCTTCTTGGAAGCATGGCTCCAGCTTGACCAGCTAAGAGGCTGTATTCAGCATCCTGGTAAAACTGTGCTATGAAAGCAAGTTCTGCTGGGACTGCAACAAGGTACCAAACTTGCCTTGGATTGTAAGAAAAAGTTCTAGGAGATGGTTGTTCAAAGAAGAAACAAATGTCAAATTCTGACCTAAATGTTAAATTTGTGCTGTGAAGCCTTTATGTTCTAGCAGGGGCACTTTTTAAATCATTTGGGAACTGATCTGAGAGAAGGGATGCTCTGTACATGTGCTACATGTGTGGTGCAGTTACCAGGCCAGCTGTGCTCTCCTGTCTCCTGTTTCTCTCTGTCTGCACCTCAGCCGTGTCAGGCTTCAGCCCTGCACCTCTCAGGAGATTCTGCATTCTCTGAAACCAGCTGGAAACTGGATTCAAGCCCCTCAGTTTCAGAACACTGGTCTGACATGAACTGGGCCTCACATGGCTTCCTCTTGATAGAAGCTGGCTAAAATGAGTACAAAATTACTTTAAAAGGAAGGGCCTTTTAACTTTGACACTTTGAATTATCAAATAGATTGAATAAGGTATAAAATCATCACAGCTACAAACTACAGCCCACACGTGCGCATTTCGTTTCAGTCCTTTGCCTCACTCTTTCATAGCTCAGCTGTCTCCAGGTTATTGTCAGTCTGTGGAATGGGAGGACTAGCCTGCAATGATCTCAGTGTCCACCTTATGTTTAGAGTGCCCTCTGCATCTTCTCCCTCCTAAACCTTGGGTCTGCCTCCCTTATGTTCTGGGGTTTTTGAATTCCTCCCTCCAGGCTTGTCAGATCAACTGTGTCACTTTGTAAGGGACTAAAGAGTCTCTTCTTGGGTCTCTAAATCTGGCAGTTGTGTTTGAGGGAATGCTCTTTATCTGAGCAACTGCACTGTCTTCCCTGCTCATATTTTCAACAACCTTTTGATGACGTCCATTGAGGTAGTGCACAAGCATTCAGGAATGCAAAACACAGAGCAAAATGAGTCACACGCAGTGTTCACAGTTTCCTGGATTGCTGCATTTAGTATTAAGTTATTGGAATAATTATAGATTTAATACTTGCAGTAACATTTAATGCCTGTAAAGACTCTTAGGAGGTTACTCACTAATAAACACTTCCCACTAAATAAATTTATTTCTTAGCCATGGAGATGATGTCGTACATCTTTCCACACATAAGACATAAGAGTCTGCCATACTAAGGCTGCCTGTAGGACCTCAAACTTTCATTTTCTGTTGAGAGGGCTAAAAATTTAAATTTCTGTTCTTTCATTACAGCATTTCAGCATATTGCAACATTTTCATTCCTTTCTTTTGGCCTTATCCCAGTTCTGTCCACCTGACTCTGAGATACAGGAGCAGTGCATGTGTTGGGGTTTTTTGTTTGGGTTTTTGTGGTTTTTTGGGGGTTTTTTTGGTTTTTTTTTTGTTTGTTTGGTTTTTTTTTTGGTTTTTTTTTGCAAACTGAATTACAGTATTGCTCAGCTGAAATGATCTTGATGAGAGGGACAAATCTGTCATTTTTGCTTGTTAGCACTTTTTGTACTGGAGTACAGAACCACATAGTAGGGCATGGTACTGAGTTTTTATAGCCAGTTGAGAATCATGTCCCATTTGTAAAGGTAAATTATGGGAGATTTGTTAAATTGAGGACGATGCAAGGAAAATCTCCTCGGTCTTGGTGTCATATCCCATACCACCACTTTCCGGTGAAGGAGGAGGAGTTCTGAAAATGTTCAGCTCTCTTTTCATCCCAACACTTAAATTGAACACAGGCTTCTGTAAACTCTTTCCACTGCTCCTATATACAATTTCCAGTGTGGACAAACTGAAGCTTGCTATAGGGCCTACTTTACTTCTTAACGTATTTTGCATGTAAATCAGCAGCAGAAATAAATCTTGTTCAATAGCAATCATGTGGATATTGAATGCATTTCCAGGAGGATTTCATACTAACTCTCTCTTATGTCCCCTGCCTCAGGCTCCTAGGCTGGATGAAAGCACAGTACTCTACAGCTATTTTTCAAATATTGCATGCAATAAAGAATAGGGAGTTGGGAGGTGGGAACTGCCATATTCTGCCCTACATGTGTGTGATTATTTTTGTAAAAAAAATAAGAGGCAGTGGGGTTGGGAAGGGATAATTCAGGACTGTTGTAAACACCTGAGTACAAAAAGGAAATAACAGAATGCAACCTTTAATCAAGTGTCCTGGAATTCAGGTGAGTGCCAGAGAGGACTTCACCACCACCATTAAGAGTTGGTGGGAACATCTCCTTTAACTTGGTGTTTAACTGCATCTCTGGGCACCTGAATGCCTTCCACTTTTGTCCAAAATAATCTATAGACTCCTCTTGTAATTCATGGTCTGGAAGAAGCTTTTCCTGATGATTCATGCAAGGAACATTTTAACTAAATGGACTTCCCATCTGCACAACACATCTGTGGTGCAGTCAGCTACTTCACTTACAGGAAAGGCACATACAGTAGTCTTTCAAAAGTGGGGCAGACAGTTCTCCCCTTAAAATTACTTTGCATAAACCTTTATGAGTGCCCCAGATCCTGATGGTACAAATTTAGGCTTAATCTAGCGCAAAAGAATGCCAAGAGTGAGCCTCTAGTTTTTTACTGCTGCTCTATGATGGGCAGATTGCAGCAGGGTACAGGAAAAACCCAAGTGGGGATTTTCTGCATAGAATGAGTGCCCCAGATTTTCATGGTGTCAGTTGAGACTTAATCTGGTCCAAAAAAGCATGCTGTGAGTAGGCTTCTGGTGTTCACCTGTTTAGTGTCGTGGACAAACTGCATTGGGATACAAAGAAAGCCATCAGGACAGAGGATACAAGTAGAGAAAACAGAACCTGCCATTGTGTTTTGGTATAGCTTTCTCTTTCCTTAGAAATATTTCCCCTTCTGCAGTTCACATATTTTTAAAGAATTCTACTACTCAAATTTATTTAATACTGTATGTCTGGGAGACCATTTTAGAGACCACTTTTTTTGTTTTATTCTACAACAGCAGAAGTGAGTAAACTGATACAGTTCATGGTCTATATTTGTTTTATATTCTTACATATAAGCTGACTTCAAGTATCTGACCTGTATCAATTTTTAATGTATGTGTGTGTAAACACAGACACATACTAAAACACGTACACCCATGCACTCTGTTTTCTTCAGGAATTTCACCTCTTCAGGTTTTTTACCTGAAGGCAAGTAATTGCTTTCATGGCTCTTATAATAGGTAGGTTATTATAGGTAGGAAACATTGGTAGTTTTGCTGAGTTGACATATTGCTGCATGGTGGTTGTTGAACAAATAGGCTCTTAGCCAAATCCCTTCCTGTAAGATGTTTCAGTCTTCAAGACAACTTTCTTTCTATTTAAAAAGGATACAAAGCAGCTGCCTCTGGGCCTCACTCATGTGCAGGCACACATAAGGTTGTGGGGATTTTTCTGCAGGGCAGCCCTCCTAGAAACTTCTTCTGCTGAAATGTTTGTGCAATCTGGCCTGTTTACTCTTCCACCATGTTTAGCATAGCACATTTACACGTTTTATTGCCAGCAGCCAACATTTTTCATAGGTGGCCTTTGCTGGAGAGCATAAGATCAGTAACAGTATAGGTGACCTTGTCAGCAGATAGGAGAGTTCACTCTGCCTTGATTGGCCTCTTTCCAAGGGCACCTGAGCTCTAATTTTGATATTAGTAAAGTCAACAACAAAAGCAGGACTCATTTTCCACAGAGAAGACCTGGCTTGCTTAATGCAGCAGCAAGAAGTCTCACTGGAGAGCAAATAGAGTGAAATCCATCAGTGAGAAGCTGCAAAGGGCTAAGCCAGTGCAATCTTAGATTTCAGTGGGAAGTCATCACATAAGAAATGATTGTGTGCTTCAGTCAAGGAGTCTTGGGGTTTTAATTATTATCTGGAAAAACTCCCTACCTTTGTGCCTTGTACACATGGTGCTTTTCCTTTTTTTTTGTGACAGAGAAAGTCTCGTTTTGTAACTGCCAGCACTGTGCAAAGCAGAATTCTTATCATAAGTGTCTTCCATCCTTTTGAATTGAGCTGTTCAACTTACACAGAGCAGACCTAGTAGCTTCCACGTGCTTGCAAAAGACCAAAAAGAAAGTAGTAACTGCCTCAATTGGAAGGAATTATTTTCCCTGAGCAACTGCATTTCTTTGATTGGAGGGGGGAAAACTGAAAAACGTGACAATAGTGAAAGGAAAGAAAAGAGTTACGTCCTTTTCCAGTGACAGCCTCCCTCCTCCTCCTCACTTCATGCCTGTGCCTGTGGTGGCTGGTGTTCAGGGTTGTTACTTGTCTGAGTGTTCTGAGGGATGTTTTCCTTGTTGTGTCCATTCAGGTCTCGGTCAATCAGCGGAGCATCGTCTGGGCTCTCCACCAGTCCTCTCAGCAGTCCAAGGGTAAGTGGTGCTGCTTCAAGATCTGTTGGTCCAATCCACTCACACATGCTTGATGCTTTTTGACATCTGTTGCTCCAGAGCTGTGGCTCCTAGCTGGGATGTTTTGCTTTTCCTTGGCAGCTTGTAAATTTTCATAGGTGGTGAGGGAAATGTTACTTACAAATGTAAGTGGAGAATTTCTCATACATGTTCCCTGCACTGTTAGCAGGGATCTCACTGTGCCCCTGCCCTTTTTCAGTCTCATAAGCACACAGAATAACATTGCTATGAGTAAACATTCCATATCCAGCTGAGGTGTGCATACAGCCTGGTTTCAGAACAAATGGTCAGGAACCATTACATAGTTGCCTTCAATTAGGTCACAGTAGAGCACCAAATCGTGCTGGTTATCTTCTGTTTGCCTCAGAATAGCTCATACTAGGAAGTCAGAGAAAATAAATTACACAAATTTGAGGGCTAGCAAATTTGAAAGGAAAGTAAGAAGTTGGCTGGTGAGGATGAGTAAAGAACATTTAAATTCCTATAAATAAGGTACTTCCACATGCCCTTTTTAAGCATGCAGTGAACTAAATGTTGGTACTCAACTAAAATTGCTCAGACAGTACAACACATGCTTGATAGTACATTTGTTGCAAAGTTGTAACGGTTTCTAAATGTAATCACAGAGGCCTCCCTCTTCTTTAGGGATGAAAGTGAGTATTCCTAGTGCTTGAAAAGGTCAGCTATGTCACTTTAAGGCTGCAGTGCCTAACAAAAGCCTAGACCTCGTCAAAAAGTCCATTGGGCTGTGACAGTGCATGTTACCTCCATGTCTGGCCCAGATTCTCGGGAGGATTTCTACACACCTCCCATGACTTCATGAGAAGATGCTGCCCCCTGTTAGAAATTTATATAGTCCATGTCTTAGGGTATGGATACATCTATGGTTCTACTCTTAGTGACATGGATCTAACATCAGTGTTTCAAGTATTTGAAATTGCAGTCCACCCTAATATTCTGTGTAATTCTTGTGAATAAAGAATGCACTGTCAGCTCTCAGTTTATAGTCTAGTAAAGCTTCCAGCACTTTGCTTGATTGAATTATTTTCTGAAACCTATTTTGGGCTCCTACCAGTTGTTACCCTGTTTTGAAACCAGCATAAGTGTTCTTGTGGTCTCCAATATGGTTTTAAAGTCCTAGGGATCAGTGAAGATCCATTTCCTTCTTTCTGCACTGGGATTCCTGGTTGCCAGTGGAATGGAGAAGAGGTCTGAGAACTCTTATGCCACTGCAAAAATGTACCGGAAAAGAGGATGGAAACAGTTTTGTGCACAAAATAAGCATCCAGTGAAGCAAACCCAAACCTTGATTTCATTAATTGATCTCTTGGGATCAGTTTCTGACATCTGAGTAGGACAACATCAAAGAATAAGTTTGACAAGATCTATCCCATAGTCACTGTATCTTTCCATTATTATTTAATAGGCAGTTGATTAAATAGTCTTCAAAGGGATTTAGCAATCAGGTGGCATTTTCAGCAGATCATAACGATATTAAGGCAGGTCACATTTGAGGCTTAAAAGAAAATGTTGGAATAAAAATCATACTTTTTAAACGTCCTTACCTATGCTTCTAATAGCACCTTAGATTATTGAAAGAGAACATACTTTAAAAAACAAATACACCTTTCACTTTTTGCACTGCTTAGGTTCTGTTCTATGAGGACTTGAATTCAGCAGCAAATAAAAGTTCTCAAATTTCACAAGATCTTGCTAATGATGTTCCACATTGCACCAGCTGAAATCGAGACCTAATCTTGTTCTTCATTTCATTATTAAATATGTGATAATTGAGGGTGCCTCTTCAGATTCTTAATAGCTTAAGGAATTGAATCTTACTTTATTTCTTTCAAATCTGTTTCATAAACCATCATACATGTAAGACAGGAAAATTGCAAGGAAACATTTGTAATTAACAGTCTTTGAGTTTTATACATTGGTGTCATTTGCAAATAGTAAATAGTTAGATGCCAGTAGTGACTTCCACAAATTAACCATTTTCCTCATATTTTTTCCTTCCTTGCTTGTTGACAATGAGAATTTAGCAACATTGCAGACTTAGGTTTAACTTTACAATCCTAATAGTAATACAAATATTTTGACGTACTGATTTTCTTTTAATTTTGATGCCCTAAGCCTAATTATGAAACTTTGATGCAGGCAGCTTAAAGATACAAGTCTTAAATACATTTCTGCAGTTTTTTAAATATGGCAACATTGTGCTAATCCACCACACCCAGGAAGGAAACTCCCTAGTGAGTGTGTTTACCTGGGACTGAGATTTGAGGCAAGGTTACATATCCATGGTATGTCTGGTTAGTTCTTGATTACGGCTTTTAGGTGTCAAGAATGGATAATAATAATGGTGATGGTGTAATTTTTCATAGGTAATATTTCACAGAAATCAGAATCTAAATGTAGACCAAAGCTGTTCTATTTTTACAATTATTCCAGTACTTTTAATCTAAGGTGATAATAGCAATGATTTGTAAGGACATTTTTTGTTTTGTTTTAAATGTGATTTTTAGCTTGCTAATATCCCTTAAAAGGCTTCTACCCTTCCAAGTCTGTCTATTGCTGTTTGCTGTCTAAGTATGAATGTTTTCCCAAAATACCTCTTACTACGTGTAAATGTTCCTGTTTGGGAAAAAAAATCATAATCCCATTTTGATACCTCAGTGATGGATTATGAACTTTGCTTGTCTTTTTTCTTTTTAAACTGTGTCTTACAAAACAATGGCTCCCCCAACCCTCTTCTTAGACTTGGGACCTAATGGCAAATATTGCTGAGACTTTATGACAGAAATTCCAGTTATCAAGCTAGCCTTCAATGCAGTGAGGGATGTTGGAGGAGAAGCATAAAGTCTGATGGAAAGTATTCTCTTCCCAGATAAATAAATTTACCAGGCCTTACCAAAGTTTTTGCTGTAGCAGTTTAAAAATCAAACACCAGTCTGAGTTCATATATTTCTCATGGTGTTGTGTGCTCTGAAGCTTCCAAGTGAAGGCTGAGCAATTTAACCTTCCAGGTCAGGGAGGAGAGTAGGTGCCCAGGTGGCATCACTCTCCCTTTTCCCCCTCTTTCTGCAATGGGTGGCTGCAACTGGTGCGTTACCCAGCCAGGGGTGAAGTGGAAGGAAAGAGGTTCTGACTGGTGTGTGCAGTAACTGTGTGTATCCCCTGCCACTCTGTATGTATCACACACCTGTACTGAGTCTCATCTCTCTACTGGGTTTGCATATGGGCACATGGAGCTGAAAGAGGTGGTCCCGTTCTTGGCACATCTCAATTTGTCTGTGGCTTGAGTGGTTCTTCTTCCCCTTCCTCACCTCCCTACAGCATCGTGCTTCTCTCACTGCAGGGCAATCAGAACAATCCCAGAGAGATGGCATTTCTCTCTTCTTTTTTTTTCTTGGTTACTTTCTTTTTTTCTTTTTTTCTTTTTTTTTTTTCCTTGTTCCTTTGTTGTACTTTTCTTTCCGTTGTTTTCCTTTGCTGACACGTGGTTGGTTAATATGATGAAGCCTGTTATGACACTGTTGTTCTTGCTGCTGCCGCTGCTGCTGTTGTTGAATATGCTGTGTTCCCAGCTAACTGCATGTCTTTTTTTTTTTGTTTTTTGTTTGTTTGTTTTCGTTTCTTTGCAAAATCCCTCCCCCCCACTACCCCTTCACCTCCATCTCCTGTGTCTCCTTGTGACATGGTGCATCTTTGTGACTCGGATGGATTTTATTCTGACTTTCCTTTCTCTGCTCGCCCGCTCTTTGCGTATTTCACTGTTTTTGATGTGCATGGACACTCTGCGTCTGTCTCGTAGCCTATCAGAAAGTTCTTCATCCCCCCTCAGACCTCCGACCTCCCTTTCTCTCCCCGACCCCAAGTCTCCTTGGACCCTGATGCTTGTAGGAACGCCTCCAGGCCTGGACATGTACTCCAACCAAAGCCAGCACTTCAGCCCAACCCAAAGACGCAGACTTTGCCATCCAAGAGCAAATTGGCTGAAAAACCACTCCAGTCTACTAAATCCAACCCACTCCCTGCCAGCAATACCAGCGTTCCCTCTTCCCAGAACAACCCTGTGCAGAACGCTCAGGGCCGCTCGCCTGCTGCCGGCTTTAACCCACAGCTGGCTGTTCCTAAAGTGCAGACCAACCCTATGTCTCCTGTTAGATTGCTCCCTTCTAGTACTGACCCAAGCACCAAATCTATCCCCATCATACAGGTCACCCCTCACCCCTCTCCAAGGGGAAGTCCCCTCCCTACCCCCAAGGGGACACCTGTTCATACGCCAAAGGAGAGCCCAGCAGGCACACCCAACCCAACACCACCATCCAGCCCCAGCATTGGAGGAATGCCTTGGAGGACACGGCTCAACTCCATCAAGAATAGTTTCCTGGGGTCTCCTCGCTTCCATCGTCGGAAATTACAAGGTGAGTGCTCACCCAGACGTACAGGGTGGTTCTGATTTGGGCAGACATTCAGCAGGAATTTCATACCTGTCTGTGGCTCTACAAATTCTGCATACCAAAGACTGAATATTGGTGTGGAAAATGAGAGTGATAGCATCAGCCAAGCCCTAAGCCACATGTGAACAGGCTCTGTTGTGCCATTGCCCCTGCTCCAGCAGCACCTCTCGAGCCCACTTCACACTCCAGCCATGCAGCTCTTAGTATCCCTGTTGTGGCTCTTAGACTGCAAGAAAAATCTGTCTTCAATTTCTTCACTTTGCAAGTGAACCTAGGGCTCAGCCATTTCCCCTGCGGCTGTGCTCCACTGCCTATTCACAGCCACAGGCTGAGCCTTGTGCTAAAAAAAAAGACAGCCAGAGGCAATAGGCTGAAATTGTCCTTCTGAAGCACAGCTTTTTTGATCTTGGTTAATGCTTTTTTTTGCCTCCTTTGGTAATTGGTGCAAAAATCTCCTTAATACAATCAGTGGTTTCATATCTGCTGGCCTACTTCAGTTTTCTAAGTCTCTAGAGTGTTGAGATGTGCAAAATTTTCTTCCTCAGGCTCCAGGTGGCTTTTCTGCCTGCCAGCAAAGGGCACTCAAAGTCACATGCCTTATCCTTGGACGTCAGCAGCAGCTATCCCAATGCCTTGTGGTTTTACTGGGATGTGATCCCATGGGAAAGGACAATTACAGCCATGGAATAGTTAGATTCTGAACTGTGATGGTCAGTGCCATTGTCCCTGAGGTGGTCAGAGAACTGCAGAAAATTGCAGCAGTGACTGAGCTGCATCCAGCTTTGAGGCAATTGCAAAGCAGTTGCATTGGCACGGTGTGTTTGGGTCTGAACCACTGAAGCCAGTGCAAGATTACCTAATGACCTAAAGAAGGGTAGAGTGAGCCTTGAAATGCAGCACTTGATTAGATGCAGAGATCTAGGGACATATGACCAGCGTTCAAATGTCAGAATTAGCCTGCAGAGGCAATGGGCAAATGCAAACGAGAGCAGAATTGTTTCATTGGTGTACAAGCAGAAAATTGAAGGTGTACTGAATCATCAAATTTCTTTTCTCCCTCCCTATCTTTGGCTGTCCGTGCATGAGCAGTACCTACACCAGAAGAGATGTCTAATTTAACCCCAGAATCATCCCCAGAGTAAGTACTTTGCCTTTTTTCCACCAAATACCAGTGTCATTTCCTGGCCTGAATGTCATAAGCTGACATATTTCTGCTCTGGATCAGTATCTGTAACCTGTTGTCCTGCGGGTGGGATAGAGATGTGAAATGATTCTTTTGATGAGGACCCTGCATGAAATCTATACCTTAGTAATGGCAGTGAGGTCAACAGGTCGATGAAACACTCTCCCAGTAACCACCTCATTTCCTCACAGCTTGCTGAAGTTGCTGGGTTTTTAACGTGTTTCTTCTCTCTTCATTCATTTGGTTGTCAAGTAGATCACTGTTTGGTACTGGAGAGGCTAATCAGTGGCTTACAGTGGCACTAACTGTGCACCAAGACGTCTTCCTTTTAGTACAGGAGAGTTTGCACCCTCAGGATAGCGTGCAGGAAGCTCTGCTATGGTAATTCAGAGGGATCTTTGGCTGCGAGAGGAAGCGCAGTGTTAATTCTAGGCAGCAGTACTGGGACATGGAGAAGCTGTTTCATATTCACCAGGCTCATTCCTAAAAGTCAGTGTACATTTCAACCATTTCACTGCACAAATGTGCATCACTGCGTGGCAGGTTTGGAAGTCCCTGCCAGAGTGCTGCTCCAAACACTTCCTAATATGCAACAGATGCCAAATTATTCCTTTTTATTTTCACAGCTTGTGTTTGTGCACCCAATGCCCGTAGACTTAGCCTGCCAACCAAGGCAATTTGGCCTCTTGTTAAGAGACTTGTATAAAATATTCATGAGCCATGGATGGGAATTTTGAGCATAAAGTTTTGTAATTGGTGACAATGGCATTGTCTTCACAACTTGCCCCAGACCTGGCTTTTATCTAGTATGAGATGGGCATTCTATGTGTAATACTAGAACACACTAATCTATGTGTAATAGAATGAAGAGGGATCAAGACTTCAGGAGAGGGAGAAGCAGGGATTAGTAAAGTTATCCATGAAGAAAAATGGAATATATTGTGTTTACAATACTTCTGAGCATTTATTAATAGAGAGGCATGAGAGAATTTCATAAAATTGGCACATCATTATCACAGAAATATGCAATACTCTCGTCTCACATGTTTTTAAAGCCATTAAAACAGAAAACCTTTAGAATTAAATTTCTTCTCTTCATTGTATGTACCTTGGTGGAAGTTTTGCTGTTAATTTATTGCCGTCCCTGCTTCCCATTCACTCTAAAAGCTGGTGAGAAAAGTAGTGCCTGTCATTTGAGGCAGTTTGGATGCAAGTCAAAGCCTAAGGCCCTCTTTTCTTTTTCTGTATAATTGCCAAATTAATGAGTTCAATTGGGCTGCACCCTGCAGTAAACATAATAAAAGTCATAAAAAATAATGAACAAGATTATATTTTAATGATAGATATCTATTGCTCAGTGCCCACTTCCATGTCTTATTTTTTCCCATATTTTCTTCTTTTCTGTAAGAAATAAAATATCCTTATCAAGAGCTGTATTGACCTCATGGGTTGAGTGATAAGTACATGTCCTGGCTCTGTCTGGTGCAGCAATGCCTTCCATTCATTTAACAAACACGATGATTAGGTAATACACTTTGACATGTCTGGGTAATGCTGTTCTTTCTCATGTGAAAAAGCCCTAGAAAATGTGTTAGGGATGACATTTAGAGAGACTTAGCTCCAGCTGCTTTAAACCTGCAAAGCTCCATTTGCTTGAGTAGAAATGCTGCTCTTTTATGCCAAGCAGGTAAACCTCTGGAGGTTACTGATCCGTGTGCTCAGGGACAGAGGGAGAACACAGAAGGCTACCTGGTCAGACACTCCAAATGTAGGAAAAGGAACAACATTATAGGAGTGAGAAATTTTGGTGTGAAGTAATAAAGCACCAGCCTCTATTTTCATGCTAATTCCCTTGCTTTTTCATCAACTGGACACCTGATTGGATTCTCTATTGTAATCTACGTACCCAGCCTCCCCCACATATGTTATCTCACTCCCCCTTTAAGAAGTTTGCCTTGGTAAGAGAAAATTCTTAATTTTAAGTACATTTTGTAGTGCTTACAGCCTGATCTTCAGAGATGCTAGAGCATGCCATTCGGGGTGCTGAGGATTCATATACATTTTAACCCAAGTTAGTAGCATTTAATGCCCTCTAAGAGGAGAAAAGCCTTTACTGTGTAATTTTACTCCAAAGCTGTCCCCTCTTCTCAGTGGGCCTATTCCCTAGGTGTATGAGTACAGCTAGTTCTGCCAGTTTTGGGGAGAAAAGCCAGTGCATGTGTGCTGTGGCTTGATTCTGCTCATTACAGAAAGAGGAGAGGTCGCTGGCATCTATTCCATCTTATGTGACACCAGCAGAATTATTTTAGTGAATTTAAATGATTTACAAGCTGGAGCATAGCCCAGGCTAGCAGTGAATCTTCCAGACTCGTTATTACTGGTGATAACCTCACCGAGGAAAAGAGCCCAGATGGATTCTGGAGACTCCAGACCATGTTGAACAGGAAAAATTCTACTTGTGTTCTGGGCCCTCGTTACCTGTGCTTGTTAAGAGACCTATAAATGAAGGGCCAGCAAAATCATTAATGAAAATACAAAAATGAAAAGCCATATTTTAAGATGGCAGACCTGCAATTAAATAAGCACACTTTTCCAGACCCGTGCTTCCCCTTGGCCCCTGGAGTCCATCCAGCCAACCCTGGTTCAGATGATGAGACATCCAAACCTAAGACAAGCAGCCGTTTTAGATGGATAACCAGGTGCTGATTTACTAATGAGCACAGACCTCTTACATGCAGGGAGCTATTGCCCCAGCTCTCCAGGGGCTTGCAGAGTTGTTGTGGTGTGTGTGAGACACATGAGCTAATTAGTATGTAATTTTCTTTCTCACTCTAACCCTGGCTCCTTAACGACCATTTAAATGAGAGGCCCTTTCTTTTTACTGCTCCCTATGCTAATCTCTGGCTCACTGGCTTAGTTACAGCTGCCTATGAATATTTTAGGGAGTGACAGTTTTCCAGCCCACTTTAATTGAGTGGGGGGCAATGTTTTATGAAATTGCAAGCGAATCTTTCTGTACTCTTATTTGTGGTTGCCTGCAGTAAATGAAGCAAACCATTATTTGCCCAGCTGAGTGGTCTTCCAGTTGTGATCTTTCTCCTGTGTGTATTAAGTGGGCAGAGGGCCCACAGCTGCACAATTCATGGAGCACTCTGGGATGGGGAATGAGTGCAATTTGCTGGACACTGCTGAGGTTAAGCTTTGTTCTTTATCCTGAAGGCCTAGATTTCAAATCAGTTTCTTAGTTTGCTCCTCTCTCTCTTAGCCTCCGTCCTTCCTCACTTTGCTGCAGAAAGTGAGACTACTAGCAGCTTGCTCCAGCTGTTTATTGCTTTGCTGGAAAACTGGTGTGTAGTAATCCCTTTTGCAGATGGCTCTCCTTGTCTGGAGAGATTGTCTTCTTCCACTGAGTGGTGAATGTCCACGCTGTTGCTTGCCATACTGCAAACTGGATTTGGTGTTAAAAAGTATGCTGCAGAGGGGGAAAAAAAAGGCAGACACTTGGTGGCAGGTCTTTTGACATTTTTATGCTGAATTCTTCCCTACTAGAATATGGCTGATTTAAGTATGACTTTCCCTGGGTTTAGTTTGGTCCAGCAAGTCTTTGGCTGTGCCTCATGGCTAACAGCCTCTTTTCTCCTCTCAAAACCACACCTGTCAGATATGGTACTTTCAGGTTCTGGATAGTGTCTCTCATTAACATTCATGCATTCTTCATTTAGCCTTTTTAACTTAAAAGCCAATGTCAATGAAGTGCATTGAAAAGGTTAAACAATAAGCAAAATAAAATGTTTGCTGATACGATCACTGTGAAAAAACAGAGCAATTTCATTTTATGATGAAACCAGCATCTGATGCTGGAACAAACTGAGGAGCTAGACTGTTGTCCAGTGGAAAGCCTGAACTGTGTCTTGTATGGTGTTGTTATCTCCTTTCTTAATACTGAAAATGCATTCCTTTGTAGGCTGTCCAGAGTTCACACACTATATAGACACCCTGAATGGGACTAATGAACAGGGCAGTCTTTGTCCTGGCCTTGGATAATTATGGATTTCTCTCACTGGTAGATGGGAGCTCTACTGAAATGTACAGCTTGCTTTAAAAAGCAAGGTCTTGTGGTTGTACAGGACGCCTTCAGAAAAGCATCTTTCCAAGTCCTGTGACATCAAAGAAGTTGAAATTGGGTGGGAAGGAGTTTAAATCTTCATGTTTGCCAGGATCTGCATGTTGTCAGAAGAAATTGAGAGATCCTTGGAGACACAGAAATGTGTCCCCTGATTTATGTGTACGTTATATATGCAGTATACATTGGTATGTTGGCTCAGTCAGAAGAATTACCATTGCCTCTGGTTTTTCATTGTCAGTGACACATGCTGCCAGGCTAAGCTAACCAGGTGTGGTCTGTCATTTCATCAGTTTTCACCAAGTGTTGTTCTGATACTATTTCCCACTTAGTAATACCACCATATCTGGAGTGTCATCAAAACTTTTTGGTGTGTTTCTTAGTATTTCTTTTTAGCTAGGGGTGTGTAGGAAATAAGTAGTTGGGTTTCATATTCTAAACGTCTTTTTCTTTTCATCACATCAGGCTTGCCAAAAAATCCTGGTTCGGTAACTTCATCAACTTGGAGAAAGAAGAACAGATTTTTGTGGTCATTAAGGACAAACCACTAAGCTCCATTAAGGCTGATATAGTCCACGCTTTCCTCTCGGTGAGTCACCCCAGCTGCCTCTTGGAGGCATCCCTCACTGGTCATTCCAGGACTCCATGTGCCAAATGTTACTGGACAGGGGCTCTGCTGCTTCAAAAGCATCCTCTGTGGATTTAATTTATGTGGCCTGCACTGGACTGTGTGTGAATTACTAACTGTAGATAATGCTCTCTAAGGTGAGAATAGATTTCAGCCTTCTTGGCAAGGCCTCCAGGATGCCAGAGTTTGGAATGCCACGGCAGTGGAGCACGCTTCTGGCACAGTATCAAGATAGTGATTTGCTGCTTTGTCAAATCAGCCTTACAGTCACTGGCTGGGCAGTAGATTGGGTCTCCTTTG
Source organism: Aegithalos caudatus (assembly GCA_013389925.1). Lineage (NCBI taxonomy): Eukaryota > Metazoa > Chordata > Aves > Passeriformes > Aegithalidae > Aegithalos > Aegithalos caudatus. The sequence goes on along the minus strand of WEIU01003392.1, from coordinate 41,822 downwards.
ATGGGTATCCCCTCCACCACTTCAGACAGACAAAAGCCCTGTCTTACATCTGCATTTGTTGCTTTAAATCCCCACTTTGGTGCAGAAAGAAGGGTAATTTCTTCTAGTGTCCAGTGTTTCAGTTGTTGCAGGTGTGGTTTATATACAGCCTAAGAAAGCAGAGGGAAATTGTCTTTTTTTCCTATAGAAAATCCTTGTTCTCATTATCTAGGGGTACCAGTGATGAAAAAGTCAGCACAGCAAAGGTAATTTAAGAGGTTTTTCAATTCAAGGTAGCCAACAACATAATTAGACTTTTTCCAATCGAATTAAGAGAAGAAAACTTAATTTCTTATATAGTTTGTTATATTGATTTTTTTTTCACAAAACAATGAACTCCATTTTACTCTTTGTGATTCTGCAATGAACTTCAAAAAAGTCATTGCAGAATGTTGTTACTGTACAAGCACACAAGGAGTAAGTGCAGTACAGCAGTGGGCATCAGACACTGGTGTCCACCCCAGGCTGGTTATAAGCAGCCATGTTTCTGTATCAATTTCATGCATTTAGCTGTGCTTTTGGGTTTATATTGTGGTGCAGTGTGTTCTGCTGTCTATACTGGTGATCCTCTGCTTACCCCACGTGTGGCTTAGGTGTGATGTAGGGATTTGTGTGCAAAAACAGTGAATTGTCTCCTATAGCAATATCCAAACTTAAATGCGTTGTCATAGCCTGCTAATTAACCCCTTAAAGTCAGCTTCTCAAAGAATCATCTTCATTTTTCCTCCTAGAGATTAGAGACCAGATTTCCAAATAATTTGTCTAGTTTTTTGTTTTTTTAAATATGGTCCTTTATGAAGCAATAAATAGAATATGAGTATGTTGCTAAATTTTGAAGGAAAGTGTGAAAGGTAACTGCTTAAAAATTAGGAAGTGATGAAATTCCACCATGGTTCTGAATATGCAGATGTTGGATGACGTCACAAAGCTTCTCAGAGTTCTTTTACATATTGATAGAAGTTTGGATGAGTTATTTGCAGGCATGCTTTTCCTGTGGATATCCCAGGCACTTTAAGTGTCCTGTTGTCTATCTGATATCATAGAATCACCAAGCAACTGAAGCTGGAAAGGTCTTCAGGAGGTCTCCTGCTCAAAACAGGATCAGCTGTGAGATCAGACCAGGCTACTTAGGGTTTTTTTATATTCAGTTTTATATCCCACTGACTTTTCTGCCCACTCTCTTAATATCACTTTTTGCTCAAGAAGAGGCATTTCTCAAAACTGGTGAATGAGTAGGAAAAGAAAGACTGGGTGTATGAAGTTGAGCAGCATGTGTAAATTCATAAGTGTGTTGGGTATTTCACCAATATTCAACCCTTAAATTTAGGTCAGTCCTAGTAGCAGCCATCCATTCTTCTGTAGTACCCAGCAACCTATGCTGTTCCTGATTTCACAAGAACACTGTACATTACAAACTCGAGATCAGAAGTACATCCAGCAAATGTTATTCATTCTGGAAATGTGTGTTGTTATAAACAGAATTTTGCAGATTTTTTTCCCTTTACCACTGGTTCTACTATCTGCTTCTACCAACCTCTTTCAGATCCCAAGTCTCAGTCACAGTGTCATCTCACAGACAAGTTTCCGTGCAGAATATAAGTCCACAGGAGGTCCTGCTGTCTTCCAGAAGCCAGTGAAGTTCCAGGTGGACATAACATACACAGAAGGGGGAGAGGCACAAAAGGAGAACGGGATCTATTCTGTCACTTTCACACTCTTATCAGGTAACCATGGCAAAGCTCTAAAGTGGGTGCGAGCCAGCTTGCTCCTTGCTGATGGTAGAGGCCTGAAAATTGCTCTGCCAGAGGAAAAAATGTAACTGGTTTAACCTCGGGAAAAATCAGTCCAGGGTCAAGGAGGACATCAGGAACAAAAATGGTGTTGGTAGTGGTGGAAATGCAGGCAGGGAAGGAGATTCCCGAAGAGGTGACGTTGGCACTGCCGTGCTTGGTGCTAAAATGGCTGTTCTGCACACCAGCTTTGGTCTAACTCATGACACTGGCTCCCTGTTCCATTGAAAAGTCCCAGAGCCTCAGCTGGGCACTGTGAGGCCATAGTTTCTTCCTTCCCACAGAAATCTGCGCTCCCCTTTTCTTCTGTGTGGCCACATGCTCCCCGCAGGGGTTGCAACAAAGAAACAGACCCCCTCACCTTTTCTGTCTTTACAAAAGGAGCCCCAACACCATTCCTCTTCCCGTTGAGTCCAGCACACCATAGTCCCTTTGGCTGAAGGACAGACACACAGTCAGGACACTGCTGGGGACAAGACTGAAGGGAAGGTGCCTGTGATCCTGTCCCTGCAGCCTTGAGTGCGGGCTTGGCTCCCACTGCTCTCACAGCCGCTTGTGCCTCTTGTCTCCCCGCAGGTCCAAGCCGTCGCTTTAAGAGGGTAGTAGAAACCATTCAGGCACAGTTGTTAAGCACACATGACCAGCCTTCAGTGCAGCAGTTATCAGGTAAGTGGCTTCCACTGTCCAGCACCTTCGGCAGGGACAGGAAGGTGAAATGCCTCTCATAGCAGGAGGCTGAGGGAGGCCATCCCTCTGATTACAGCAAAAAACAAGCTCCATTCAGACAGAGCAGTAATTCCCTGCTCCCACCCTACTCCTCCGTTTCTCATTCCCTCTCCAGTGCTCCCAGCGCATTCCCCAGTTGAACAGCTTCTGCCCTCTGCCCGCCCAAAGAGCCATTTGCCCACTTCTCCATCAAAAGCTGCATCATCAACAGATTTTCCAGATTTTCTCCAGCTCCAGAATCTCCCAGAGTAGGGGCACGCTCTAGAGGATACTTGATTTTCAAACCCTTCAGGCATACTTTAGAAACCTCCAACTTCAGTGGGTCCCTGAACAAACCCGAGAGCTACTTTTAACTTAGCCATTATCATATGGTCAGAAGGTGGCTAATAGTTTCCAGCAGTGTAATCCAATTCTCAATACTATGGTAGCACAAATTATATACTAAGGTTCTGCAGAAGCTATATTCTATCTATTTGAAAAGTAAATTTCAATTCCTCGTGGTGGTAGGGAAAGCCTTACGTGTGTGACCCTGTGCAATGACATCAGTGTGGATGTGCAGGCAGCCTGCACTGATAATACAGAAACTGACCTCATCCCATCATTATGTAGCAGGTGTTCACACCAAACACTGTAGTGGTTGTACACACACAAAATCTCAGTGGTAACTCTTCTATCCTCTAAAAGGACAGAACAAAGAAGAAGGTGAGAGTTGAAAACATAAGGCAGATAAGCTATTGGGAATGCATCAAGGAAGGAAAAGTAGGGAAAAGCAGAAAGAATGTGCAGATACTGGGAATAAATAGGAGCAAGGCGGAGAGCAGACACTGCAGCAGAAGACAGTGAGGCAGAAGGAGTGGGAGAAGAGCAGGAAGTAAATAAATATTATGCTTTAGAGCCAAATTCTGTTCTTGACCCTTGTGTGAACAAGCCAAGACAAAAGTGGGGGAGTTAAGTTGGCATTGCATCCTACAATTAAGTCCCAGATGTCCTTGGCTCGTTGCACATATGGGTTACATCCTTCTGGTCTAACAGTGTGGCTTTAGCATCCAAAGATAAAATAAGTGCATCTACAAGTGTGTATGCCTAGCACCTGACAGAGAAATGTGCTCAGTTCAGTGTCCACTTTGCTTTTGGCCTCCAGCACTGCCTGACCCTCCTGCATGCTGGAATACAATGGTGCCCAGCACATGGGTTATTCTGTTTGGAAGCAGGGAAAACAACGACACTGTAACTATGATTGATTCAGGTTTTTGCTGTTGGGGTTTTGAAATTAAATCAAACTCAAGAAGCAGCTAGAATTTTCTGCCAGCCCTTCCTCTTGGGAAATGCTGGGGCTAAGTGGAAGTGAGGGGATTGAGATCCTTTAATCATATTTCATATTACTCCTGATGCGTGGACAATATTCAAGCATTCCTTGTTTCTTTGGGAATGAAGTGTACCCTTACTTTCCCGTGAGGAAAAAATGCTTTATAAAGTAAATAACTTGATCTCTCTTAAGTTTTTCACCCTAATACATGCTAGCTACTATGGCTCTGTAGAAAAAATTGAATGCTCTTGCACACTTGCATGTGAAGCAGGATATTTCCGTAAGAAAGCCATATTAGAGCAGAAATAAAAACCATTCATCTGACCAAGACTAAGAGGAATGTTATGGGCATACTCTGCTATGGGAAACATATCTGACTTACAGTTTTCCTCTGGTTCTGGAATGGAAAAACCACATTTTTTCTACTGCCTGAAGCTACATGAGAGCATATTGTTCTAGCAGGGAAAACCCAGCCTGACCTCTAATGCCAGAGTGGAACGGATAACTCCAAATGGAGAAAAACCAAAATTAATGGTCTCTTGAAATTTAAAAATGAGAATTCCCTTGGCTGGGGCCTTACCCAGGCAAGACAGCTCACGGGACAGGTTGCCAGACTGTTCTGTATCACACCACCAGACCTTATCTTGAAAATGAGAGAAGTCAACCTGAAAATTTTAGGTTGGAGCAACATACAAGAAGGAGAGAAAAGGAAGGGAAGGGAAATAAAGGGATTGTTACCAAAAAAGAGGCAACCTTTGCATCAAAAAGTAGAGTGGCTGTCTTCACATCCCCAGAGAGAGAGAGTAAGGGGAAGTAAAGGGATAAAGGACAGAAGAGTTAACATTCAGCACCTTGCTTAGCTGGGTGTCTGGTTGGAAACGTGTGCGGAATTTTCCTAGAAATTTTCATGGAATTAACCAGCATTTCTCAATAGAAACAAAGCAAAGTCTTCTCTGTTTCTCTTCTCCTCCCATATTGTCAGCTCTGAACATGGCATAAGTATTGTGGTGGTTGGGCCCTGTTCAGGTTCATGGTTTGAGGACGCTGTAGGCAGTATACTGCTGCAATAGATTGAGCTCACCTTCACTTAGACTCTCTCCCTCCGTGGCTCTGAGCATGCTACTGTCCCCTGACCAGCAACACTGGTTCAGCACTGGAGCTTTTTCAAGCTCTTGGTGCACAGACACATCCTGTGTGTCTTGTCTCTCCACCCTTATGGTTCTGATGCTGTTACAGGTGGTTTGATGAAAACAATCTGTGAAAGGTGCATGTGTGTGTAAAGAGAGACCTGCAGAAGGGGAAGATATAATGAATTCAGTATAAAGCAGAACAGTAAGACCTAATGAACATATGGCAGTGAGAATCATTCTCTCTGCTGCCCCTCTGATCTGCTGTGCAGAATCCCAGCCCCCTGAGCCGGCCTGCCTGGGTTTCAGAATGCATTTTCCTCTTTTTCATTCCTCCAGCTGACAACAGTGTTTGTAGATGTCATGTTGCCCATGCATCTGTGTGTGTGTGAGCCTGTTACATACCTGATGTAGGCAGATGTCTTTCTGTGTCACACTTGAGCACCTTATATTATCCCTTCCTCCATATATCCCTTCATTCACTTCCATTTTTCTTTTCTAAGACTGGCTGTGCGTATTTCTTCTGGCATACTCTGAAGCAGGAAAATAGATTCCCTCCCTTACCTGAAAGAAAGTGTAAATAAATTAAATCCATTCCAAAAGTTAATGCAATGCTTCTAAAATCCACTGTCTCAATGGACAAATTTAGTGCAACATACCAGCTTTGTATCCTAAAGTTTCAGGACCTCTGTGCCATAACTGCTGAGACTGTTGCAGGTCTGTGACTCATAACTTGCATAAAACAAGTAGATAGGGACTGACTGTTCATTTTTTCTTCCTAATGAAAGAAACTAGAGCCCAGCATGAGATAGTGGAAGCCAAGTACCAAAAAAGCCATTGGAAAACATGTCTTCATGTAGTCTAGAACTGGTGGAACTCCTCACTGAAACAGGTTCTGAATGTGAGGAGCTTACAAATGCTCATCTTCCCAAGTACTTCTTACTCACAGGGAGGCTGGATAACTCCCTGCAGAGAAATCTTTATGGGATTGCTAAACAGAGAAACTACAGTGGGTTCAGGAAATCTCTGACCTGACAGTGGTGAGTGAGGCAGTGGTAGAAGTGTTCTGTATGCTTGGCCTGCTCTTTTCACTCCTGGGTGTCTGTGGGGCTGCTGGGGGAGACAGAGCACCAGATCACAGATCACAGAATATTCTGAGCTGAAAGGGACCCACAAGGATCATCAGGTCTGGCTCTCAGATGGTTTTGTTCTTTGATCTGAACAGGAATAGTTGTCCATGTGTGCTTGTTACTGGTATCACAAAAGCCATACACTCAGACCATGAAAGGACTCCTTTGGGATCAGGAGGGAGTCTGTCTGTGAGAGCAGTCATCCCTGTCTCTTGTCCATGAAGGACTCCATCCAGGGCCCTTCTGCTCAGAATCTCTACTTAGGTAATCCCTGGGCAGACTGCCCTTTGCTGGGATAAAAAGATCTCTCTCCATTGAGGATGGTATCTCAGATTTGTTCCTTTGTTTCAGCCCAGCACTCTTTCTGTTAAATCATGATCTGTTTTTCTCTCATGTGTTTGCATGAAAGAGTAACAGTAGCAGCTGGTGAATAGAGACATGCAAAAACCATCTGTGATCGTTCACAGAGTGGCAATTTTTATTTCCCTAATATTTTCTTGCTTCTCTGAGCTTCAGTTTTAAGTGTGGGATGCTACATATTCGATTTTTTCCCCATTTTCCCATGTTCTAGGCAATCAGCAATACTGAAATAACCTTTATAACTTATTTGTAAAAGGTATTCTATTTCCCTATTACATTTATTGGCTTCATATCAGATTTTAACTATTGACATCTCCAAGTTCAGAGCATCTCACTGTTACTGCTGGAAGTGCCTTTCATCAGCATAAACAAGTGTTTAGAGACCCTATCCAGCTTCAAAACAGGGCAGTGCAAATTCTTGCTAGAGCAATGATCTGTGAATTCCACATATTTTATGGCTCACAAGAGCTGCAGGCTGGCAAATTGCTAAAAACAAAAAACAAAAAAAAAGGCAACAAAATCAAAAACAAAGCAAAGCCCCTACAGTTTCCAAATGTGTGAAGGATTTTATCAAGATGGAAGAGGGAGTAAGGGGCAAATGAAGTGCTTTGCAGGATAAACTTCCAGCTGCAGACTGAAAAAAGGACTCTGCAAATGCTAGTTTGGAATTGGATTGCAGGTCAGTTTTTTTGGGGTTCATTCAGGTCCCAAGTTTCCCCTGTTTCCTGCAATCTTCTGTGACCTTTATGTCTCACACTCTTTAGTGTCTAGGATAATTGCTCCATACTGCTGTCATAGTTTCACCTACAAAAAGTGCCTTGTAAGGCCTGGTTGGATTGGCAGAGCACTGTATTTTTGCTAAACAGCTTTAGTATTATTACTGAACAGCCTTCATTAAAATTAACTGAAATAGTTACTGGTGGTCCAGAAATAAAGCATGTAGAAAAAAAAGTCCAAGCTCTCTAGAGTTTTGATAGGAAAACAGAGAATTTCAAATAAGCACAAGAACACTGGGGAATTTCAATCTGCATGATAACTGCCTTGGACCAGAGGAACTGGTGGCTCCCTTGACATCATCTTCCTTAGTGGAAATGTTTACTGGGGACTGTGAGCATCTGGAAGAAGCTGCACAGTGCTTCCTGGGATGCAGTCCTGGGTTTGGAGATCTCAGAGGAGCAGCTGTTTGGGTGAGATTTCCTGGGCTGAACACTGACAGGTCTCAGAAATATCAGAAACATCACAAACCAGGCAGCTTCCTTGTGAAATTTATGTAGGATAAAAATTAAAGAATAAAGACAATTGGGAAAGAAAAATCAACAGAGCACTAGTAGTTTTAATAGATTAAGAGCTTGTTTGGCCTTTTGAAGGGAGGTCTTATTTTTACTGAACTGAACTGGGTGTCATTTATGAAAGAGTCTTGGTCAAATCCAAACTGCAAGTGACTTCCAGCAATTCCTATAAAATAAGAAATCGCCTTATCATCTGAAGGATTGAGAGCTGACACTGCCACTATGTTTTAATTAAATAAAAAAA